>CAJNDT010005591.1:197004-379326 GCA_905221615.1 Symbiodinium sp. CCMP2592
GAAATATTCGAATAAATATATATTTAATTTAATAGTTTAAACGTATATAATAAATTTCTCTATAATCTAATCATATTCTCGTAATAATACTAAATCTTATAAATATAAAAAATTATATATCGTGAATCTGAGTCTTATTAATATGAATATTCTAAATTCCAATCAATATTATATTAACCGACCAAGAACGAAGCAGATTAGATATTCAAATGAAAACGACCAATATATTCAATATAATAGTATATTATCGTTGTCTAATATTCTATCATATTCTTAGTTCTCTATCTAGAGATATCTTTTACATCCAAATCAAATCAATAAATTAGCAGGCACTTCCATGCGGTTCTGATGCTCGTGGATCGTTTTTCAATGTATAGCCGCAGATTTCATTTGTATTTAGATGCGTCGAAATTTCCGATATGTCTCGTCGTCATGAAACGGTCAAGATATACAGATACTTGTGCATGCATACACACACACACACAACACGACCACTATTCTAAATCCACGACTCGATGCTGGCTAGGAGCTTTAACAAACGTTGGTACTGACTATCAATGCCTAGCAAACAGCAATCTGGAGGTAGTCATGCTGCTGATGCTGCAACCCTTCATATCGTATTCTTGCTTATCGTACGAAATTGAAGCGAAACGAAATCAAGTAGGGGGTCGCTGTTCACAGCTGTAGAGACATGACATTTGCAAAATCATGACGAATCATCACAAAGCTAATAATTAATGTTGTTGGTCTTCTCGAATTGATCGGTAGAGGTCGCGCGGTGGCGTGTGAAATTGCGTGCAACCTAGCCCGTGGCCACGGGGCAGGCCTCGCTGAAGATTCTGTGTCTGACCGCTGCTCAGCAGCACACACTGCGCCGTGCGCGTGGCTTCCGGCCTTGACAGCAAAACCATGCATCTGTCGGACCTCTGTTAGTGCTCTTGTGATCTTTGACTGAGACTAGAACCCATTGCCACCTGTCCACCTCCAGCTCCTGTACCAAGCAGTTGAATTAAGCGCAGCTCTCTCGAGCAGATGCAGGTGACTGCCTGGAGGATATCCAGCGTATGCATTGTAGCCGGGTGCCCCACCTGGGCCCAGGCTGTCTCACAACTTCGACCCTTGTCTGGGCAATCGAGAGCTGGGCCGTACATGCCACCACCACGTACAAAGGATCCGGACACCTCATGTGAGAGAAAACGCTCCCGGTCGTCAGTGAATTGTCAGATTTGTCGGAGTTTTGCTCGACGACGCCACGTGGGACACTTTCTGCAGCAGTTGCTCTTGCTGCCATCCCCGCATCTGCAGCACACACATGTGCATGCTGTGTGCAAACAAAGAGACAGAGAGTGTGCGTTGAGGGAGATAGAGCGAGAGCGGAACGCTTGCTTCATGTCGCTTTGGGCATCAAACATGTACTCTCAACTTCATGCATCACGGTGTCTGCAGTAGGGCCGACGGCTAGGAGCTGGACATCCTTGTTGTACACTTGTTGCGCGGACAACTGCTGTGTGGCAGCCGCAGCATCTTGCAAGCCTGATCGCACTTTGAGCATTGCAGCTTGTGTGTGCTCAGATGCCTCGTGGTGCCGACGAGGCTCCGTTGTAACCACGAGCATCGTAGCCGTAACCTGTGCCTGTTAGTTCGAAACTTCCGTCAGCATCATAGTCTCCAAACGAAGTGACGTGAATGTGACAGCATGCAAAGGCGCCTTGCCCGTATCCCGACGGGCCGTAGCCGTAGCCGCAACCACCCTGACCACCTTGTCCACCACCATACCCGGTTCCACCATATCCGGGGCCATAGGCATTGCCATATGTTTGGTCTGGTGCACCATATCCGGCACCTGCATAACCTCCATAACCTTGGTATGCTTGACCACATCCCTGGCCATATGACCTGACGGGGAGACATGCGTCAACCGTGAGCTGGAGGCACAACATCAAGATGCACTCAATGCTCAGCTCGAAACCCTGCAGCACCTGTCGCCTGTGCACCTCAGGCTCAGCACCACGAGACTTCATCAATGCACGTCCGTTCGCTGCCTACCTGCTCCGTAGCCCTGGCCAGCATAGCCTTGACTGTAGCCTCCATACCCGGCAAAGTTCTGCGTGCCACAGCCGCCGCCGTAGCCTCGCTTGAATCATGCATTAAACTCAGGCCTCTTGCAGGCCAAGGTAACAGACAAGGATGTCGGAGTGTCACCAGAGATGGCCCTGGCCGCAAGCGTGCGGCATATGGCGCAGTCTGCGGTGTGTGCTTTTGCTCTGTGACCCATCGTGATGCCCTCTATCAAGATCACTTTCCTATCCTGCAAACATTCAATCGTTGACATGTCTCCCACACTCACACCCAGTACTCCTGAAATGTGTTCCAGACTGGAGCCAAACTGATCGACCCTGAACCCGTTGTATCCCGTATTGGCAACCTGAAGCCGGTTGTAGTGCAACGCAACCCGGCCCGGATGAATTCGAGGCATCCATTTCAGACGAATAGCTTTGTGGAGGACGAGTAGCCATGGCATCCTGAAGAACAGCTTGCAAGCATTTTGCCGCGGCTTGCCAACAGAGGCTTTGAGCTCTTTCAGTAGTCAGTAGTCCGACTCAGCTTTCGGCATAATTCGTGAAGGCCCCTGCCGGCTGTGTCTTCATGGCCTGGCAAGCAGGCACGGACGGGGCATCTGCAGAGCAACCGGAGACATGGCAGGGAATTGCTACGGCAAGAAGCCTTTCAAAAGATGTGGGTTACTTTCGCCGCAGACCCCCGCCGAGGCCATGCTCCATGCATGTCACTGCCGTCGTGGCCAACGGCTTCTAACAACGAGAACGAGCAGAGAACCAAACCCAAATCGGTCAATTAAGGACGGCGCGTCTGGAGTCATTGTTTTGAACCTCAATCAAGATGAGGGTCATTAAGGAAATGCCTCCAAGAGTTAAAAGGCAAACGCTGCTCGCCTACGAGTCCGGGCCCTGGCCCAGAGGCTGACGCCCGTAAAGCCCGAGTCCCTGTGATCTGGAATCTGCGGCTCTGGCTGCCCCACATCGGCGACGTTTTGCGTTGCCATGGCCGCAGTCTGACATGGCATGGGCTTTCCAGCAACAGCCAAGTCCCATGTGCTGACATCCGAGACCAGGACATTGCCAGAGAAGGCTGTGCGCTGGAAAGCTGCACCGCTGTTCGTGCCAACAGCCTGCTCCGGTGCATTGAGAATCCAAAACGACGACAGCTTGATTGTATATGCTCAACTGTGAACCCAGCAGTCTAAACACTGCTCCTGCGTGGGCAGAGAGGCCGTCTGCATGGTGCCCACGGCTCCTCAAGAGGGTGTGCTACGCATGTACCGAAAGGGGAGTTTCCAAGGCTTTATTGAAACCCTGTCTTCAAGAGAGGGAAAGGTTCAAAATGGTTCAAACTATGAGACAACACGGAGCAGGCACCCACCTCACATGACAGAATCCGTCAGACTGCCAGCTGCATTGGTCCACGCGAGTGTACTGTCTGCAAGCGTTCACAGCCCCTTTTTGCGGACCCGCCTCCCATGTAGTTTCCGTATCCTGGAAGGGAACACGCAGCTACAACTGGCGCGGCACATGTGAACTTCAGCTGGAGCTTGCAGTCCTCCCCCGAAGCCGTCATATTTGTAGGTTCCATACGACATTGCTGCTTTCTGACTTTCTGCAACGGCAGCTGATTAGTAGTGATAGCAGAGATTTTCTGGCTCTCGAATCTCATGAGTCAGTGGCCCACAGAAGGACATGGCTGTCGCATAGAGGTTGACGTGCTGCAGATAGCTTTGTCTCTTGTCAGAAACTGACTGGCTGTCATTTGAAACTGTCGATCTCTCAACCGTGCATGTAGGGTTTGCGCGCGCGGCAAGGACGCGTTGCAATTTCATCGCATCGCACGGAGATCACGCGGGGGGCATCCATTGCCGAGAGATCTAATAAGATTCAAGTGAAACAAGCTGGGATCGCTCAGCGAAGCGGGATTGCTCCCGCATCCTGGATGTCACAACCTTGGCTGAATCGCGAGCGCACACCGAGCTTTGGAGTTGCTAGTAGCTAGTGCCGAGTGAGGCGTGGACCTGCACTTAGATAAGTGTCGGCCCCGGTCACTGGGTTCGTTCCTCCACGGAAAGAAAGGCAAACTGCAAGGAACATATGAACTGAATCGGGTGCTTCTGTGTCTGCTGGCGCAGCCTTTCATTGTCGGGTTGGTGCACAGCACCCGAACGCTTTGACTGTCCAAGAAGGCCTGGTGACGGCGGAGCTTCTCAGCTTAGGAAAGAAAGCACATGCCGGAGTCACGTCTGTGAAATCAGCACCCTCCACATTTGCTTCCTCAAAGCTGGACCTGCCAAAAACGGCGGTCCTAGAACTCTCGCTTGTCGGAGATATTTGAGTGCAAGGCGTGGTCAGCATTGCATTCTTGAAAATTGCCTCGCTGGACTCGCTGGAGCTACGTTTAGATGGCCCACGAAGCGATGATGAGCCAGCTTGACACACACACACACACGCCCACTTAATCAAGTCAAGCAGCATTCTTCAAATTGGCTTTCGTGAGGTCCATGCGGTCCTGCTGGAAATGTCACAAGAATAAACCTTGTGATACGGCCTGCTAGAGGCTCTGCAGAAAGGACCGCACCTGCTGGCAAACCGCTGACGACGGCTATCCGAGTATCAAAGCACAAGCAGATGCAGTCCGCCACAGAATTTTTGAAATTGGCGCCCTCGAAGTTGGCTTGTGCTGCGACAACCTGCGACATGCACTGCATGCCTGAGGAGACATGTGTGCTCGGCGCCACTGCTTATGATATGAACTCGCGTAGCTCATTTGCTCTACGATAGGAGCCATCTCATGACCGGCCCCGGCCTTGGTCAACTGCGCATTCTCAAAATTCACGTTGGAGAAGTCTCCCTTGTTCATCAAAGCTCCTGAAACAGGGCTAAGGGAACGAAAGCCAGCAGCAGAGCGATGCATGTGACTCTTGCGGTGCCTGATACATCGTTGTCGGCTGCACTGGTGCCTGGGCACAGCAGGGCTGCTCTCTTCTCTATGGTAACTGACCACTGCAGCACTGTTATCTACGTCATTGGATCGTCAAGATGCTCTTCTCAACAATAGATTGCCACTGGACATCTGCGGGGCTAGTGCCTGACCCTCTATATTGCCGAGCCATCTTGACCCGATGTTTCGCCGTTTCGAGTTGTGAAATCCCAAATTCTTTGAATTTATGGTCAAGGCCGCCAGGCCAGATTTGGGTATGTCAAATGAAGGGTGCTGCGTCAGCTGAGGGCCTGCGAGCTCTTCCGAAAGGCTGGCCTGATACTACCATTTCTGCAACTACCATTACAATACTACTCCACTACCCCACTACCCCAGCTGCGACGATGACTACTATACTACCACCTGCAAAGCTGGTTGCATGATCGAGGATTGATAGGGACTGCAGTCTTGTTTCGTTGATCCAGATCTCGGGCAGTGGCTTGGCAGCTGTTGTTTCCGCACTGCAGAAGATCGACTACAGGACGATCGTGGGTGGCAGGCCCCATACTAGTACCATAGAAAAATCAGATGTTGGTTTGCAAACCCCAAGAAGATGTTGGTTGGCAAGACCTCAACTCTTTAACTCAAGAAGAAAGTATTCGTTGGCGAAGCCCGCTGTCGTGATAGGAACACGGATCCTGGCAAGTGAACAGAAACCGCCCCTCCTCCCCCGAAACCCTGCGAAGCCTCAAAATGGTACGGATTTTCGTCATCCTGAGGCTGTGCAGCTGAAGCACGCTGGCCTTCAATCCTCGAGCTTCCGAACGTCGCTTTCCCCCATACGGCCCATGCCCCAAAGCAGCAGCCTACGAATCCAAAGCCTCCAAGAAAAGTCAGGTCCGGCTCTGGCCTGCGAGGTTGCACTCTCTCAGGTCGTAGAGCTTGTCGCGCTGCGCGCTCGCCTCTACAAAGCAGCCGAATGGTGCATTGGGAGACACAGCGACGCTCATGCAGCGGAGGGACGACGAATACAGCACCACACCACACATGCCTCTTGTTAGACTTGCTGCTCTCTGGACTAACTCAGCCCAAATGGAGGCGCCTGAGCAATCTGTGAAGTCTTCCACTCGCATCGACGAGGGTCGTTCTTGTTGATCGGCGGATACCTGCAACACCAATGTCAGATTGTCACGCGCCCGCAATCTGCTCGCTTGAGCTGCTGCCCTTGGCTCACGCGACGCGGCGGTCTCGGGAGCCCAAGGCTTCTGCTGGGCTAGGCATCCATGCCTGCACGCAGCCGCGGAAGCCCGCGAAAGCTCGAATTGCAGGAGGGTGCAGCTTCGCAAAAGGTGAGATGCATAACAGACCCATACGATGTTCGTGGCTAGTCAGGCTCGTCGCAGAGTGCGAGGAGCTAAATCGGAAAGTGCGGAGGTGTAAACGATGACCGGTGATGGGATCGCTCAATGGCACACAAACCGGGTGACCGAGCTGCTCTGCTTAGTGGACTCTCGCTTGCATTTGGGCGAGCTGCATTTTCTGAATCCTATGTTTTCGGCTCAGCTCAAGCGACTGGACTCACAGTGCATTGTCGCGAAACTCAGACTCAGTCTTGCATCTCGCAAGTAAACTGTAGAGTCTGTAGAGGGGCAAACCAACGGCGCCTCCAGGGCCATGGCTCCCAGGAGGCCACCAGAGCTCATCAGGTGGCGGCCTCACGGCTTTCAACTCTTTTTCGACTTGCGCAGCATGGCACTTTTCAAGCGTGGGGCGGCTTGGCCCGGCTTGGGAGGGCTGCGTTCCCTGCCACACTTCATGCAGCGTGCGCTCAGACAGCAAGGGGAAACCGGTGGAACAGATGACAGGGCCAGGAAGCTGACAGCGCCACCAGGTCGGAGGAAGCCGAGACGAGAGCCCTTTTGTAGAGATGTCCCCAAAAAGGATGTACAAAGAAAACAATTGCGACGCTGCGTGGCCACCCGTGCAAAACGAAAGACCCTCCGAAATTGATTCGTGAAGCCTTCGCGGCAGAACTGGACAGAGCGTTTCGGAGGGTCGACACTCAGGTGACCATCCGCGCCATGCAGGGAACTAGAATCACTCGATCCAGATTGTAATGCCCTCTCTGCAAGTTGCGTGAAATCACTCATACGGGGCACGACTCCCTGAAGTCGAAGTGGCGACTACAAATTAGCCAGGATGGCCAGGAATGCCAAGGACCTGAGAGTCACCAAGGCCACAGCTACGGCTGCGGCTGTGCCAATCCTGTCCAAGGATGCAGATCTCCATGCGGGGACAATGCTAGAGAACCAATATCCTTGCCTCGATCGGCGCATCTTTCACCTTGTGCGGCGCAGGTGGAAAGGACTAACTGTGGTAACTACAGGAATTCATTCCCTACGCAGGATTTCTCCACCTCGTGTGAGCCTGCTGAAGGTGTTTGGGACAGTCGTGGAGGGAACGCGCTCATGAAAACAGAAAGATTGAATTCGTCACTTCTTTCGCGAATTCATCGTGCCTGTCTTTACGCGACCACCTCACAGCTTCGAATCGCGGAACGGTCAAGTTCTTGGTGCATTGCTACGATGCCTGAGGCGTCGCAAGGCTTGACAATCAGTCTCGTTTGGTTTCAGAGTTTCCCTGTCCTTCACCTGGCAACCCAAGGATCGAAAAAAGGCGAGGTGGAGGGCGTGAACGGCTATGTGCTCTGCATCGCTCTGCGTTGGCCAAGGTTCCGGCCTGTACGTGAGCACTGCCTTTGCCAGTCCTTGGGTACCATGGCACGCTGCGGCACAGGATTCCAGAAACCCGCGAAGTGAAGCGTTCTTGACTGCATCCCTTCTTGCCTCAACGTTGAGCCGAAGCGGTGTCGGCAGGCCTCTGCCACAAACAGCCTCCAAGCGGGCCTGAGCCTAAACGAGCCGACAGGAAGCGACGTAGGTGAGATTCTGAATGCGTGTACACATGTGTATGCACGTGCGCACACGCTGACGGCTCTCTTCGCGAAACGATTGGTGTGGCATTGCTCAGGGTCACCCGAAACACCTCCCAGCTGTCTTCGCACAAAAAGGAACAGAAAATACAAGTCTTGACCGAAAAGGAAAAATTCGTAACAAAAGAAAACTATTTGCACAAAAGCAGTATCAAACCGACTGTTTTATCTCTTGGACTTGGCTGTTGGTTAACAAAACGATTTGGGGTAAGGCCGGCGGCCGGTATGTGTTACAGAAGCGCATGCCTGCACGAGGCTTCCAAAGTATACAACCAGCGCCACCCTGCTGATCGACCCAGACCTGTACAGACCCACTTCTGCTCCACGCGTACAATGAAAATCGGAAACAAATACAGAAAAAAACACGATTTCAAATTCCGTGTGCGATATCCATCCGGGAACAAACCAAGGACACATTCTCGCAGCACCTTCAAACCCACCGCCAACACCCAGGGCGTCAGAGAACGAACTGCGCGAACTCACCACGACCAACCCCCAACCTGTTCCCCATATGCAATCAAGCCGCAATGCGAGTTCTCTGTGCTGGTCTTCTTTCCTTTTTGTTTGCACGCGCACATGTGCACAATTTTGGGCAGAACGCTTCCAATTCATGAAACCAAGTAAAAACAAACGTCGTTGTGGACGATAGGTAATGCAGCTTTACTGACCTGGTGGTTGCTTTGGTCGTTTATGTCAATTTGGGAAAAATTTCCGAGCGAAGCGACCTGTGGGCAATGGTACACATTGGTCATCTGGGACACTCGTCTGACCTGAGCACGCAGGCAATGCTGAGCCAGAGGTTTATCGGGCATTCGGTCGTGGGCTTCGCATGAGTCAGCCGATCCTGGCTACTAAGCGCTGGGGTTAAATCGACGCAGGTTGTGCGAAGTGCACGCCACGTTCTAGAGGGAACTGTCCAGGCTTCGAAACGAGCAGAAACTGCATGTACACGCTGGGCTTCAAGGAGCACTGTCTGATCATGGTTGCAAACCGCACCTCTCCTCCTCTCCTTCGGGGACGTACAGGTGGCTGGAGGGCCAAAACCTGGGTTTTACAGGGGCCTAGAGGTGGCCCTACGCGAGGTTGCGCGAAGTCCGCGCGAGGTAGTGGTCAGGCTTGGCGTTGTAGTTGGGTTTTCAATGTCGCCACACAACTGGCTCCCAAGCTTTACTTCGGGATCCCCATGTGCTTGCCGGGGTGAGATGACTTGTAGCTAAATGTTCTTACGAGCTTGTATGCGGAATCCCCATGTGCACGCCCGCGCGAGACGACTTTAGACAAGGTGAGACCACGTAGCCCGACTACCGTGTACGTTCGCATGTTTAACCTGAGCCTTCACACGTTCCGGTGTCTCTTTGCACTTTGAACGACTCGGATATATACACTACATGTCGTCGCCAGAAGTTCATTGCCATCCAAACGCAAGGATGACGACGAGGTTGCTTTGGGCTTGGAAGCATCATTGCCCACGATGCTTGCTCGGTGGTATATTTGGATCCAATTTGAGAAACCTTGTTTCGTCGTTCATGCTGACCCTTTCGTGCAGCGAGTTGGATGTGCTGCTTTGAGCTTAACAGCTTCGGAGCGTGACGGCTCGCTGCTTAACAGATTCCGAGCGTGACGGATCGCTTCTTAACAGCTTCCGCACTACACAGGGCAACCATGCCAGAATTAACCCTGCGACAGTGCTGTCCTGCATGCAAGGCTCTTTGAAACTCGACTGCATCGCATAATTCGATCACTTAAATAATGAATAGCGACACTCAAGGCCTCTATCTGCGCTTGGGTGGCTATATCGGCTTTATGCCTACGCAGCACTGCTGCACCCATCCAACCTCAGCGTCCGAAATCAACATTGAAGCTTTTCCGCAACGAAACAAATATTTCTATGTTGAACTGTCTAATCTTCTGCGATGTTGATGTCAGACTGAGGCCGAAGTGCCTCTCCTCGCCTCTTTTGCCTACGTTTCGTTGTCCCCGTGGCGTCTAAACTCTAAAAGGTGCCAGTGCGGAGGCTCCACCACCGTTGGCTTCAAAACGGGCACGGCCCGCACGGCTCTCATTCCTCGCTCCGCGTCTCTCACTCCTCAGCACACGCCAGCACACGCCAGCACGCGCTGACCTAATGCCTTCTGTCTCGCTGAGGCTGCTGGCCGAGAGCTCGATCATGAGGTCCCCGGGCGCCAGGATGTCGCCCTGCTTCTCCTTGGTCCTCCCCTTGCACGGCAGGTCCTGCCAAGACAGAGACACAGCGGCGGCTCTTACTGCTTGTGAACACCCTGGCACGGGGCTTCGTCCTTCACTTTGAGACCGACCAGCTCATCTGGCACCGGAATCTTCATCTCCTGACAAGGCGAACGCCAGAAGAGCCTTGATCTTTGGTGGCTGAACTTGGGCAATAAAGAAAATACTGGAGCGGGTGTCGTTGCCACCTTCAACTTTGCTTGAACGGAGGCCATGATGGCTCGGATTAGACCAATGAGGGTGCCAGAACGTGAATTCGCCCCTGTGGTGTTGTCATTTATCGGGCTGCGTCTAAGGTCAGCACCATCTTCATTGACTCCAGGACGCACAGGATCTGCCCCTTTTCCAAGGTGTCGCCCACCTTCGAGAAAGGCATGCTCCGTACTGAAATTGATTTGGGAAGGGAATAAGCAGGATTTGCAGGAGAATCGCGCCTTGACGGCGTACGAAAGCACCTCTCCGGGCACCACCGTCGGGACCTCGGCAAGCTTCAATCTGCCAAGAGCTGCTGAAGACTTCTGCAAAGCTCCAAGGCAACCGAAATGAAACATGCGCATCCCGGTGCCTCAAACTTGTTGCCAGGCGTGGCTTTGCGCGGACCGCTTCCGGCTGCTGCCGCGCTGGCTACAGCATCCGGATCTGGCAGCTGCACCTCCCAGAGTGACAGAGCAGCACCGCAGATTTCTCTCAGAGAGGGCCCGCCTGGACCGTCTGCCCTTCGTGCAGGAAGCCTCGGAAAGTCGGCTTGAAGAAGAAATGAACGGAATGAATTCTGAATGCCACATCTATTTCTTGATGCTCTAACGGCGTGGGAAAACTGGTCCATTTTGCTCAATGCAATCAAAGAGATCACGCTTCGTTCTTTCGCTCATTGGCTTTCTTTCAGCTACAGTAAATTAAAACAAAGCGGCAACACGGATGAATGAGCACAGAGGAAAGTCAATGGAAAGTCAGGTGTGAGCTTCTCAGGTTGACTTAATTTCAACATTGAGTTCCGACCGTCCATTCGCTTCGTTCGTGTTCCAATTGGCGCCTTGTAGCCGTAGCATAAAAGGTGATAACGGCGGAACAGCAGTCTTCGTCGCAGTCTTCGTCCGAGAGGCTGAGGACCAGCTCTCGGGCCAAACTCTGGGGCCCCGAGGCCGCCCCTGGAGCCAAGCCAAAGCCGACAAATTGGATCTCCTCCTGAAAGCGCGGTCTCCGTCCGTGTGAGGAGCTGAAAGCAGCGCGAGAGGAGCGCGCTTTCGCCACGTCGCTTCGCACCTTCTTCGGCAACTCGCCGTCGAGCTTGTCCATGAGGATCTGGAAGTTGGAGCCCGGCTTCAAGCTCTTCGGAGCGCTGTGCAGCACTGTCGGTGCAATGAGCAGTGGAGTCAAGTCGGTGCCCTTGGCCTCACAGAAGCAACCCAGCCCATATCAGCCCACAGCATGCGCGGCATGCGCTGCAGCATCTCACACCACACACAGACCTTGCCTGCGCCTTGACAAATTCCAGTCCTTTCGCCTGATAGCCCAGGGCCGTGTGACGCTGAGCGGGCGTGAGGTCTGCAGGGAGGTCGCCAGGACCAATGAGCTTCGACTTCTGAGCCAAGGCGGCTTCCAGCTCCTGAAGTTCGAAGCGTGCAAGAGCGCTCACGCGGGGGCTTCGGCCGGCCTCGGGCATGTTCTGCAGGAGCTTGTCCACCTCCGGGGTCTTGGGAACCAGCGTCTCCCAGCGCTTCAGACCCACCAGCACATCGCCACCAACTTTCAACTTTCCACCCTTGTTGACCCACTGCCGCACCTGGGAAAAGGGTCACACTCGTCAGAGGGAAAGAGCCATCTGTGCTGATCCGGGCCAAGTTGCTGCATCAGCGGTCTTTGGTTCAATGCCGGGCTCGATCATGATAGCCTGAGCATGGCGAGCATGGTGCATGGCGCCGGGGCAACACCATGACAGTGAGCTCACACTTGCTTGCGCCCTCCAAGAGCCGGGCAATTCCTAGTCGCAACTTATATTCGGAGAAGGGTGTAACTGCTCGCTCCAGGGGGAAGACCTCACTGGCCACCTCCTCGGCACGGCAACCACTTTTCCTGTTGCCTGTCTGGTTCCCCAATTTGTTCGAGCCGGGATGTCTTTCGGGACGCAATTCCTTACCTCACTAGTGGCAAAGTTTGTGAGAACTGGAGGTGTTCGGTGAGCTGTTCACGATGGAGTGAAGTCTATCGGTCCTTGCCCAGACTGGGCAGCTCTTCTGTTCACATCCAGAGGCGTTTTGCTCTTTCAATCTGCTCCTACCCGGCCCTGGCCTTGGCGTGGTTGATCTTCCGCACATCCAGGGAATACTCTTTGGCAATGCGGATATCCGAGCCTCCGACAAATCTAGTTGGCTCGTTGGGGTCATTCATGAGGGTTAGTAACAGTGAGTATTTACCAAAGTCTGAAATGAAACTGTAATCTAATCACTTCCCTTTTATTCAGCTAATCGATATATGGAGATGGTCAGGTATTAGGATCTTGTTGATGCATGGCCTTCGGTTCCGCCGGCCCAGTCGGAATCCCAGGGAGTCATCTGCGAAGTGCCTCGGAGATGACTGCACGACGGAATGCTTCCGCGATTCCATGTCCTGGGTGCTGCCTATAACTGCAATACAAGCCGCGGCTGTCAAACCTGCACAGGATGTTCCTTAGGTGACGTGAGTGCCGATGCAGTCTCTTTCTCCTCCTTTTTGGCCTTTACCGGGCTTCGAGGCCCAGCCCGGACGAGGTTGGCACGGGTCTTGTGCACATCCATGCCACTTCCATGCCTCTTCAACCCTTCAACGTGAACCGACAGCGGTGGAAACTGACGAATTGGAGACTTAACTGCTGTTGGAGTCTCCCTGCTTCCGGAGACATGTTTTGGCGTGTGCCGCCGTCGCTCCCCTCCCCCAAAGCCCGAATGGAGGCACTAGTGTCTTTCGTCTGGGAGCAGTGTTGGAGGTCGTGCAGCTCTTTCTGCAGGCGTGGCCTTCTTGCCCTTGAGTTTGAATACGACGGCGGTCGCTGGCTCCCTTGTCTTTTTTGGTCTTGCGGGTGGCATTGGTTTCTGAACGTCTTACGATAAGAGGCTTTGTGACGAGCCCGAGTTAAACAAGAGACGAATCCGGTACGCTGGTGGTTTCTGGGCCATTCCATCCTCCCAGTGCGTGGTCATCAGCACAGTCATAACCCTGTCGGCTCTTGAATGCTCTGCTTCGGTTCTTGAGAACTTGATGAACTCCTAATTACAATTCAGTTGCAGCGACCATGACATCTGTCGGGATCGATTTGTGTAGTCTTGGTCGATCCCTGCGAGCTATGGCCAAGGCTCTCAATCAGCTGCTGATTGTGGTTGTACTCCGCCAGAGCTGCATGCTCCTCTACACTCAAGTTCAGCGGGTCCAGTAGCACCTCAGCTCATCACCCTGTTTGCGGCGAGGACAAGACATCCGTACCTGACTGCTCATAAACGGGTGTGGCACGGTGTTGTCATTGTGAGTGCCGTTCTTGCGTGGAGCAGCATCAATGACCAGGGTGCTGAAATTCGCCTGTGCCCGAGCAATCCGAGCACTTGCTGACACACGGACGGTCCGTGGACATGGCTACAGCAACCAGGGACGCACGCAGGTCCGTCGCACCTTCTGGGCCTTTCGGAAGAGCTCTGCACCCACGTGTGCAGCAGTACCATTGAAGTCCTGCGAAGCACAAGGGAGGGAGCTCTTCCTTGTCTTGGCACCAGTAGAGTAGAGCCGTAGAACTTGTGCAAGTGTCATGATTGTGGATGTGGACGATCGGCGGTGGGAGACCCTTCGCTTTGAAGGTCGCGATCATCGTCTCGATGTGAGCCCACACAGCGTCCGCCGTCCAGTCTTTGCCCTGGCCAGGCCACGCCGACAGCTTGGACCCCTAGAAGGAACTCCAGGAACTCTGGCAAACTCTGACCTGGCCTGGCCCGGATTCTTGATACGGATCTGGTGCAACTGCAGGCCCTTCGTGCCGAAGAGGTCAATCTGGCGCTCGGTCCACTTCTTGAGAGCCTGACAACGGCCGGACGACCCCAACTCCAATCCACAACAAACAGTCACACGATTTGGGAGCAGATTGTGTGGCAAGCCTTGACTTACCCTATGCTGAACAATCGCCGGTCACAAGCACATTAGCCTCCAAGGGAAATTTGGGCGAGAAGACCCAATTTGGCATTGGCCTGTCTTTCAGATTTTGAGGCTGTCAGGTGTCGCCGCACATTCGTCTGAGGGAGGTACAGGCATTTTGCGTCCAACAGCTCCAGGGTCGTCTCGTCCTAGTCGGTGGCCAGCAGACACAAGCCAATGCTTCGAATGCCCCCCCCCCCATAGTTCATGCCTACGGAGCTTCTTCGGAAGTATTTCGAGTCGGTCCTGCGGGCTGTGACCTGTCTTCGGGTCGACGAAGTTGCCGGCATGGAAGTTGTAGGGCATCCACGGCACCCAGCCTCGACTGCGATTGCTTGTCGAGTCTCATCAAAATCAGGGCATGTCCTGAGGCTTTGAGAGCAGAGCTCTCGATGCTTCCCTTGCCGCGGTAGTGCTGCGCCACGATCTCACCCGTCGCTTGGAAGAGCGGGAGGCCTCAACACTTGATGCTGCATGAGATCTAACAGCGGAGTTGTTCTTCCAGCCGAGACTCGAATCTCCGGGGTAAGTTCGGCCAGGCCATTTACGTACTGCGAACGCTGCAGCGAGTGAGCTGGCATGTTGTACGGCAGGCCTGCAGCGAGCGGAGGCCAACTTCACACATTCCCCCGAGCCACGAGGCAGCAACCGAGGCGAAGAATCGTAGCAGGATCGAAGCCGCGAATCAAACCTACAGGCGCCGGTCACACATGTTCGTTGCACTTCTACTCAATCCGAACCTGCTTGGTACTGTGCCCCGCCCGTCTCGTAGCCAACCTGCAACACGACAAGCCAAGCACAGCAAAGCCTTCAAACCCGGAGTCACACTGGCTGGTGATGAGGCTTCTGGGCTTCTTGCGCAGCCAGCTTTTTGTGCCCAAACTTCGGCGTTGACTCGACTGACGTTGCTCACCTCAGCCCAGATGCCTACTGTATGCTCCACTCCCCCACAGCTGTGCATATCTTGGAGGTGAGGATGAGCGATTTGCTTTCTCCGTACAGTCATGTCACTTCCTGCTCCCTGTCGTGCGGCAGGCATTGAAAAAGCACGGCCGACACTAGGTGACTAGGATTAGGGAATGATATGCTCAAGGACCTTCCATGAGATGGTTTCTGCAGTGTAATGCTTGCATATTATCGGCTCCGTTCGAACCGTACCAGGGAAGGACGTAAGACTTCGACCACGTGGAAGCGGCAGTGCGACAGGACCGATGGAGATGGGATTTCAGCATGTTGCTGCTGAAAGCAATCTGTGGCTTTGAGCCGCCGGCGGACGCGCTCTCGGAGTCATTGCCCTGCTGGGCCGTGTCACGGGGCGCCACGGTTACCCAGCCGCCGCCCTGGGATCCGGGTGCGTCCACACAAATCTACACATGCATAAGAGGAGACTTGAAAGGGAACGGGATGCGGGACCTGCTTGTCGAGCTTGGCTCGCAACTCTGCGATGTAGTCCTCGTAGGATGCCTCTCGCTGCGCAACTGAGATGGAGTGAGGCCACGCGAGAGAATCGTTCTGCACCTCTCCCCGGGCAAAGGCCGTGAACTTGGTGGCCTCCGGCGCGGTCCTCAGCACGCAAAGAAAAGAATACTTTCCGGAAGTTGGGGCCAATTACAATCCGATCCGGGGCCGGAGGAATCAAGTGATGCCGAACGGCTTTGTGAGTTCATGTGTCAGTTCCTCCACCGCGGTTGTGACACCTTCACGGAAGATCGCTACGACCAGCACCGGACTGTGCCCACCTTTACGAAGACAACAAAGTCACAAAGACAACGCGTGGCAGCAGCGCCGAGCGTGGGATAGCGCTCAGGGTCGACGCCCTCCCCCTTCCGATAGCCATTCACAATGGCGGGAGCAACTTGCTCCTTCAGAACTGTCAGCACCTCGTCGAAAGCTTGAGAAGTCGGAGACCCGAGACTGTGCACTTGGGCGGCCGACGCTTCGATCTGGGTGGTCTGGGATCTCAATGTGTGCAAAGGTCTCGTTGGAAGCTGTCTTCCCAGCTCGGAACCTTGGCAACGCTGTGCACCGACATTGTGGCTTCCGGCTGAAGCCAGGGGTGCTGTTTCGAAGGATCTTTCGGTGCAAACCAGTTGCTTGGGACAGGTGAAGAGGTTGTACAGCGTCTGTGCATAGGTGGATGCTGCCTCTCACGGTCCACGAGTCTCACACAAGGCACGACCTACCCTTGCTATCAGGCCGGGATGCTCCCATGACTGCTGGCTTGCGAAGCCTGCGGTGACAGAGGGGCGGTCTAGCAAAACTTCGGCCCTTGCTGTAGCTGCCCTCCTGAAGTATTCAGCCGCATTGTCGCACATCTCATCCCAAGTGTCGGCTGTGATCACGGCCTTCGCACAGCTCAACTACAAATTTCCGAGGGACTAGCCGGCGTCAGCCTTGCCCAGCTGCGGATCTGCTGTGAAGGAGATTTCGCCGGGAGCCATCAACTCTGCTTTGATGTAGTCCAGCCTCGCAAACGAAGCTCCGGTCTGAAAACCCCCGTCCTGTCTTGCACTCGGAAGCCAACTGAGGCCGGTGCCGAGGTCCAGTCATGCCAAGGATGTTCCCGGCCTCTTGATGATACAATTGAATCTGAGTCGTGGCATCTTCTCTCGTTGATCTCTCTTGTTCTCTCTCTCGCCCTGTGCCTGGTAGGTGATCTTGCCGTCGCTGTCGGGATTGCCGTGCAACCACCTTGCATGGAGGACGATGGAGCAATCCTTGGCCGGCGCAAACGTCGGTGCCGGGTATCCTTTTGCACCTCAGGTTGACGACGGATCACATGGGAAACCCGGAAGCCGATACTCTCAAGAAGCTGTCTTCCAATTATTCTGTGGCACGCATCATCAGCTCTGCGAAAGTGTAGCGTCTATTGCCCTTGCTATCGGTCTGCAATAGTGCAAGTGCTTCCTTGGACCGCAAGTCAACCGGACAGGACAAGTGAAGCATCGGAGCCATGCAGCACGAGGATTACCCGTTCTCAAGCGAACTGGATCGCAGCACTGACTGCCAAGGACTCGGCAGGACAAAAAAGACTTACCATAAACGGAAGACTTCGCTGAGCCAACTGTAACTCTCAGCGAACACTAGAGAAGCCCATTAACACTTGGGGGCATGACCTTGATTCTGTGGATATCTGCCATTCCGCCTGTTTGACAAGCAGAAACTGCGCCCTTGAAAGGCAGAAACCGGGCCTGACTCTCCAATTGCTTGGCAGATCGCAGGCTTTGCTTTGCTTTGGCTTGCTATCTGCAGACACTGATCTCGCAAGACTACTTCACCTGGGCTTCGCCTCTTTGAGGGCATCAGAAAGGAGGACTGCTGCACTGCAGGCAATCAGCTTTGCTTGACGAGTTGCGTTTTCGACTTGTGGGCGTCGATTGCACTCGATAAAGGAGCACTCGTACTCACCTTGAAGAGTCGAAGACTGATCGGAGTCATCAGGGCGAATCGGTTCTTCGAAGTCTTCACACAAAGCGCGGGGCTGGCCTTTTTCATTCTGGAAGACCAGGGCTTCCATGGTGGCCCTTCCGAGAAGGACGGATGAGGAAGGGCGACATCACCACAGCAGAAAAAAGCCTGGTGTTGTTGTTGCCCATTTTCGCGATGTCTCCCGCCCACTTCCGCGACTTCTGATAGAGATCCTGTGGCCTCAGGCACTCAGGCACTCCAGCAAGCTCTTAGATTGGATTTCGGAAGCTCTATTTGCACAAGACACATAAACAGGTCAATCTTGTCATCGCTGAGGCCAATTTCCACAACCTCGGCAATAAATAAACGGCAGCACGGCTCCCTTATGCTTCATCTTTAACTTCACCCTGCGAGCCAGGCCTTCTGCAATCCGGAGTTGAACCACACGAACCGGCCGCCATCTGCCACGGTGCCTCCGTCCACCTTTCTGCATGGAACATGCAACAGAGCACATCCGGGAACCTCCAAGAGCAGCAACAAGATCGTGTTGGAGCCTCAAGCTCAATCTGGTAGAAACGTCCATCACCTTTTGTATTCACCTTGATGCATGGCGCCAAAGCTTCTGCTGCTACTGGTAGAGCACGCGACAAGCGCTCTCTGTTTATGAACACATACAGATTTGGCTTGGAGGCCATAGCACCCCGAGATCTTTCCGTCCAAGAGCATGTCGCAGGTATCGTATCGGGCTAAACTATGAATGCGCAAGTTTAAATGGGACTTCTATTCCTTTTCGTCGAAGTCAGTGTTTCGAGACATCCTTTGCCCTGTGGTGCTCTGGTGCTTGCGCATGTCGAGGGAGAAAGGCTTCGGAAGCATTTCGGAACTCCTCGAGTCCCTGATGCGCATCGAGTCCGCCGAGGAGCCCGTTGCTCAAAGTAGATCCCGTCTGTGCGGTTCATCTCTGTGATCACCTTCTCCACGGCCCTTCGAACCTGGTCGAGGCTTTCTTTGGGCAATCCGCTCTCAGCTTTGCACCTTGCGCCTCGTGCGGCTGGTCGGGATGATGCAGGTGCGCAGTCCCTTTGCCACCGCCACCGTGGATACTTTTGATCAGACCTGAGGCTGAGGCTCGGAGGTCTTCACATCAAGTCCCGACTTGCAGAGCACTCCCACCTTTCTCGGAGAAGTTCATCTCGAGGATTTTCTTCATGAACTCTTGAACGCAAGCCTGAATCAAGAATCAAGGCGCTGTGATCGGAAGCTGCGGACTGCACCCTTCCGTGGCCTCCTTGGCCTCGGGATGAGTGAGGTCGACCAAAGGCGCATCCTCCTCGGAGAGCACCGTGAAGGGCGGCGTCGGTGCCCCCACCTTCTCACCTAGCAATCACAAATGACACAATCATCACAACTTGAGATCTTGCGTGACTTGAGCGTGTCTTTAGCAGCCAAGTGTCAGATTCTTTTGAAGCCGATCTTCTCCAAGCCCTGTGAAGCCTTGGGCTCCGTACCAGGCCAGACCAGGCCAAGGTTCTGCACGCCCACGGCTGCTTCCGCAGATTCTGCGAAGGCGGACCAACCCGGCATGAAGACAACCTGACTTGAGATGGCAACAGCACCCACAGGGTACGAGTGATATCTGGTGGCCTGCTTGGCAGCTCGGTGACGGCTGAGTTCATGGTCCTGCAGTGCTTGGTGCGGGGGCAGGTTACCTGCCGCGAAAGAATCGGTGCAGCACAGTCCTGAGTGCAGAGGAAGTCAAGGCGTTCCTTGAAGTGCTGCAGATCACCCCATGTCTTGGGCTTCACATAGAGGGCGGCATCCATGCCCGGCAATCTTTGCCTGCCCTCCTGGAGAACAAATCTCTAGACTCTAGCATGACCACTTTGTGCAAGGTATAACTTGCGCCCGCGAAGCCTCCAAGGTCTGTATCACACGAACTGAGCTGCCCCAAACAGCGCGAATGTCGGCAAGAACGGAATTTGTCGCATGCTTGGACTGGTTGTAGACGATCACCTGCGATCGGCAGAGGTATAACACGAGATTGCAACAAGGATGCAACAAGCCCGCGCAGTGCCATGCTGTCTTTTGATGCTCATGTCACCTGTAGCCTTTGGCCCTGCGCTCTCTGAGTAGCTGGCGCAAGGCAAACTGCAGTCCTAGGACGTATCGCTTCACTGTGGCTCGCTTTCCGCGGTGGACAGGTGTGCAACCGTGCAAACAGGCGGTGCGGAAAACAAGCAAATCACCACGGTTCATAGCTGCCTCATGCTTGCGGCCATTCATTCTGGTGAAGAATCTTCCGCCCGTAAAGTCCTCACCCTCCTGATGTAGCATCAGAACCATCTGCAAGGGAAATGACACCTCGCCATAGATATCTCGATGTTCGCGGTTTTCGCCACCTTCTTGATACCAGAGGAACAAGTTGCTGGGGCGTGTCTGACCTCTTCTGATGCAGAGATCCTCAAATTCCTGAAGGGTTGTCGGCAACGTTTCCAATCGTTTTTCTGCAGAATCCAGACCAGACAAAGAGAATGTTCGCCTGGAAGACTGCACCTCGAGCTTGTGCGATTCAAGGAGCTCTGCTGCTATCGGTAGCAAGGATTCATAGGCAACCTCGCGAAGAGTTGCAAGACTGACAGGCAGCTGCCTCAGATAGTCGTAGCCTTGGCAAGCGAAACTCGAGCAGTGGGACTTCTCAAGTCTCCAAGGCCTTGCTACTTTGGGGTTTTCAACTTTTACCCGTTTCCAAAAACACGCTAACCCGATTCACTCGATGCTGGCACATAGAGTGCACGACAGGCATATTCCTGTTCAGGTGATGCCCCCACCGAGTATTGTTAAGAGCTGCCGCCTGCAACTTTAAGGTCTGATTGAGGATGATCGCCTTGCCTATTCTTGGGACTGCAAAACAGCAGGCAGAGCCACTTGAGCACGGGGCATTGAACAAGGTCTTTGTTGAATTGGGAACTTACGCAAGGCACCCGGAATCGCGGATGCACTGAGCACGCTGTCTGGTGCTGCTCTTTCTGACAAGCGAAGACTTCCCCCTCGAGCTGCCTGTATAATCTGCTACCTAATTTGCGCCTTACTGCCTATCCCAGATTTCGGTGGAGATGCGCAAGTTGGATGTGAGCAGTTCTGCAAACGGTATACACTGTGGTTGAAATGATCTGCTAGGCAAACGACAAGAACAACTACCAACTTCTACATTTGTTCCAGGTCATGAGCTGCCCTTACAGCTAAGGACATAGCCTCCATTGCCCTTGTTTTGCTGCTCCATCTTGACAGCTCCTCCTTCCAAATGCCAGGGCAACTCGTGCAGCAGCATGTCGACATCTCCCGCGCTGAAGGCGCCCGGGAGAATAGAAAACCCAAACTCCTCGAGCCCCTGCTGGGTAGAAGGGCTGCATGCCCATTGCCGAATGCGCTCCTCCCAGTGCTTCCGATAAGCAAGGACAGATTCGGAGCTGCCAGACTGGTTGCCTCCATGGCTGGAATGGGATTGGCCGTACATGACGATCAACACACACCACGCTTGAGCAACCGGTGTGCAGCGGGTGTTCTCGTGATCATGAAAGCTTTACGTAGTAGTATGAACAAAGCTAGTTCCGTATCTACCGCGGGCGATGCAGTCCAGCAAGGGAAGGGCAGTCAGAAGGCACTGCAGCTCGGCGGGAGCACTGTGGGGAACGGTGGCTCCGGCGCCAGGGGTGCAGAGATATCAGCCTTTGCGCGCTGTTGGCACACCTGCCATGGCTACCGAGCAGGAGCGTACAGAAAGTAGGCGAACACGAGCATTGCAGCCAGGGGCCTGGAATGCCTGCACTACTGGTGCATTTCTTGGGCCAGGCACCACACCTGCCAGCCAGGCAGTGCGTTTGACTTGGGATGCCTCACCAGCGCAAGCATTGATCTGAGATGGGAGCGAAGTCGAGAAGAACCACTGACCAGGCATTGCGAAATGCGCCGGGAGAACTTGGATAACATGATACCTGGACAACTTCAAGGGTACTTGCCGACTCTCTGAAATGGAAGAGTCGAGTCTGAAGGCATGAAGCTGCAGCCAAGGCACCGGCACCGGCCACACTCTTGTCGAGCACCGGCAGACGAGCATAAAAAGCTGCACCGGCAGAACGACAGGACGTGAAAACACGATCACTTGCTGACGCCGGAGATCGGCATCTCTTAGACCTCTTTGTATGAAACCAGGCACAAAGCTTCTTGCTGGCCACCCTGCCCTCGAGAGACCCTATTTGTCTCCAAGCAGACCGACTCTTCACGCAGTGCGCCCAGAAAGCCCAGCGGCTGTCGGCTGCCGCAGCCTGAGGCAGGGGGGTTGTATACTACGACTCTCGAACCTAGTGATGGTGTTTGCCGTGAGCAATCTAGCTATCTCCTCGCCGCTTCGCCGAATTCCCAAGAGGCTGTGTCCGATAAAGAGAACCGAGAAAAAAGAAACGTCTTGAAAAAGTTGATCAGCTTGACAGCCAGGGCACTGTCGTTGGATCTCGAGCAGTTCTCGCTCCAAGTCCTGCGAGTCGGCAGTCTGCCTGGCAGCGTATCCAAAATGCAAGAAGAGCTGCTTCCTTGAGCTGCTTGCACGACCCTGTAAAGAGACAACATGCAGAGAGAGGGAAAGTCCGACCACAGGGGAGGTCCAGCGAGGGGGCCACAGCCGGTTGAGACATGTTGAGACAGTATGCCGAAGATCGGCAGGACGCCGAAGCAGCACAAGCAGGCTGACAACGGCCAGCTAGATGCTATGCACGTGAGCGCTCAAATGAATATTTTCCAAGAGCTGTAGCCATCGCTTGGACACATGGACCCTCGGACATTTGCGGGTCCTTCAAACCCGCCAAACAACCTCATGCTGTTGCTACTCTTGGCGAAACCCAAGATGGGCCTGGGCAGAACCGAGATGTCACTGGGCTCCATTCCGGTTCCGCTCACGGCTTCGAGCTCCAACGTGGCAAGGCCTCTGTCTGCGATGCCGGCCCCCCGTGGTTTCGTGCTCTCTTCGCTGAGACACAGGCTGGATGCTTCTTCTGCCAGGTCTCTTTGCAGCTGCGCAAGAGCCTGGCATGGAGATTCTACGATCCCTCGCAAGCCTACTTTCTGCAGTCTTGCCCCTGCTTTGGGATTATGAAGTCAGATACATAAAGCCTCAGAAACAAAATTGCCGGTGACAGGACTTCGACAGCAGATCCGTCGACAATTTTGGCGTGAGCTTCAAGGCTGCCGAGGACATGTATGTCACCAAAGTGCTGCAATTACTGTCGAGCATGTCTCTTTCATTTCCCTTTTAATCACTCTCAGAACCCACAAAGTGTTTTCAATTTCAACGGTCCTTTCTGACTTGAGATTGCAAGGCTTGTCTAATTGACTCATGCGCCTCCACGGCTTGCAACACCGTTTTCTTTGGACGCATTGAAAGCTCTGTGCTTTCACCTTCAACCCTTCGAAACATTGCTAGTTTACTTCGCCAGGAAAGTTATGGTCGGTGTGGCTTTGGACGTGGCCCCTCTTGCGCACGGAAGTTCGTAAGAGGCGATTCTCGTCTTTACGCGGGTTCGCCGCTTCTTCGCGCAAAAGCGCGCGAGATGGAATCAAAATCGACGGTTTCTTGAAGACTGCAGACAGGTGTCACTCTTGCTGAATGGCCGCTGCCTTCCAACAGAGCACTGAGTCCGCCAAGAACGCCATGTATGAGAGTATCAGCTCAACATGCTCTTGAGCTGTCATGTGTTGCGACCGCATTCCCTGGAGATACTCGACAAGCTTCTCCCTCACCATGTGACACAACCATGCAAAACCTCCTCGACCCACATCGGTTCTAGCCGGGTGAACAACTTTTGTGAAAATCATAGTCATTGTGGTCCGCTGCTTCTTCCTGATGGCTGAGGTGACCTCTGAGCTCTCTGGCCAGCCCGGCCTGCTGCGTGTCGGCAAGCTCCGCTTCCAGCTGGGAGCGCTCGGACTTACGAAGGTAAGATTGTGCAGCCAACCTCAGATGAAAGCATGGCGCTTCTCGCAATGGCCAAAGGTGTACCGTGGCTTGATCGAATCTGGGGAAGCGACGCTTCGCGTTGACGGTCCAATTGGCCCCGAACTCTCGCAGCTTCTGCCAAGGACGACTGCATCTCTTGCTCCTCACAGTCGCAGTGTCTCCGGATGGGGCATTTTGCATCTTGTATCTCCAGAAGACTACAACTAAAACTGCATCTAAAAGCCACGCACAACAGACACGACAGGCTCCAGCTGCTCGCTGGCGCAATGATGGCCACCGTTCTTAGCAGCACGGTGCCAGCTTACCACAATCTGCAGCAACCACCAAGTCTGGTAAGACTGCCAGCAACCGCCTGAATCACGCCGGCACGCTGGTAATTTGTGGGAAGCTCGCTCAATGCTATACAGTAGAGGAGCGTAAACTTGATAGGTACAGACACCTTACTTGTTTCTAGCAGCTTCTTCTCTCCTGAGTTGGTAGTTGGAATCACCAAAGGCCAAACCAAGAACAAAACAGCACGGGGTTATGATTTCATTCATGTGTTGAAGTCGAATGCATGGCCTGCCTATGACGGTGGCGATGCGGCGCCGGTGCGCCGAGGCCGCCTCCGTGGCCTCCGCTCGCTCGAGGCCGCAAGCACGCGCCACCTGCGCCTGCACCTGAAAGGCTGAAAGAGCGAGAGCGTGCGCGCGAGAGAGCGAGAGAGAGAGAGAGAGAGCCAGAGAGCGAGGAAGGGAGACAGAGAGAGAGACAGAGGGGGAAAGAGAGGTGGTAGCCCTCTGTGGATCGCCAAGCCGCCAGGGCATCCCTCCAGGCCGACCAGGCGCGGAGCGTGTGAAGACAAAGGCGGCGTCTGCCAGCTGCGAGCCCTCGTCTCGCTGCCAGCACGCCCTGCCGCCACAGCCGGAGGGCGCTCCAACATTGGGACCTCCACAAAACCCACGGGCTCCAGGAAAGGTCAATTCCAAGCATTTGGACGGCCGGGACGGCGCCCACCGGGTCCCACCGAGCCTGCGCTCCGAGCTGTGTTGCGAGCGCCAATTCCCGTAGCTCAGCAACTTGGCCCTGCGAGCGGCCGCTTGGTATCGCGACAGCTCAGCCTCTTTGGCTTCCAACTCAGACCTGCTCAGAAATCTCTCAGAAATCTAAGAAAACTTCAGCAAGTCCCCAAACTCATGTGCTCCAACGTCCAACCTCTGCCGTGTTCGGCGACGCTTCCCGGCCGAGGCGTGCCAGGCCCACAGCGCGCAGAGCACATCTCGCTGCGCCGCGAGATGCCAGGTCAGTTGCACCCTTCCTGCCGCCTGGGATGCGAAGCGAGACCTTTGCCGGAAGATGCCGCACTGAAGCGAATCAGAGAGAGCCAGAGAGGGAGCATGCACTCCTTCACGTCCGTTCCTAGAGTGAGAGCAACTCGGATGCCACAATAACAAGCAGCTGGAAGCCTGTAGTGTTACTGGATAGAGGCCGAATTTCCGTGAAGCTTCCAAGCTGCCGAGTTTGAGATTCTATGCGGAGGCTCCAGCTGGGAACATGTGTGGATTTCTTATTAGCTGCTCTTGGACAACAAACTTTGGCACGCGGCGAACTCTTTTTCGTGATCGTGCATGTCACTCGCGCTCTGGCACAACAGTACACGAAAGTCGTAAACAGCCACTGCCACAACCAAGAATCGCACGGCAGCCGTCCAACAACGGATGAAACAGAAAAGATGAGGCTGAAGGGACAGCAGACATCAGAGCAATACCCTCCGTCAACAAAGCTGTACTGAGAAACAGTGAGTAAGAACCTGACATGATTGGTACACAGCCCCGGCAAGCACCTCCAGAGACAACCTAGAAGCAGCCGCTGCTTGCGTTGCTGCAGCCACGTAGCCAAGATCGCAGCGCTTCTTGAGCTAGTCGCCAGGCGTCGATCCGCTCAAGCCAAAGCAAGGTCTGCTCCGCAGCGACGTGTTGCCGCAAACGCCGTGCTGTGCACAGCCGGCGCAACCACCGAATTTCAGCAGCGACACCCTCCTGATCCAAGGCTCTGGGCTTATGGACAGATGATGCGACCTCTCCACTCCTCACAGAGCCTTGCACTGGGGCAGGCAGCCCTTTGTTTCGCTCTAGTTGCCACTCTGATGTAAGTGCTTGCAAGGCATATTCAACGCCACAACATCCGGAGCAGCCACGAGCCAAGGCAGAAACTGCAGCATACTCAGCATCTTGGTTTGGCTGTCTGTGCGGTGCATGCCGTGTGCATGCCGTTTCACTACAACATCGGCTCTTGTTAAATTCCTGCATCAGAACTCTATGGATCTCGCTGCTCACCTCTTGCCTCTTGTTCTGCTCCCCGTTACCTGCTCAGGTAGCCGTCGGTGATGGCTCATGGATATGAATCGCTGATGTTGCTTCTGCTGTGGTCGGGAAACGTCACAACAACTTGAAGCAAATACACTCGCACAACTAGAAACATCTGGGAAGCTTCTGCCTTCACTGGGGACCGCCGGTCGAAAGGACTCCCTCTGCCGTTGCGTGCTGTACTGGAACGCTTGCGATTGCTCTGCTTTCTCATCTTTCGCTCTCGAGGTCCTGCACAGCAGCGAGCTCCTTCTGCTCGTTCTGAAACCTCTCCTTGCTGCGGCACGCAACCGCAACTCCGAATACCCTCGCAAAGTTCGGACAGGTCCTCCTCCTGCCGCAACTCGTCCATCAATCGCGTGAAGTGGCGCTCCGCCTATACTAGCAGAGCACTGCAGGCGATCTGAGCAGCAAAACTCGGACTTGGCCTTCTCGGCGGCGAGCCAGGACCGCCAGGCCGCGAGTGTGCGGTGCGTCAGCCAGGCAACCTCTGGGCGAAAGCGCATGCAAGCATGCAAGCGCCCGGGACGCGCACGCCAGTCTCCGCCTCGCCTGTGCGCGCTGCACGGGGCCCCGCCGGCCCTCGCAGCGGGCGAAGGCCGCCTCGCGCCGGCGGAGCAAGGCCTCCGCATCGGCGCGGCGTCGAAGGAAGGCCGCGGCACATCGCTCCTGGCTCGCCGGCTCGCATCCGCGAAGCATGCGATGCTGCGCTGCGATGCGACTCTCTGACTCTGACTCCTGACGGACCAGCTCATCAGCCCACCTGAGAGACTGAGAGTGCATGAGGCTATAGGCTTTTGTGACCTTGAAGCGAAGAGAAGGAGATCTGCTTCGGAGGCTGGCCTCGTTTGCCACTGATGTACGCTCGAGGGCTCCGAACCTCCAAGGGCTTCGGCGACCCGTGGACCATTCTGCGACGGCTCCACAGCCATCCCATGTTGTCGAGCTGTGGCATTTACATACCGAGAGTCCGTCGACTTCCATGCATCAAGTGCTGCATCAGCTAATCATCTAAAAATAGTCTGTATAGGTCATTCATGCTCAGTCCTTACATTTGTGCCGAGGTAATGATCATGCAAGGTAAAGTAGCATGCACCTTTGCTCCGTCCATCTTACTTGGCAGCAACGGACAGGTTTGTCTGAGCTGGGTGGCAAGCTGCGAACACGCGGGAAGTGCTTTTGCGCTTGTGGCCACATTGGACTTGGGCCGAATGCCAGAAGAGTGCTGTCGCCGGTTTTCCTTTCATGAAAGGCGACTGCAGAGCATCTTTGCCAGTGAGACACATTCTACGGCTGTGGGTATCCCGAGTTCAAGATGCCCGCACCTGCCAACTGTTCAGCTACGAGGGACAGTGGAAAGGGCAACCGGCTGCACATGCTCCCCACATGTATCTGCTCTCGGTCATGTAAGCTGTCCATACCAACCTGCTGGCTGAGCTTCCGTGATCATCTGCTACAAGTTGCCCGGCTCAACTTGAACCGTGCCTCCTGAATCTCGCAGTCTCTTAGTCTGCGAGCGACGGTTGCTAAAAGGAGTGAACTGCCATGTCGCTTAACAGAGTCCGTGGGTCGTTCCACAATGCCACCGTTTTAAAGCAGAGCAGTGCACCTGTCTTCACAGCTGCCACCAGCAGCGTGCTGCACCCGCAGACCGCGGCTTGGGAGCTCTTGCCGCGAAGGGCTCGTACTCCCCGTCGGACTGCGTCGAGACAAAAGAAAAGAGACATGCTCCACGACCAGCTCCCAAGATCTCCCCTCACAACCCCCCGGGCACCTCGCAATCCACGGGTCCGAGGAATGCATCGCTGCTGCGAGGCTCCCTCGTCCGCTGTGGCGCCGGGCTTGGGCCAGGGCTGGGGCTCGTTTTCACGAGCTCCAACCGGCGCCAACGTGCCGAACCCGCGGGCCACACAGTCGCCTCCAGAGCTCCCAGCGCCAGTGCTCCTCAGCGGAGCCCGAGCCCCCTTTAACTCCCACAGCCGGTGGCCGCCTGGCCTTCCTGCTCCAGCCGTCTTGGCCGAGGCAACAGCGGCACCTGCTGAAATCGAGATGCGTGTGAGATGCTGTCACGTGTCGACTTTGCTCTGGCCTGGGAGCTTGGAGGCCGTGTTTCTGTACTGGCACTGTCGAGGCGGCTGTCGCAGGGAGAGCGCGGCAAACATCGGCTGAGGGTCCTTCGAGCCACGAGACTCATGTCAAACACCCTTTCGATCCGTGCTTCCGAAGCTGTCCTGGGGGTGCGAAGCGCGGAGAGCTCATTGCTCATGCGCGACTGGCTCCAGTGCACCTTCAAGCCCCCATACATGTGAGATATGTCCATCACGAGGATGCCGACACTGCAGCAGACACGGTATGAAGAGCAAGCCATATTCAGATAGCAACACCTGGTTCCCAATCCCGGGTACGGGCACGGACACCAGCACATCCTCTGAAGTGCGCAGTGTTCCGGCACGCTTGTTGAAGAGATTGAGGTCGACGAGCAAAAAGGAGTGACCGGCCCAAACGCTCAAACACTAGATCCTGCACCCCGATCAAACCCTAAAGCAGCCCAACCCTAACCGCTAACCTAACCAACCCTGGACGAAATCGTTAAAGCGACATGGAGCTGTGCCTCTTCTCTGGAGTCTTGCAGTGATGTTTGGATCGAGCCGCGATCTCTCTCGCTTTGCCAAATTGCCGCTGCCAGCAGGTTGAACCAGGGCTGTATCACCACGACCTCTTCTGCCTTAGCTTTTCGCGGGAAGAATGGTTCTGACGTGCTCCTACGTTCCCTCATGCTTTCCAAGGATCGGTTGGATTTGGAATCTGTGATTCCTCAGCGCTCTCAAACCATGCAGTCCAAGTAAGGCTGAGAGCATTGCTGGCGAAGCTCGTCCAAGGGCAGCGATGGCCTATTCTTCAAGGCGTTCGGATTCGCTGGCTTCGCCTGTGTGGCAGAACTACATTATCATCACATTCAGAACTTCGTGCTGGTGCTGGTACTGCTAGTATTCATACGATGATTGCCGTGACGGCTGTGAGTCTGCTTGTCTGGCCAGGATCAACAACCCCAGCCTGGGGAAATCGCTGTCCGGTGATGTGCAGCCTGAGTTCAAAGTTCGAGGGTCAAGTAGAATCAAGCCTAGGAAGTAGTAGTAGTAGTCGTCGTCGTAGTAGAAGTAGAAGTAGTAGCAGTAGTGGAAAACATGATGGCTGCCCTACACAGAGGAAATAAACTCAGACTGCAGTCAAGAGACTGCCTCATGCGAGCTTCGAAGGTCCGATTGATGGCCACCCCTGCGCCCCGGAACTGTGCCTTGCCCTGGCACTGGGCCCCCTCTTCAAGGGCCTTTTCCTTTTGAGAGCCCTGGCCCTCTGGAGAAGTCCTGCCTGGCGTCCTGCGGGCATGAGCTTCTGCACGTCATGTCATGTGCGACGCAACAGAACCCGAGATCCCCAATCCCTGCCGTCCCTGCCTGATGAAGGACGGTTTGCGGGCCATGGCAGGACGGCTCAGGGCTCGGACAGAACATATGAATCTGCGATTCTGCAACGAGTAGAGAACACGACACTCTCTGCAAGATCCTCCTAACCACTGCACGTGCTGCTGCTCGCTCCTAGATCGAACAAATGACCCATGTTCTGACACAGTGTGGCCACAATTCCCATTCCTCCTCACAAACTCTTTCGGACTGCTATCTCTGCGAGTAGTGGTCGAAGACGAAGTTAGCACCATCCCAATGCCCTGCCAGCTCGCCCATGCCATGGGAACGATAGCCAGAATTGCCTTTTCCGGCGTTGACAACATCCCGTCTCGTCTCTGGCTCTTTCTGTACCTTCCTTCGACTTATGGAACCATTGATGTTCAAAAATCAACTCTCGCCTAAGCAGTGCAACGCGATTGATCTTATTAGTCTGGCCATAAACGCACTCAAACGCTCCTAGACCTTGGACACTGTGCAATCAAAGCCGCAAGCCGCCAGCAGCTAAACAGCTGGCAGCAAACCATGGAAAATTGATTTAAGTGGCTTTGGGCCTTGCTGTCCTTAAATCATTACCTTGTGAAACCGAGCAATGAGCTCACACCACGAAAGGCGCTACGTAACTGTATCTGATGCTTGGCCCCCCCGCAGCAAACGCTTTGTGGACAGTTTCCCAGAAAGAATCTACGAAGTCAGGGGAGCCAGACCAACCACATACACATGCAAAACTCGTAATTCGCGACGCTGCTCAGGATCTACTTCTCCTCCTCGCTTCACAGATGCTGGGCACGGGAACTCCGCGAAAACACTCTAGGAAATGCCTTAGGGTAAGGTTGATGGCCTGTTTCATTTTTCCAAAGGCAAACTGCAACAACCCTGCAATCCAGAAATCACCAACGGCGTCTGCCGCCTTTCGGGCAACACTTCTGAAGAACTGCAAGTTGCACCCAGGGACGGGCTTTCCGGCATCGAGAGCATTTGAGACCTTTAGAACACACAACAATCAACGCATGCGAAAACGCCCACCCTCCCGGACGAGACGATGTTTTCGATGAATGGCGTTCATGCCGCTTGCTGCGATCTGCATGCCTCAACTTACTCACTGGAGGAGCTGGAAGTGCTGGCTCGTTCACCTCACCTCTCCTCTCGGGTTGGGTGGGCGGGTTTTATGAAGTGAGCTGCTAGGGCTTTGAGCCCTAGCTGCAAAAGGTGATATGTCCTCCTCCCCTGCATGCTCCGATTGTTGCTTACACAACAAGTTGCTTCACACCTCAACCGAATGGCTGCGATGCAATCTTAACTCAGTCAAATGCCTCAAAGCGAGGCGCCCTTCCGGACACGGACATTGCTGTTCAAACTTTCTGTGCATTGCGGTGGTGGGTTCTCTGCACGACACATCAAGTCTACTTCAAGTTTTCACCACCTGCATCCAACGTGGCCCTCCTGATGTCCTCTTTCAATAAAAGTTAAACGCTAAAAACGAACTTCCCAAGTGCCAGCCGCAATCCTGAAAGTTAACGACAGGAACGAGCCAGAATTCAAGACTTGAACAGCGTGTTGCTGGGAATCGTGCCACAGCTGTCGCAAGAGTCTTCAAGCTGCCCAAATTGGTCTGGGAAGTGCTGAAGGACTAGTTGCCAGAGAATCGAGCAATCCATCGCGCAGGTATAGTTGCAAACACTCGTGCAAAAGGAAAAAGCATCGGTCAACCGTCGTGCAGGCGTCGCTTGGAATCGCATGGAAGGCCCCGAAACCATAAACGCAGAAAATGGAATGACATACTGAACATAACACCGTTTGACGGACCTGTGCACTTGTTTAGGATCCCAAAGGCCATAACCTGCCAGAATCGCCCAAGGTGAGGAACATCTCGTTTGCTTTGGCCGCAAGCTTTCCGTCCCACGAAAAGACAAGACGACTGTACTAGATCTTTTCTTGTATGGCAGTGGCAGGCTGCCTGTTGGCACTGGCACATGCCTCACGACTGTCTGCAAGGGTGCCCCTTGACTTCGCCAAGTGTGTCCTGCAGCTTCTTTCGCATGGCTGCAAGCTCGTCATCGATGGCGCTGTTCTCAGTCAAGGCCTGAACCAAGCTTGGAAAGTTCACTCGTTGAGACCGAGAAGACTCGAAGACACTTGAGACTCACGGCATCCTTCTTGCCCTTCATCTTGGCGAGCTCGTCATCAACCGCACTACCCGCTTCCAGCCTCCCAGCATGGCCATGCACCAGAAGGCGACTGGACAGCTTCAACGCAAAGTCTCGATGCATGCCAAGGCACTGCTTGAAGCGGTCCTTTCAAGCGATGGCCCAGGCTGCACTCAGAAGTGTCTTAGCCTCTTATGCAACTTCCTCCCGCAGCCCAGCGCCTAGGGCCTATCTCAGCAGAGGACCTACTGCTCGACAGAGTCACCATACCAGCGCTCCTCAAGGCTGCCGCTCGCCTGCGCCTCTGGCAGCAGCCCCTGCGAGACCTGCATGCAGGCATTTCTTGGCATGCACACACACACACACATACATATACATATATATATATATATATATATGTGTATAACACATACATACGCGAACAGCTCAAATACTCAAGTACATATGACATATACATGCTGCATCCTCACGCACGAATGTATGCAGCTACATACACAAAATTGACACTGTGCACATGCATATGAACCTTTACATATAACTGCGGGCTGCTGAAGAATGGACTATAGCGCCGGGCCAGGACAACCGCCACTAGTCACTGGTCAAGACTGTTATACGATCGAAAAGTCCGGGTCCTGTTTTGCCGAGTTCTGTGCCGAACTTACAACGTCAAGTTCTGCATGTCGTATGTAGATTGATCCTTCGAGGACGAGTAAATTTGCGGGCCGATGTTCTTTGCCAGACAGACCTGATCGGATGTCCACAAGATGAAAAAGGAGTACCAGCATCACAAGCACCCCGCTCGCGGTCGGCGCTCTTCACGCAGGTTGGTCGAAGTCAAGTCGTGCCGGAAAGCGGAGGGTGAGTCGCAGGCGAGTTTCACGCCGATCAAGATCTTCGACACGGGGCGTGTGGCGAAGGAGTCGACGGCTCTCGAGCCAAAGCCGCCGCACTGTGCACCCCGTGACTACATGTAGTAGTTGGAACCCGTCCTCGAAGACGATTGGAGATGTTCGAAGACAACCGGAAGCTCGCGTGCTCAAGTGCTGACAGGCTGACAACAAAGTCTAAGTGCCTCTGCACGGGTTTCCAGCATCTCGACCTGAGCCGCAGAGCAAGAAGAAGCCCCCTCCGATCATCGCAGTTCCAACGGGAGCATCGCCTTCTCCTTCATGCGGTCAAACGCCCCAGTAGAACCAACGCTGGTTACATCGGAGAGCATCTCGTTGACCTGCAGGCAGCGCATCTTGTCGCAGAAAAGCTGCTCCGTCAACTCCAGAAATGCTGAGCTTACCTGAGCAGTCGTCTTGGCCGTGCGTGCACGTGCGATGAGCTGCTCCTTCTCCTGGCTCCACTGGGCCCTTCAGAGCCGAAAGCTGAGCCTGAGAAAACTCATCCCCCTCACCTCCTTGGCCTGAGTGATCTTCGCCTGCACTTCGGAGAAAAGGGAGACGACTCTGTAGAAAGGCAGAGGATCTACCAGAAAAAGCAAGCGACAAAGCAGACTGCACTGGTGTGCACCCCGTGCGGCCTCCAAGGCCTTGACGGACTCGAAGAGCTTCTCCACGTTCCTGCTCTGCTCGGATCGCTCAGGAGCTCGGCAAAGGCTCGAAGGCTGGTCTCGCACTTCCGAGGAGGTTTGAGGCCCCGTCCCTGTCATGGCATCGATCTGGGCCCCCAAGTCGTTGGCCTCTCAGTGAACAGCAAGGCTAAGCGGCTAAGCCCAAAGACAGCCTTGGCTCCCAAGCCTTGGTTACGGAGGTCTGTCTTCGGGTAAGGGCTTCCTTCGCAAGCTCGTCATCGCCCTTCTCGACCTTGGAGTTAGACACAGCAACCTGGACCTTTTGCTGTTGTGCCTTAGGCCTTCCACTCAGGTTGCCACTGCCATCTCCGCCCGCTTGTACCAGTCTTCGGCCATCTTGTCAGCTTGCTCCTGCGATGGCCGAAGACTTCACAGCCGGAGAAGCTGCCCACAAGGCAGACCTTCTGGGTCTGCAGTCTTCTCTGCGTCGCCAGCACCTCGCACAAAAAGTAAGCTGCCGAAAGCTGCGGCAATCGGGGCCCGCTAAATGTGATGGAACGACCTCGGCGTAAGACTGCCTCACTTTGATGAGGTCGCCCTGCAGAGAGAGCACCGCAGTCTCCACTTCAACTGTCCATGCTCTCACGCGCCTGCATCTCATCTAAGGCCTCGCAAATCGCAGATTTGCAGGGTCCCCATTCGAACAGATCATGCAATGAACACTGGACGCCTTCCAGTCTCTCATTTCCCATATTCAAATCCAAGAACCACCCCTCTCAACAGTCTCAACATCTGAACTTGCTGCTCCGGCTGGGCTTATGACGAAACACGTACAGCGTGCACATGCTTGCACCGTGCCGTGTCGTACGATACAGCACGCGCTGCGAAGCAAGTGTGTATCTACAGCGCGAGAACTGCCAACTTATCCTTATAGGACAAACTGTTCCCGCGGCCTGATCGAGGACCTTCTCCGGATCTTCCAAGCCCTGAAGAACCTGACCCGCTTGCAGGCTCTGCTAGGCTGACGGCTTTGGACCGCACTCGTCATCCAGCTCAGTCCAAAGGTTCGAAATTTCTACTGCCAAGTCTGAGCGAGATCCAGCCGGTGCAACTCAAGAGTCGTGCATAAGCATGGGCACAAAATGTCCAAACCTTGTGACACGACACTCTGAGAGATGCTGACCTCTATGCGCGCTCTGTACAACGCGATGCGGTGCAACACCGCAAGGTCCTGGATCTGTGCGCTTGCTGGGCTGCTACTCGTATGCCGGCCCAGCTTGCGCACAAGCTTGTACAAAATAATTTGTAGACTTCGGAATTTTCACAACGAAATCTGAAGCGCACACACTGCACAGTGTGGTCAGATGACGGACGACATTGACACGAATTGCGCATCCACAAATATGTCGAAATGGATGCAGGTCTCATCCGAGCTGCTTCCTCTCAAGCTGGCCTGCAGCACGCTGGGCGACAGTAGCAAGGAATCTTGCAGTGCATTCGTGAAAGGCGAAACAACAGCAATCCCTTTATACGCATCGTGAAAGCGACCACATGTTTCATGCAGGAGGAATCTCGGGTCCGCCCCGAATGCTGATGTGCACTCCTCACGTATCACGCCAAGTCAAGAAGATCCAGACCGACGCATCTTAACAGCGCGGATGCCTGAACTTGCTAAGCTGTCGCGACCTAAGTGTGCCCTTGCGTTCGTTTGTTTGTCTTCCCCCAGCTGCAACAGTCGCCGGTAGACCGGTAGACACATTGAGAGTTGTCGCAGCCCCTCCAACCTTCCAGATTCCCTGTCCCGTTTCAGTTTCCTTTTCGACTCAAGTCTACCTTCTCGGGCTGCGTTCTCCCTTCAGAGGCAGTGCCCAGGCTCCAGTGCACTCCCCTGAGACATGTCATGGGCATCGTAACATGATAATGATAAGGAACACGGCCTGACTTCCAAGCGTCCACGAATCCCTGGATGGATTCCACCGTGATTGGTGCAGCTTCCGCGACGAAGTATGCTCCTACCGTCAGTTGTCGGATTGGAACTGGAAAAGGGTGCTGTTTCCAAACGCAGAAGACTCTCGAACTGCCGTGGCTGTCGAGGTGCCATCACTGGGGATGTCTATCAGCACCATGGACATAGACGGCTTGCCAGCATCACCGTTCGGCAAGCCTTAGCAACTGCCCAGCAGCTCAATGTCTGCGGCGGGCGCACTGTAATCTTGTAGGTCTTGGGTACATATTGGTGGGCGATTTCCGACGATTCCGGAGGCCGGGGCGGTCAGATCGGCTTCCATGGAACCATGTAATCCATTCAACCCAAACCCCTCCTCTATTTGCGGCGGTAGGTAGGGGGACCTGTCATGTTGACGGCTTTGTTGCTGGTCTGTCCAGGATTTTGGGCTCGGGTCCTTTGCTTTGGACGTGGTTTTTGCTTTTTGCATGTTTTTTGCGCTTCCCCCATGCGAACCCTTATTCGCTTCTTTGCTGGGTTCCCTCCCCTTTCCCTCCGTCTGCAACGCCTGCCCCCTCCCTGCTTCTCTGCTATCCTTTTCCCCCCTCCTTCCCCGGACTCCGCTCCCGCCGGCCTTGGACAATTCTATTTGTCTGGAGTCTGCATAGCCGGCTGCCGGCGCACATAAGGAACTCGGAAACGGCTCCACGGTGGCTCGCGCGCTAGCGGCTAAATTACTTCACCATCATACATTGCCATGATTCCTTCTGCTGTCGTTCCCTGGGCGCTCTCCAATGTGCAGAGCATGTACCAGTGGTGGGTCCCGCTGAGAGGTCAGGACACGATATGTCAAGTCCAATCTGCCATGTAACTCAGTAGGCTGCGAAGATGACCTGTCAGTTCAGAGTCCTTCGTCGCGATCATGAAAGCCACTTCAGGTGCCAGTTCCTTTGCAGCCTGCAACATTCATGCACAATGACCTGCGACAACACCAGAAGAGCCCCGTGCTCCCGGCAGCCTTCTGATGCTCAATGAATTTTGAAGACACGGCCGTGAGCGCGTCCTCGACCTCTTGCTGCTCCGATTTGCCGCTGGATTCGCAGAAAACCTGACGCTCTCGTCACGAAGGAAACTTAAAATTCACCTGTCGTCTAAACTTGAGGGAAAATCTGGTCCGGGTACTGAGGGCCCATGAGCTCTGCCTTGCAGTGTCCATCTTACGAGTTGCTCTCCTGGATTCACCTGATGCTACCAATTGCTGCTGTAGCCACCACCACAGTCGGCACGTCCTCAATGTCACCAGGACCAGCTGCCAGGTTCTGCACCTTCAGAAGAGATCCCTTGAGCTGCCACGAGCTCGAGACAAGCAGCTGACAAGCATCGACCAGAACAAATGTGCGCAAGCGCAGTCCGAAGGGCAGGTTTGGGGTACCACGGCAGACTGTGGCCCTCAGGGTCTTCAGACACTGCTCCGCGCCCTTTGAGCGTCACGACCTCCAAGTTCGCATCCAGCACCACCTCAGAAGTTTTCATCGAATGGCTGCGAAGCCGAGTCCAACTATCTGTTTCGAAAGCCGTCTCTGCCGCACTTGTACCTGCTTCTGTGGTGAGGAAGCGCGCCTACTGCAGGTGGGCTTAGTAGAGGTACTCTGTCGCTTCGGTTGCATCCGTACCCGAGACTTCGATCGTCGTAACAACACGAACTTGTTTGCAACATGCACCACAGGTGTGCCCGCAGCGGGAGTAAACGAATGGAAGAAAGCAGCAGACAAGTCTACGAGTAGCACAAAAGGCATCGAGAGGGGGGCAGATGCGGAGCAGCCTTTGCGGTCATTGCAAAAGGCGGAAGCAGCGGGACGCAGCTCCTGGTTTTGAGTTTGAGCATCCTGGACTCACCACTCAGTGCCTGAATTTGGCGGAGCGAGCCTTCCCCGACGCGACGCACATAGTCTGCGACTGCGATGCGGCCGAGAGACAAGGCTTGGGATGCCATCCACTTTGAAAGTTTGCGACAGCTGCTCCTCGGAAGTTTCCGCGGTTTCGCTGCGCTCCCCTGTCCCTCGTTCGGGCTTCGGGACCCGCCGGCCCCTGCCTTCAGGTCCCTGTCGGCAAAGTCCAGGGCCAGCCAAGGCATCTCCTTGAAGTACTCATCGAACTGGCTCTGGTCTCTGTCCGAGGACACGAAGACGACCTCCAAGCCTTTGGCACTGAGGTCCTCAAGCAGGTCCGAGCAGGCTATGCAGGCAGACGGATTCGTCCGGTCTCCTTCTTGTACCACTCGGCGAGGTTCGGAGTGAACCCACGACATGGCGGACACCAATGAGCGCTGAAATACCTCGGATGAAAACCATGAACACTCAGCCAGTGAAAGCGGCTTCGGACATCCTAATCCCGAGCACAAACCACTGGCCGGAACTGGCCGGCCTTGTAGTGTCGAATGATTGCGAATTGAGTGAAACCAATTAGGCAAGAAGACTTGGTAGCGGGCAGCAACTGACAGCGACTGACCATGCGGGAGGAAGAGCAAGTGAGAGTTCATGTGAGCTGTTGGTGGCAGCATAGTAGTGGTACAGTGTACTATAAGTACTGGCACTGCTACCAGGTCTGATGTGACTACCATCACCACCACCACCACCACCACAAGAAGCAGCCGGGAAGTCTTCGAGTCATGATTGACGGGGTGGGTAGTGGTGGAACACTTACTGACAAGGTCAGAATATTCAAAACTGGATGCTGGACTTCTGCACACCGCACAACAGCCAAAATGCATAAAGGAGCTTCAGATGGCTAGAATGGGGAGCTACCGAAGCAACGACAGGTTTGCCAAGACGGGCCGAGCGACAATGCGAGTGCCTTCTTTCCTTGCATAGCCTTTCAGGCAAGACGATATATCAGATATCACTATCAGTGCAGGCACATCCCATGACTCTGCTGCCTCGCTCACGGACATGTGACCCACACCATCAGCTGCATGGGATGCGCTCTTCAACTTCATCTTTTGGAGGAGATCAGCTGGCTTCGGCGGAATCCTTGAAGCTGGGAAAACCTTAAACCCCTCCGCAGAGTCCCGATTCTGATGGAATGACAAGTGCTCTAAAGACCAGCTGGACAGTTGGACTAGCGAGTCCGATCGATGGCCAAACGTGCCTGGACACTTGCCTTGCGGGGTTGTTAAGCAAGACGTTGAGCCCTCTCGACTTCACTGACACTGAACTGCGACTCCCTAAACCAGAAAATTCCCAATGGCACACAGCAGTCTGCGAAACATGCATTAGGCGTTGCGGCTGATTCCAACAAGCTTCCAGGGAAAGTTCTTCCCCTCCGGATCCATTGCGATAGCTTCACGGCCATCAGCCGTGATCAGCTGGCCACTCGGATCCACAATAACCAGCATTGGAATGCCATTAACCTCAAGAGTCGACATTTACAGATAAAGCAGTGGCTATGGTACTGGGCAAAACGTCTGCGCCTTGAATTTCTTGTTGAGCTTCTGGCTGACCTCCTTTCAGTATGGCCGGAGTTGCAAATCCAAGGTTTCGGGACTCTCGCGACTCGCGGCCTTCTGGGAGAAGTCCAGGGCTAGCCAAGGCATTTCCGCGAAGTACTCCTTGAACTCTTCTTCGGATCGATCGGCGGAGACGAAGACGACCTCCAAGCCTTTGGCTTGCAAATCCTCACAGAGCACCCAGGAAGTGAAGGGCTCAATGGCAGCATGCAGGACGTGTGCAGGGTCCTTCTTGTACCACTCTGCCAGCTTTGGTGTAAAGCCGCGGCACGGAGGGCACCAGTGGGCGCTGAAGTACCTGGGATAAGGAAGTCACAGACGGCAAGGCACTGTCAACATCAGCTGAGTGCCCACTTAACAATGCTCAAGTGCAGTGCCACAGCCTTGGCATTCTTCAAGGCCTGCATCGTAGGTGGAAAGCACTGTCCGACACCAGTCAGCCAAGTGCGCCTCGGATGTGTCCTTCTCACAGCCTTTCGCCAGCAACGAGCTGCCCAAGAGTTCGACCAAGGACATGGCGCGAGATGGTTTGTGGGGAAGGACTCGGAAGGAGCCAGACAAAATTGCTGAAGGCCGGCAAAGCGCAGATGGCATGTCTCCTGACTGCCAATTCTGCAGAGATGAGCTGCAGGGGAACAGAGGCCTTGTTCACATTTGCCTTAGCAACTCGAGCGAATCGCTCGAAGAGGTTCTCGCCAGCCAGGCGAACCTTAGCAGCACTGCAAACTGCATGCAAAGCTCTGCAAGAGCCGACGCTAAGCGCCAGGAGGCCATACCAAAAAGCCGAGCCACTGTTGGTGGCTTGGGCACGGCCCTGGATGGCAGTCGCCTAAAGTCCGCCGCACGTCCCTGCTCCGTGCTGTCTTCGTGCTCTGCACACTGACGTCCTTGCTGGCTCAAACTGAGGTCGGAGCGCGCCGACGAAGGTTGCTCCAAGCTGCGCGAACCTCGTGCAGATCATGGCAAGCCCAAGGAGCTTGCAGCGGCTCAGTGTTGCGAGAATCTCATTGCGAGCCGTTCTAGGCTTCCGCGCACGGCCACCACAGCCAGGGCAACGGGAATAGGCAGCCAGCTGCGGGAACGGCCTGTCTCTGTTTGGTGGTAAATGTTGCTTGGCCTGGGCGACAACAGCAGCAGGCCTCTTCGCATGCTCAGCATGATGAAAGCCAGGATGGAAAAAATGCAAGTCCGAATCCTAATCTGCGTCGCTGCGTCTGAAAGAAGCAGCGGGGTCGGGGGCAGACGGATGCCATCTCAAGTCAAGATTTCACTGTGAACACATCAAACTTAGGAAGTCTCAGTGTTCAGAAGTTGGGATGGCGCAACTAGACATCTGACAGAAGCAAAGCAGATTGGCCGACGCTTCCGAATCCCACACTTCGACAATCGCACCCGTCAGTCAGCCTTGGAGCTGCGACTTTGCCACCTCTTTTCCTCTGTGCTAGCGTGTGTGGGTGAGACCGACATTCAGTTGGACAAGAGTGTCAATAATGTGACACACTTTGCATGCCCAGCTGTTGCCCACTGATTGACCTGAGCCTGTCAAAGACTCAGAGAACTCCAGGGATTCACCGCATCCTTAAACTGATGCGCTCGCCCATCCTGCGCAAAGTGACACTCAGGCTGACTCTGCCAGGCAATAGAAGCATAGTGGCCGTTCTCGCACTCGGATCGAACTGGATTTGTTCAGGCGCATGGGACCGCTGCTGGCACGCATGTCGTCCAAAAACAGAACAAGCACCGGAACGACAGAGGGCGTACTTGCCCTGCTGTTATACATTCTGCTGATGCGCACGAAGGACTGTTGAAGACAAGCCCCATATTAAACACATTGTGGCGTGATCGTTGTGGAGTGGTTGGGGGGGATCAGAACTGCTCAACGCACGTGTCTTCGTGTTGTTGCAGTGGGAGCTCTTGGCTTCGAACCGTCTTGTTGGGAAAGGCCCATCCAGTCAGACCCAGCGGCCGCTCTCAGCTTTGCACAGGCATTCTATCCTGGCAGCTTGCTTAAACATGGCATCGATGTCATTTCCCACACGAGTTTCCAAGCTGCACCGAGCGATGTTCTTGCAAGACTGGGCTCTCTCATTGCAGCATTATCGATTCCACGCATCGCCTCAACAATTACATGATTGTCATCATCAATCTGTCATAGACAGTAGCACTTCTGGCCAAAACATTTCTGTTGTCATCTCATCTGCCTGGATGTCTCATCTTCAGCTTAGGGGAGCTAGTGGTATACCTGCCTGAGCAAAGTGCCCGACATCAATCAGCTCGTGTGCTCGACTTGTTTGGGCCTCTTCCGCTTCTTCCTTCGTGCCAAGCCTGGCATGCGATCTGGCGAGCGGGACTGTGAGACCCTACAGGTGAAATCTCCTGCAAACCGAGGGCGGTGCGATTTGTCTTGTTCATGGCCCAAAGCTCTGGCCCGCCCTGGCCCTGGCCCTGCCTGAGTTTCAGGCGAGCTTCAAAACTCTGAGTTTAGTCGACTCGGTCAGGTCTCTCGCGCGGGATGCGAAGGCAGCTGCACCGAGAGCTGTCGATCCGACGTCAAGAGCTTCCAACCTGCAAGGAGACGGGAACAGAGCGACTCGACAACCTCGGACCAAGTCGAATCAGCAATGCCCAGGCTGGGCCATCGGGCTCTCAGGCAGAGGATGCGCAGGTTGGGTCACGGTTGGACATGTCACCTGGCAACACTCCTCTGTCCGATTGGCAGCATCATTTCGGACTGATATGTGCCGCACACTCGCCTCCATGTTTGACAGGACGGACATCCGAGCCCAGCCCTGCCCAGCTGTACCGGCAATGAGCAGAAGCCTTCTATTGCAGCGGCCTGAGCCGCCTTCTGCACCTCGAGGCCATAGCTGGAACCTGCACAGAGCGACCGTCCTGGACATTCCTACTTGTAGATCCTGTAAGACTGTAAGAAAACACAACATACAACGGGATACCCAGGCCCAGGATTCCGAGGATCATTTTCCACCACACCTGAGCTTCCTGCGCTGCAGGGAGCCGCGACTTCCCCAAGCACACGGAGACCAAAGCCGAGCTGATCTCCTAGTGGACCAAGCCACAAACCTTTGGTGGAACCCAAACGAGATGCGGTACCAAGAACTTGTAGGCTATCTTTGCGAGGAGTGCGAAGCCGTTGGCACTGAAGCCGGGAACACACCTGTTTTTGGTCCCAGTTCCCCTGTCCTCCTCCTTACCGTAAAGGGGGAGCATCTGTCAAAGAACCCGTCTAGTTCCCAGATCTGACGGCAGGAGGGCAGTTGCCAAAAGCTGAAACTTCGCAAATCCTCTCTCATCAGCTCGACTGAATACGATTTGTACAAGGAAGCCAACGGCCAGTCAACAACCGCCAGCCAATTGACAGACGTGTGCTATGAAAATGTGTCGCAACTGTCGTAGCGCACGTAGACATCGTTTTCTTGATCATTGAAAGTGTGAAACTGAACGGTGTCAGAAGTCATTCCATACATGTCCTGCTGAAACCGCCGTCGCTGTCGCTCTCGCCAGCAGTAGAACAATACCTCAGAACACTGGACTGCATGCACAAAGAGCCGGAAAACCCACGACCCCCACAGGAAGGCAAAGGGTTCGGAAACCAGGCATGCGGGGACGGCAACTGCCACAACTCTGTAGTGTCGCATCGAGTCATGCAGACTGATGGAAACCTAGTGGCCCCAGCAGCAATGCCAAGCACGAGCAGCACGCGCATGAAGCCGGCTAAGCCAATGTCCTTCGAAGGTGGGATAAGCGTGCGCTTAAACTTGTACTTCTACCAAGTAACTCTGCAAGTAACTGCAGGGTACATACCAGCCGGGCATATTTAGTTCTCCGTCATCAAACCTTGCATCGCTCTCCCGAGGAAACAACCTGGGGGGAACGCGTGAGAAGGCCAGATCGAAACCCTGCCATAATCCCACTCACGATCGAACTCCTCTTCCGGAGCCGGCGTTGTGGTGGGCACAGCACAGCCGCAGGCGCTGAGGTCGTAGCGCACGCTGTCCGCGCGGCCTGCGCCTCCTATCGCGCTGCTCTGCAAGAGGCATGGATCCAGCGGCGGCCTCCGATGCGACATGCAGCCTAATCATACATCACGGCCCCTCCCAAAAAAGGACGGTCTGCCTCTGAGCTTCGGCCCAGGCATGCAGCTCCGAACAGCCAAGACAGCGATTGTGCCGATCATCTTCGACCCAGCCACATTGCTCCTGGTGAGGCGGAGCCGCAGGATGCTTCCCAGCGATTGTGCCCCCATCGTCTCTAAATTCCAGATCAGGCGCACTTGACAGACGCAAACGACGCCACATGGAAAGAGGCAAATCAGATGCACAGAGATACGCAGATCCTCCCATCTAATGTACCGATACCGCGCAGCAGGCTGCAACTCACTTTACAGACCTTCACCCTATAAACACTGGAAATGCTGTGACTTCGTGTGAAGCTCGAGAACAGACAGCAGCAGGCCCGAGAAAAGCTGCTGGACTGCGCAGAGGCTCATAGCCTACGCCTGGCGACTGCCGCACCTCAATGAATCATAAGCACGGCGAGGAGAGTGAGAAGATATGAATCACAGCTTTGCAAACTGGTCAGGTGCGCGACTTACAACTTGGATTAAAAGAAGATCTGAGTATCCAAACAGGACAAAAATCCAATCTGCAAAGCATCGTACGGGATCTGCTCTGTGTACGTCAGGTTTTGCTGCGCATGTTCAACGAAAGCGTGCGCATACGATACCACAAATGCCATGCATTCGACCTGGCCTGACTTGCAATTTCCCTGTCAACACGGTTTAACGCGTCCTTGATGCAAGTGTCGTGAGATGACTCCGTGCAGCTGCCATCGTCTTGTGTCACCTCTATCGCTGGCATGATGCCGGATGCACTGCAACCACACTCCTAGACACTCCGAGCATGCGCACATGCCAGACAGGCTACCGACTGGCCTGAATGACCTGTCCGCGAGTTAGCACCAGGACAGTATGTCCGGTTGTGGCCTCGGCCTCCACCGCCAAGCCTCCGACGGGGCACTCTAGGACTAAGAGGATGTCGTGTGTCGACGGGCTCAGGCCAGAACCAAGAGGCTGTGCAATCCTGGAGGTCCAGCTGGCTGGTGACAGCGTCTCCTTGGCCCGTGGGCCCCGGTCCCCAGGCTGACGAAAAGAAGCAAAAGCGCTTTTGAAGCGGCACTAACTAGTACGACCAGTGCTGTAGCATCTTAGACGGACAACGGCAAGAAAAATGAGGACGGAAGATTGCATGCAATCCAACATCTCGAACAAGTTGCGTTCGGTGGTTCCGCACATTCAACAGGCGATCCGAGCAATGTCTTCACTCGGCCCTCTTCCACCTGCCATCGGATGCTCTGAAACAGAGTGGACCTTATTGCCGTCCATGCAATCCTCAACAGGATCCGGCCTGGCGCAAGGAGCAGCCATCCACTATTAGGAGCTTGCCATGCAGCCACGCCACCTCGTTTGCGAAAGAGGGCCATGTGCGAAGCCCAGGCAAGCAAGAAAAACGTCAACCTCAACCCTTGGAGTGATCGCCAGAAGCAATGTTACGTCTATTCTGACAAGTTGGAAAAATTGGCCCGGCTCCATCTCATGAGGACGGTGACTAGAAGTTGCCGTAAACAGCTCAATGGCTGAGATCAGCACATGGTGGGGCTGCACCACAGAGGCTGTCTCTGTTGGACCATCTGCTCCTTCACCTGTACAAGCTCATGAGTGGTTGCGTGACGAGTCGTCGTGTGACAAGACACCATGCCGCTGATAGAATGGCGAATCCGATGAATAAGGCCGCATTCACTTGCTTCTGAACAAAATGGGGATCCTCGTGTTTGTGCGCCTGGTATCAAGACGTCGTCAACGGCAGTCAGGTGCAAGACACCGTGCGTGTCTTCTTGAAGATGGAGCTTCACCACGCTCCGATTCCTCCGATTGCCCCGCTTGTGAGAAAGCCACAAATGCTGTGTCACCACATGCACGGCATGACATCAGCCACCTGCCTGGGCACAACTGCATAGACTTGGGCGTGCTGGACGATGTCTGCAGCAAAGGCCGCTGCCAGAGAGCCCAGCACATCCTGCTCGTCCTCCACCAAATGCAGCATTTCTCGAGTTCACAGGTCTCAACCCGATGACTCTAAGTCGAACATAAGAGTCATGATATACGACCAAGGCAAGACAGTGCTTGAACGGCATTGCTGGGCCTTGAACTTCTGCAGAATGCTCGACGCCTAGGTACTCATCATGTCTCGACTGCATGCGGGACGCGATGCACAAATGCTCCTCGAATTGCCACCTGCCAAGGAACCCCGAGAGCACCCGATGAGAGGCTCACGGCTAGAAGGCCTGGGCGGGAACAGAGCGGTGGCTTTGTTGGCAGTTTCAGATCCGGCGCAGACAATCCTGGCGTCGGGCTGGCACGCGAGGCGCGGAGCAGCAGATTGTCCACGCAGCAAAGGGACTTGGCAGGCACCGTCTCTTGGAAGATCGCCACCTTTCGCTTGAGTCACAGTCGGCAGCTTGGCACTTTGCCAGTCTGAACTGCTTTGGACTCCAGCGTGCCTTGACAGACTCTTTGGCCAACAGGCTGTACTCATAGATGGTGAGTACCCCACCATCCTTTGATAGCACCTCGTAGAACAGGCTGCTGCGGTGGTGGCACATATGGAAGGCCACCAGCTCCTGGGCTTTGCAGTACCACTGCGGCTGCGATAGCAGCCTGGTCAAGAGCCCCCATCCCCTAAACCGTGTGAGCGGCGGAGTCATGCCTTTCCACAGCAGGCGTGAGCAGTCCATCATGCAGCATTGACACACCTGTCTTTGTCGCAAAGTACACCGCCTGTGCCTCAGATTGCAGAGTGATGCAGCGTCATCCCCATTGCGGCAATTTGCAAGGCCCCCAAGCTGAGGACAACACATTGACCATCCCTATATGGTTGACCTGCTAGGCGAAAGTAGCATGGAAAAGGTTTAGAGTTGAGAGCTTTCGAAATGACCATGACGATCATCCATCGGCTTCGGCTCATGGGGCTGACGCTGTGCAGCAACAAGAACATGCGAAAGGCGTGCTGAACCCTGCGCCTGCACATCGTGGGGTTGATAGAAGCTGCTGCTCCAGCTATCATCAACATACTCTCGGTGAGTCTCGCCCAGGACCTTTGCAAGTCAAAGTCTGTCTCGGCCGCTCCAGGGTTGAGGTCAAGTCTCATTCAATGCGCTGCTGTTGCGGACTGAAACCCCGACTTTACCAGTGCAGACCAAGCAACATGCAGCAGGCACACACAAAAGCTGAGGCCTGACAATCTGCTGGAATCCTTGCTTGTAATGAAACACTCACCGAGAGGCCTGGAAAAAGCCAAGGCTGCATGAGGCCAGGCGACAAAGATGGCCGGCGAGCGTCAAAAAGCTTGCAGATCACACTTGTGGCATGATGCTGTTAATCCTATGGTCGTCTCATGATTAGTTCCCGTCACCATTTGATGCCATGGTCAGTGTTTGGTACGTGTCCTACACAGACCACCGAACACTTGCGAAGTTATGCTACAGGATGTGGAGAAGCATCAGCGTCATCCTGAGGGCAGTGGTTGGCTTTCATGCACATTGGACACCTACGCAGCCAGAGCTCGAATTGAATTCAGAATCCTGGAGCAAACAGTAACAGCGGTCGTTGCAATCTGAATTTATGCAGAGGTGCCGAGACACACAAAGAGGTGCACTTCTGAGCACAATGCTTGCAAAGCTGCGGCTTGAGCGTGCGAAGAAGCTGCATGCCTGGTTCGTGCTTGCACAAACGCTGGCGGTGTTGGAGGATGAGAAGTGTCTGGCTGCTAAGTCTGAGGGCAAGAGATGTAAGTTCAGAGTGCACAACACGAGATTGCAAGTTGTCGCCACGTCATGCGACCCTTGAAGCACATCATGCAGGGTCATTACACAAGGGAACAGTTTGAACCTCGACTCATTGCACCCGGGGCCAGCAAGTTGAATCTCTTTGCTTTGGCGGCTTTGTTCCTGTCTGCGTCTAGCTGCGACCCGTAGATTCCGGCAAACATTATACTGCCCGGCCTGTCCAACACGGCTCAGCAAGGCCATGGAGCTGGGGCAGAGGGCAGAGGGTCTATGCTCTGCCAAGGTGGGGCTCCATGGTCCACGCATTGTCTGAATCTGAAGGCCTGTGCAGGGACGGGCCTGTGTGATCTTTCCTGAGAGCCATGATGTCCGTCAGCCCGCTTGGTCGCCAAAACAACCCCGCCGACGAGAGTGACTCAGGCCTATAGGCTTGCCCTGGCTTGCCAGTCTTGCAAAGCTCTCACGAGCATGCACTAGGACGCTCTTTCTGCAACATCGAACAAGCTCGCGTGCTTGGCTGCATCAGAGGCCGAAGAGATACATACTTCACGGATATGCAGATACTACTCAAGTAAGGTCACGACCTGAATGCATCAAGCAGGACGGAAGTGACGAAACATCCGAGCAATGCCAAAGCAACTCCATGCCCGGCAGGTGCAGCCTCGCTGAAGCCACGATCCCGCGCCAGGTCTAGCGGCGTCTTTCCCAAGTAGTCCTGAGCTGCAGCTACAGAGTCAGCTTTAGTGACGAGGCAGCAAAGCCTTGCTACATTCGCACCTGGGCATCACGGTCCGCACCCATGGACAGAAGCTCCTTCACCTGCCCAGGCCACTTGCAACATGTGCTGCGATCACATTGGCGAACAAATCTGCATCAAATCGTTGCGCGCCGTCTGCAGAAAGCCGTTGTGAGCTGCAGCATGCAAAGGCGTTCTCTTCGTGACGGAAGCTGGCTCCTGATCGAGATTTCTGGACATGCGTAGCTATACGATACACACACAGATGCTGCTTCGGAGGCACTAGTACCAGATGCGACCAGTAAGTGGACACACTCTTCCACTCTTCGGCGACCCTCCATGAGGTGCTGACGTCCAAGTACTTCTCCAACACACCAGCCTGCAGCTCAAGTACGACAGGCCCTCCAATGCCCTCGACAGGTAGTCATGAGGAATCCTGAAAGTGGACTTGATACACGTTGATCCCTCGTTCAGCTTGCGGTGGTGGTGAGACTCCGTGATGTGCGGTATAAGTCAGTATGAGCAAGCTTCTGTGCGATTGAATAACTTGAGCGAGACGCACGAACTCAGAACCCATGCTCAGCATGCGTCTGGATTGTTGGGTGCCTTCCGCAGATGCAGCGCTAGCGCCTTCAGCGGCTTGTGGCTCCCCTGTCGCTTGCCGGCTGACACTCAGAAATCGCGGGAAAACTACACCCTTGCCTGGCAGGCGAACTTGTAGAAGGCCGAGCACTGGCAGACCCTCGATAGGACCCGACACCCATCGCATGAAGCTCGCAAACATGCAGACCACTTTGTTGCGCCGCTAACACAAACCTAAACGACCTGAACGTCCTGCACATAAAGAGGACAGACATGCTCTGGAACATTAGGCAAGCAGGCCACGCTTAGTTCCTCCATGCGTGGCGGAGCGAAGGTCGCTCTGGAGGGGACGCAAAGGGGGATCACTGGGTGAACTCGGATCGCGAGCAGAAGGAGTCACTTGAAAGCCCGCTTAGGAAGTACCGCGCAAGAAATAACACAACAAAACTTCCACGGTCACATTGTCACGGATCTGGTTGCCTGTCAATGTTGGGCACTGGTCCTGCGTGTTCCGTCTCGTTTATCCTTGTTAGGTATACTGTTGCATGACGAACAAGGACAACGACGAACCATGACACAAACTCACGTCTAGATCATAGCTGAGCTGCGAGTTCCGATGCTGAATGTCCGCCCCCTCTCTCACCAAATACTCCACTGCCTCAGAGCATGAAAATACAGCCTGGGCAACAGCGAGTACTTACCAACCTCTGCAGAGACAGCCCAGAAGAGGGGTGTCTCGCCTTGACAGCAGAACATCGCACACCTCTGAGCCGCATAACTAATCGCTCGTCGACATGGCTCGACGTCTCAGGTAAGAGCCCATGCAGTCAAGCACGTTGATGTCTGTGCCTGGCACCCAGATCCGCTTCAGCGAACAACATCAAGAGATGCCGACTCCTTACTCCTTACCACACCTTGCGACATGAGATTGCCGCAACCATTGGCCTTTGTCCAACTGCTTGACCACCTTCTCCATTCTGTCGATGCCGACCTCCATGCAGCCGGGAACATAAGAGTGTTACACCTGCTTGAGAGGGAAGCTTGCTGGCGCTTTAGGGAGCCCATCGCAAGAACTTGCTCGCGCAACCAGCCGGAATTTCAGCACCACAAGCGTGGACATCTCACGAGCGCACCAGCTCGTGAAGTAGAGACTGCTTCGGGATCGTTCCCGCCAGAGACGCCTGCCATTGCCACTTGTCAAAAAGTGCGAGGCGCGAGCGATACCACGATGCGCGTGCCGAACACACACCTACATCCGCCCGTGCCGGGGCCGGCCTGCCCCTGGCTCTGGCCACCAGGCCTGGCTCAGAGATCTGACGCCTTCTCTTCGGCGCAAACGCAAGCATCGCCAGGGTCACGCAAAGGCCGCGCCACCGCCGAACATGGAAGCTTCCTGGCCAGCCAGCGTGACGACCAGACATGCCTGGAATTGCCTTGCGTGGAAGCCTGCCTCACTGCTGCAAGAGTCCAGCTTGTTCATCCTGTACCTTGAGCACGGTCAGAGTACATGAACACAGTGCTAGCGGGTGCGCGGCTGAGAATTCCCTGCTGAGATCCAGGCTTCCACTCCGGGAATTTGAAGTTCTCGCCCAGCTCTTGCATCATCGTCTTCATCTCGGGCCTCGGCCGATGCCAAAGCGGTGTTTTGCCTTTGCCTGTTTTGTCCTTTGGGAACTCGGCTTCAGGGACGGCCCGAGCATTGCCTTCACGCGCTCCTCCATCACCGTACCCATGGCTACCTGAGCTGATTCTCATATCCGGGCAAGCAACCAGTAACCCATAGTAACCCGAATACCGCTTGCCGATGAAGGGGCTTTAAGCCGCAGGCTCCAGGCTCTAGGTCTGGTCCACTAGGCTCAGGCGTTGCTTTCAAGAACTTGACAATAGCCGGTCTTTTCCTACATCTCTGGCATGTAATGGACTTATTGAACTCTTAGATCCTATGGTCCTGCTCATGTGCCTGTTGCACTCAATAGGCCCTAGACCAGAGCCAATGTTGGCACAGCAACTCAGCTCCAAGGGATCGACTGTGGACAAGACTGCCACACTGCAGAGCGCAACAAACGGCTGGATCCGGGCTTTTGTGTCTGGTGCACATTGCACGGCATTGCGGTGTCTTTCGGCCTAGGGCCTACACACCTCCGACTTCCCACAGCCGGATAGGTGCTGAGACGAAGGTATGCTGACATGGGGCCACTGGCAAGACTGGCAACAGCGATGCACCCATCGTGTCAGCTTGCGCGGCATTGTCATGCCAGGGGGAACAAGCGTATGTTCTCTGGCTTGATCCTGAGTAAGGCTGCAGGCTGCCAGCGAAGTCAAGAAAGCTGCTAACAACTCGGCCATGAGGCGAGCACTTCAGTGCTTTGCCAGATTCCACCTGCACTTGGTACCTCTCAGCGGCATCCGCTTTTGCAAGGCTCCTGTGTCCAAGTGTCAGAGTCAATCTCAATCGCCTCTGCCGCTCCTCATCAAACTCAGTGACCTGCGCACCCCAACAAAAAAACATTATTGATCTTTGCCGTGGACGCGCCTTCCCATTCTTCTCGTTCCACTCTCCGGCTTGCAGGCCCTGCACCTGACAGGACCACCTAGGCACCTCAAATGAGAACAGCTTTTCCACCGCGCCGCCACGATGGCGCCCACGCCAAGCCGCGCTTGCGAAGGCTGGCGGAGGTCCCGGGGCAGCACCTGCCGGCGACTTAACGGAAAAAAAGCAAGAAGACGGAGATCCACTTCAGGGCCCATTCCGCCCTGGCTCAGCCCGCCTCTTCGGCCTCTGCAGTCACACAAAGCCAAAGCAATATCGCAGCATGCGCAGTCAGCAGAGAAGACACGCAGGCACAGAAGCGCACAGCATCGACGAACACTGCGCCGTCTGATGCTGCATGTTAGAGTCACTTACAGTCACTTGAAGTTGTTGTTGGGCGATTTGAGAGCTCACAGCCGAGCAACTTCAAGGCCTCGAGTTGCCTTCCTCTTTGCTATGCGTTTCCTTGCATGTCTAGACGAACACGTAAAGGCACAAAGCCACACGGTCTTCTTAAACTCCCACGAATAAGCCCCAACGTGGCTTCTTTCCATCGTCATGAACTTCGAGTTCAGTCTGTTGATGACGCGGCTTCGCACAGCTGATGAGGCAGTCCACTGCCCGCCTCCTTTGAGAGGCGGCAAAGATACTGCCCCGTCGCCTCAGAATCACAAAGCATGCTGTCAGCGCCAAGCAGCGGAGAACACCTGAGTCGTTCGCATCGTCGAAGTCTGCAACTTGAGCTTCAATCCACCTCGCATGATCAACAAAAGTCAAGCGTTGAACCTCCAAAAGGATAGGATAACCGTCTAAGCGCAAGGGCTCGGAGGGCTCCTCAGCCTCGCCACGACAAACCTGCAGTACTTCCGCCATCCGAGGAACCGCTCTTCAGGTGCGAACCAGGCCTGCAGACTGAGAAGCTGCAGCCTGAGAAAGGGAAAGGATTGAAAGGGTGTGGACTCCATGCTCATGTGGCAAGCGACCACAGTGGGCTAAGGGCAAGACAGGTTTGCAGCCTTCAGTGAGAGTGGCCTCTTCAATCGTCACTGGATGGTGTTCAACGTGTGTGGGATTTGCACCCTGCTAGCTTGCGCACTAGATTCATTGGTGGCAGGCAAGTATGTTCGGCGGTGCTGGCCTCTCTCCAATCTGAACCACGTATCTCCGCTTCGAAGAATCGAAACTGGCATCCCAGAGCCAAGTGAGTCCAAGACACAACAGAGACTCAAATCTGATATGTGATGAGGGTCAACTGCTCTGCAGGGGCCTCTGCACTACGCCTTCCAAGCCATTGTTCTCAGGCCTGCCAGGCAGCTGAGAGGGATGCTATCTGATCTCGCAGGGCATGTCCGAACTCTCAGGGCAAGGCGAACCCTGCAGGCCACGCACACGAACGGACGTTCCGGACCTGATTTGCGGTTTCTTCAAACTGGCACGGACTGGGAAAAAGGCGCCGGCGGAATCTGTGAAGACGTGTCCACCTTCTTGGATGCAATTTCTCAGCCCTTGAGCGTGCACCAGCAACCGTGCTCACAAGTGCTCGGGTGCAGGGGCTTGGGCCTGAGCAGCAACGCCGGCAGCCGCTTTCCATCCAGACAGTGTCGCCAAGATCTGCAAATCAGTCTTTCTCGATGTGCCCTGTTAAACGTACTTATTCTTACAGCCCTATACATCAGATCGGTAGAACTTGTGGCCTGCGTGGACGATGCACTCGCAGCTGCCATGACTTCTGAACGTGCATCTTTCACAGCCTCGACAAGCACGTGGCGTTTAGTTCATGCATGTATGGGCCATCACGCTTGGACAGTGTCTTGAACTTCGTTGGTGTCGTTTTGTTCTTGCAGCTTTGCCAGGGTTTTCGTTGGCTGTGTGCAGACAACCTTGGTTTTATCCAGGTTTGGTGGGTTTCGGAAAGTGCTGCAGAACCTTGGTAAGGCCACGGAGTTTGGTTGGCTTTGGAATGGCGAACTGTGGAAAAGCCTTGTAAGCCAACGTTTTGTAAAACTGCCGCTGGATTTGGAATGAGAAGGTGCTGATAACCCCCGTAAGCCCATTTTGTTTGGCTCGATGTGAATAGAAACGGCTATCTTTGGTGAAAGCGAAGTTCACTCGGCTGCACCAGCTATATCAGAAACCTGAACCCTTAGAAACCCAAGGCCGCGCATTAACTGCACATCCGACCTCAAATCCCTAAACCCGAAATCCCGCAGCCTCAAATCCCTCAACCCAGAACTCCCCACCCTCAAGCCTCCAACCTCAATTCCCAAGATCCAACTTGAAGATTCAACTTGAAGAACGTGAGGTTGGTGATTGTGCGCCGGTGCCGCGCAGCTCATCGCCACACAAAGAGGGAGAGAGAGTGTCTGCATGTGTATATATATATGTACATATATAGAGGGCGGCCGCCTGGGGGTATGTGTCTTGTGTGTACATGCATCCGCGCATATGTTCATGTAGTGTGCAGTATAGAAATGTGCGCACACATACCTGTATGCATGTGTGCGCGGACGGATGTGGACGCGCATATGCATTCTACGCAAGCTCACACATGTTGTGCTTGTTGCCTGTGCGTCACCATTCAAAACGAATCCCAGAACTGACTGCCTGATTCGTACAAATTGTGCAACGACAACGGAAACAGAAACCATACTGATTCCTCGTATTGATTAGATTGCTCGCAGCACTGATCAGATGAACTTGCTAGAAGTCCTGTCAGTTCATGGCAGTTCGGCTTTGTTCCATACATCGTCTCGCTCGAACTTCAGCCCCTTATCATTGCGTAAGCACGTACCAGTGCTATGACCGGCGCTGGACGGCAGGCCTGGCGGCCCAGGCTATCCAGAACAATCAGTGCAGGAATTCCAGAGACCTCTCATGTTCTGGCAGAGCATCCACTCACTGTGATTACAGTCGTCAGTCGAGTCATAGAATGGCCTGGAACTGCCGAGACAGGCGGTCCTTCAGCTCCTTACAGTCGTACTTCAACGCAAGCCAGTCACCTGGGCAGCTTTGTGGCAATGCCAGAGCAACTCTCGCGCTGCAGACACTTCTGAGAAAAACGCCGTGAGATTCGTACCTTGGCCGGAGGACGTCCAAAACGCAATCAGATCTTGGGAACAAGCCGCTTTCACCGTTCGCGTCTTGCAGTTGCGGCGCATGTACTGCCACATTTCCTTCTCGGAGTTATCCTTGGTGGCTCAATACGTTTGAGGTCCTCAGCTGCCTCGCCCATCGCAGTGCTAGGGGTGGTGCGCTTGACACGAAGATGATTCTCAAAGACTGATCTCCTTGGTCCGGCAATGGAATTTGAACAGAATCGACTGTCCTGTAGAATTTTCGCGTGAACGTCAAGCGAGCTCTTGATGACAAAAGCCTGGGTAGTGCGCCCAGTGATTGGAGAGTGTCCTCAGCTGTCCACAACAGGAAGAGAGCAAAAGGCGAGTGATGCTACTGAAGCGCTGAGAAAGCTCGGGTGCGGCTCTTGGCTCTTGTACTAAACTTCGTTTTTCTGCTTTAGTGCATGTGCCCCTCTACAACTCTATGCCTCGGCGCGTAACCTGTGGTTCATGCGTTGCATGCACATGTTTTTTCGTGTGGATCTAATTGAAAGAACTTCTGACACTGCCGCCGCCGCCACCCACCGCAATCGTAACACAGAGGTCGTGGTAGTTATTCGGAATCTGCTAGAGTCGTCTCTGCAGCAGTTTCATCAGCAGCTGCCTTGACACAACGACCACCTCTTAAACGTTCCTGCTTCGGCGTGAGATCGGGTCCAATCCCCCCGTTCAAGTTGCAGCCTTTTCCGGAGCTTCCCTCGTAAGTATTATAGTCATTAGTGACTCTACTGAAGTAGTTAGTAGGCATGCATGCAGCTGGAGCTCTTGGAAGGTGAGGCATTGGGACTGCGGGGCTGGGGCCGCTAGGGGAGGCTGAGCTGGGCTGGTGGGACATTGTGACATTGGGCACTCCTCGGAGTATTCTGCGTTTGGGCATTACTCTGGAGTCGGGCACTCCGCATTGACCAGTGGATGCCTGGATTCCTGTCCAAGCCATCCATGGACGACAAAGTGGGTCCTCGAGATCCAACAACCGGTTCCCCTTTGGAGACACATTCCTGCCCAGACCGGCCCGCTCCGAACACCCAGGTTTCCCAGGTTCAGGAAGCTCAGGACACTCGACCTATACCTGCCTGCAGCTGTGACTCACGAAATTGTCCATCCGAGTCGCATAGAACTTCTTCAAAAGCGGCGTGAAGCCCCTGCACATCGATGCCCGTGTCTGGGTATCTGCTGATGCCAGCTCAGGCTACGAGCAGGGACCCGAAAGATTATATCTGAAGATCACATCTAATCTAGTTCCCCTGCTGTCTCTGCAATCAACCGGGCAATACACAAACCGCACTTTGCTTGGGCGACTGGCCTGCAGGGCGGGCACCAGTGAGCACTGAAGTACAACGCGATAACGTCAGATGCGGTCAGCTGCTGCCTGGGCTCCGGCTCGGTCGGTAGCAATGTCTGATGGAAAATGCGCTGCAGGGCCATGCTGGGCTGCTGGGCACATCAAAGTCTTTGCCGCTGCGATCCACCAGCTGGAGACCTCAGCTGGACGGCCCGGGCCCAGCGGGCTGAAGCGGGCTGAAGCTCATGTGTTTGAGCTCTCCGCCATAGCTCTGTACAAGGGTAGCCATGGCTGAGGTCTCGTATTCACAGTGGCTTGTGTCTTGTGCTGGACTGTGACTACTGCGCAACATTAGCTTGTCTGCGGTGTTTTTTAAAACTTTTCGGGGCCACAAGCAGCTCCTAATGGACCACTTGAGCCAGATTCGACCAACACGACAGCGCCTGATCGGCCCAGCTACACACAAAACCCATGGGCCTTGGGACTTCGTCACGTGGGCAGAATTGTATCCAGTAGTCGATTTTCAGGCATGCACGCGTTCTTTCCTTGCTATGCTCTCTGAGCACAGATGTCGCTCACAGTTCTGTGAGCGTAGGCAGTTAGACATCTTGCACCAACTCGTTACTTGGCCATAGATGCCCATAAGATGCTCTCACGTATGACAAGTCCAAGTCTCTCGCCATCGGCTGCTCTGTCACGAGCAGCCAGGAGACAGCTGCCTGACTTCGAGGGATCGAACTCCACTCGCAGAACCCTCTCGCAGGGTGACCTCAGCGCTGTCCGGAGGCCGTAAACGTGCAAGAACTCGCGGAGGCCTTGACATTCAAAGGTGCCAGACAGAGAGAGAGTGTTGGGTGCTGCGGCTGAAAACTGACAAAGAGGAGGGGAGAAGCCCTGAGAGGGGAAGGGGAAGCGCAAGGGGTTGCCTGTCAGGAGGACCGCCGCGGCATCAGCACCCTTCAGTGCAGGAGTCAGTCTGGACAGAAACCCGCTGGTTGGGCAGTTGGGCATCGAACAAGGAGCCCTCTGCCCGCAATGCAGCGTGTGAAGCAAGCGAAGGCAATTCCCTGCCTCGGACGGAAAGCAGACAGCCGACAAAAGTCCCCACATCAGTGGCTGTCTCAGCTTCGGGCCACATCAATGCTTGCGAATTCTCTTGCAGGCTTCGTAGAGCCACAGCCTGAGTCAAGACATGACCTTCCACTCCCGTGACAGGCTGAACTCCCGGTAGGAGGCAAACTCGTGCAGCACTTGGTTCCGTGACGCTTTCACTACAAGCGACAAGCCAAACCCGTCACTGCGGTTGATGAAGCAATCACGATCAAGGTATGAAGCACCGGAGAATGAGCCTCTGGCAGCTCTCAAGATCATGAAGGTCGCGAGCAGAAACAAAGGCTCGTCACCTGCATTGCGACCGCGGCCTCTCGGGATCTAAAACGAATGGCTGTTGGCCTCGATCCTGTTGCGGGAGCTGCAAATCAGAATCTCCTTTTAGGAGGGCCTCAAGAGCCACTGAAGGCCAGATCAAGCGGCGACCGAAAGTGAGGGAAGCCTCTGCGTCCCCTCCTTCGCCGGGGAGCTGTCCTCAAGGTTTGCGCTCATAGCTTCAACTCAAGGCTCAGCAAACCAAGGCTGCTGCCTTTCGAAACGTGTAAAATCCTGAATAGCGAACATCGGGACACAGTGCAAGTGCAAGTTTGCCGCCGTAACGTGCAGTTGAGATGCAGCGCCAGGAAGATCAGTCTGACGCGGACATGGGTGAGAAGCATAGGTCCTGGAACTCAACACATTGGGCGGATTCTCGCTCCGGCACCCTACAGAAAGAAGAACCCACACACAAGCTTCTGCTGTGCCGCTGTCCAAATCAGGATTGTACCTGAAAATACTTACTGCTTCGGGTTGGCTCCCACCCCTTGTTCAGATATCCTGCATTCTGCCCTTTCCTTTCTGTTCAGCTTGCGCACACGCTTTGATTACACTGCTTGAGGGCTGCTGCTGTTGCCCCACATATTGACTCTTGCTTGTCATGTCTTGTCACAACTTAAACTCCAAAAACCCACCGCACCGCTTAGCAAAGTGCAGCCTCTCCTGTGAGATTTCAGGCGCCCATGGAACAAGCGTGCTCGCCTGATCCACAGCATGGCAGTGGCATGGTGGGAGGGTGACGAGGCAGCAGGCAGCCTGTTGGAGTTTCTTTGAGGCGCGCCCTGCGCGCTCCGCGCCACTTGCGAGCCCGAAAGACGTGGAATCAGCGGGGTTGCACGGGTAAATGCGCAAAGCGAAACTGAGCTCTGAAGGCATGCACGTGCATTTCTGCTTAGCAGGACACCGGTCTTGTAGCGAAATTTCTCAAAGGCCTGCAGCTGCAGCAGAGTTAGTACTACGTCTTGATCTACATAAGAGCGTCAGCCAGTTCCAGGATCGTTCCAACACTGTGCTAGTGCAAACGAGACACGTCTACCACAAGATTGGTACTCAGCAACAGTATTGCATATCATTACACACCGCCGCACGCATCTAACTCTGCAGCTCAGCAAAATCACGCTGCTGCTTTCTGTAAAGCCGGCCATTCTCGCAGGAGCTGCAGCCGGTCAACATTCATGAACGATCCGGGTGTTACTGGTGCGTGGGCGTTGTCCTGGCCACCATTGGGCCGACAGCTCCTGCAGGAAAATGGGAACAGCATGACACTGGCGTTCTTAAGACACTATACTTGCCTCTTTGCTGGTTAAAGTGCGTTGGCCGACACGCTTGAACCCAGGATTGCCTTTTGTGCAGGGTATCGGCTTTGTCATCCCATCGTACGTGTTTGGGTTGCCGAATTGGACCTCATGGTACGTCGTCCGGCAAGGGTGTATGTATCGGCTCACAGACTTCGAAGGAAAGTCACGCTTGCCCGATGGACAAATCAATGCAAAGCCTCTTGCCCGACAGCGCATGATGGCAATCTCAAACGTGCTTGCAGCTACATATGTTTTTGGAAAGGATCACGGCATCCTGGATGCGTCAGCCGCACACCGATGCAAGTCTTGAAACATCTCATGTTCACTTTAATCCGTAAGCTTCGTGCTCGCCGGAAACTTGCTTGATGATGCTTCAAAGACGAGCTTGAAGATGTCGAGTGGGCCATGCCAGGCGAATGACGCCAGCATGCCTTGGTTGCCTCTGCAACTGAGCTTGCTTCAGCAACAGCGAGATGCCATATCTTTCCTTGCCGCAAGATTGCGCCTACTCTCCCCGAACTGTGCCTTCAAGACTACCGGCCAGAGCTTGCTTTCCATTCAAAGCCGATGCGACTAGTCAGTCGGGCTGGAGGATGTGCTTACCCCAATTTCCAAGGAATCCTACTGATCGTCGGTGACGAGTCGAGTGAGTAGTGCTTGTGGTACAAGACAACTCGACCAGTGGCGGCAGGGCAAGGCGGCATCCGCTTTGTAATGCAGCGCTTCGCGCCAAAAGACAGAAGTCGTGTCCAAGTCGGTCGTACCCAGAATGCCATGGACATGCAACGCAGTCGCGGAACGCAAAGAAACTCAACTATGCCTTGCTTGACGTCTTATTGTCGTTTGCAAACGTATCTGGCCCTGTTCCGCCTTTGAACCCTCATGCAATCGCTTCCGTGAAGAACGACGGTTGGTCTGCAGATGTTAGTACAATCAAAACTAACCTAATGGCTCAATACCGTTACATCTCGCAAGCTTCATAAGGGAAGGAACCGCATCCGGGCATTGGCCAGCTGCAAGCTAAAAGCATTCCCGCGAAACCGCATGCGCCTCAACGCACATCAGGTCATCACCTGGCGCGGGAACCGCTCGCCCGGCTGAGATGTCACTGCACCAATCACGTGGTCCATCTTCCGTGTGTATTTTATGCACTTCAGCCTACTACCTGCAAATGCGTGTGATGCGTGCTGGGTTCAGAGTGGGCGACCACCTGCGATCAGCACACCATTGCCGCTGAACCCCAGTTGATATCAGCAATGAAACTTTCTCCGTCATGTTTGGGCGCTGCTGATCTCCCTTCTGGTAATTCCATGTATTTCCTATGCTGGACACTGTCCCTAAACGGCTCCGACGCATGCCGGTACGGTATTCGGAGTAGGGCGCGCCCCTCATCTTCGGCCGGCGCTGGCGCTAATCACAAGCGGCTACACGAGCTTTTCGGCAGTACCCTTGAGACTCTTGCAGTTTTGCTCGCACTGAAGAAATGACGGTGCCGGGCAGACGCTGTGTCCATCTTCTCTGCGTTGAACCACAGTCACGGATGCGAACTTGTTCGGGTCGATCTTGCAGGCTCACGGTATCTATATTCCACATCTCATTGCAGAAAAATGTCCACGCAGCAAAAGTTCACCGCGAAATGCATCGCAAGCTGAAGGCAGCCTTCTTGTTCTTGGCTTTGTACTCCTTGTAATTCGACTGTGCTTTGCCTTCAATTTTGGCTTGCACTGACCCTCCTCCATTCGCGTCACTCTGATCATACAACCAACTCAAAGGCTTTAGCCACTGACATTCGAGGACTCTGACTCTCTTTTCACCAAGCCGCTTCGTTCGGCGGCTGCCTCGAAGTCCTTAATGCGCTCCTGCCAAAACTGTTGCCCTCTGCCGTCCCTCTTCTCTCACAACCTAACTACTGCAACAGTAGTCTGCTAGTGCAGTAGACCTCAAATGAAGATAGTAGCACCTACGACAAATATCTTGCACAGAGGCCCTGCAACAGTTCCAAGGGCATGCAGGCTGTATGCATCGTATGGTCCCTGGCATTCATCAGCCAGGGTGTGTGAAAATTTACTCTGCCATCCGTAGCAGCATGCTCGCAAAACCGTCACGCTATGGTGCACAAGCGCTTGTTGCCTCGTCTATGGAGTCGAAGATGTCAAACTTCACGAGCTTCTCTTCAACCAGCTTCTTCATGGATGCCTTCCAAAGGCACGATGAGAAGCGACAATCTAACAGACACAGCGAGCTGCCTAGTTCACGACATCGCAGAAGCAGAAACTGAGATTCTGACATCTGCATCGGCAACTAGGGTAAGGCCTCCCAGACCAAGCAATGAAAGCCGTGTTGAAGCTTCTTGGCTTTCTCTGCAAACTAAAAGCCGACAAGCCCTGACGAGCCTGGCATCGTTCCAGGGAGGGTCATTGAGGGTTCTGGCCGTCGCTCGTCAGGACGCAGCTCACCAGGCTCCTCCTGAGTTGCTAGAAACGAGCAGACAGTAAGCTGGATGTAGGATGCAAGCGACACAGTCTCGCCAAGCAGCTGGGACTGGCATCGGAGTTGGGGTGCTCATGAATTTCGCTCGGTCTTTGGGAGTCCTTATCACGGGCATTGACCTTGAAGCCTGGAGGCGGAGCTGCGAGCGCTTGCGGCAGCTCAGGAGAGTGCCGATTCTTTTTCACAAACTTCTTCAAAGCCTGCGTTCTGCTTTCGTCGAAGCAACAGCCATCCACTGCCACACAGCGGCTTTGAAGATGTGCGTCCAGCAGGGCCTCTGTCGCCTCCTTCTCGGAAAGGACTGGGGCATATTCAGGGATGCCCGAGGGCATCATGGCCTGATGGCCTGCCAACAGAAGAAAACCCGAAAACAGCAAGCAGAACACGGAACGGAACGGTGCATGACATGCAAATCTCGTGCCATCTTCCAGATTTCACTTGTCACGCCTGCCTATCTGCAGGTGGCAGCAAGCCACATGCTGCAGCTTGTCTCGGAGATCATGACATGAAGAGCGCTTTGCCTTCCTTCCTCCTAGTCCGGCCCTTGCTCTCAACCTGGCACTTGACTCCGGTCTGCTCCCAGCCAGCAACGGATGGCTGAAGCAGCCAAAAGCAGTTTCCCCCAGGAGCCGTTTAACATCCTCGGGCATGCTCCACCTGCTTTCACTGCTGATGTGCCGCGAGACCAAAGAACCCATGCCCGAAGCACCAAGCGACACCTCGTCGATGTCCGAAGAACCCCCCCCCCGAAGATCCTCAAAGCCAGAATTCCGAATACTGCCCCAAGCCTTAAGCCCTTAGGCAAGGCCTGGGCAAGAGTCTTGCCGGGGTCCGAGATAGATGATGCAAGGCGCCCAACCAATAATTCCACGTAGGCAAGCTGGCTGTGTTTCTGGACCACACAATGCAAAGGATGGACGAAAACGACCGCTGCTACACTGTTACACTGCTGATGGAGTCTTGCTGCACTGCAAAAAAGGAGCTCGAGCCACACTCACCCCGCGCCGGTTTGGACATGGCATGGCATGGCACCGCCAGGCACGAAAGGCTCGCAAAGGCGGTCTCTAGTCACTCTAGTCCCGTCTTCTTCCTTTTCCTGTGCAGAGCACGAAGCACGCTCTCCGCGATGGGAGCCCCTGCCATCTTCACGGGGCCGTGTCACGTCACTTACGGTAAGCTGGGCACGATGGCTCTCTCCAAGTCTTAGTCTTGCCATTTGAAGTCACTTGCCGAGCTGGCCTGTATCGATGACAGCATGGCACGTGAAAGTGGCATGCGACTCACTTCTTCATCTCGACGGCATTGACGCGCGCCCCAAAGTTCAGGGAGCACATGGACTCCTCGTAGAAAGCCGGATTGTGCGTTACACCACAATGCCTCACACTCCACAGCAGAGTCCTCGACATGGCTGCCGCAAGGATTCAGCTGAAGCAGCATCAATGTCTTGGAGTCCCCGCCCAAGGAGTCCTCACATTGTCGATCCTCTTTCGGCAAGGCTCAGCGATGCAACACAGTGGTCCTGAAGGAAGTGTGTAAGCACCGAGTTTCGATAAGGCGTGTGGCCCTGTTTCTGCGCCTGACAAAATAGATGAACGGAACAATCAGCTGATTGCTCCGGTGCAACTCCCAGTGACCCGCGCAGCGATGACATCTCCCAGTGAACTGAGCGACTTGTTGATGGCAATGGCCTGGAAAGGAATCGAACCGGACCATGATGTACATGATGCTTCAATAATGTTGCATGAACACTGCAGGACCTCCTTGGCACGGTCTCCTGACACGCCAGACTTGGCCAGACGCTCGGAGCCTGCCAGATCCACCTCCACAGCAGGGAAAGTGAAGACCCAAGACTTCCTCCTTGTCGCTTCTGTCACTCTGCAAGGCCCACCAGAGTGATGGCCGACAAGAACTGCTTGCCGTCAGGATTTGTCATCGTCCCTATGATCTGGACCTCCGGGAGCCCCGCCAACTGATGCTCGGTGTTTGGTCGCCAAGCATGCTATGCCCGCTACACTGACACAAGCTGAGATCAGGGCGGCAAGGTGCGAACGGGAAGAGTGAAGATTCATGTCCGTGGCAGCAACGGTTCGATTCCTGAGCGAACACGGCAGAGGAAAACTCTACCAGAAAAAACCGGGTGCGGCTTCAGAGCAGCCCTTGTAGTTCAGAGCAGCCCTTGTAGTGTAAGTAAGTCCTGGACGTCTGAGCTGTGCTAAGCAGCATCTCAACTTCCTCGGCGTTGTTCACCGGCCTGATCCCGAGCCACCACCCCTCATGGTGCCTTTGTTTAAGCCACTTCAACTTCTCTTGAAAGCAAGGCTCTGCATCGTCAGTCCGGGCACATAGTTCCCTTCCTTGCCCTGCCGGACCTGCGCCGAGATGTTCCATCGCTAACTAGGAAAAGGCGCAGCCAAAGCCTGAAGCTTCTGCTTCTTGTCGCCAGGCCCAAGAAGAAGGTCTCGAATCTCCTCGGGGGGCCGAGCGCTGGACGCGGCAGCTGCAGGCAGCCCAAGAGCAGCTCTTCACAGCCTCGTTGTAGATCTCCACACAAGCCTGGGCAAAAGAGCCGGACCCTCGCTGTTTGGACGCAAAGCTTCCCTGGGCAGCGCACACCCTTCAGCTCAATCTTCCAGCCAGTCCTTTCTTTGGCCACCTGTCGAAATTCGTTTGCAAAAAAGTGCATGGTGTCAAATACTGAAAGGCTTGAACCTGAAACGGTGGGCACGTCCGGAGCCTTGAAGAGCTCGTTGAAGGTTCGCGTGTAGACGCCAGGATTGTCCCTGCAGAGCAGCCGCCATCTCAAAAGGGCTGTGGAGTTTGCAGGCGACCACGGATTCGTCGTTCGATGTGGTAGAGGATCTAGACTTTCTGCTAGTCTGAGAGGCAGTCGGCAGTCCTTGTCCCCTGCATGGAGTGCGTTTTGCCAGAGCCCGTCTGACCGTAGGCAAACATGCAGACGTTGTAACCTGGTTCATTCGCATTTCAGTTCTGGTGTCTCCATGTTGCCGTGCCGAAAAGGAGGCTGGGGAGACAGCCATCCAGCATCGAGACCACTAAATCCCGTATTCCGGTGAAGAGATCTTCCTGGCACTGGGCTTAGAAGGCGAGTGTCAGGGCACCGACTGAAAGCAGTTCATATGCCCTCGCAAACCGCTCCGTGGAGGGCTGAGGCATGAGAAAGCAAGGAGGCGTTTTGAAAATGAAGCGACAATCCCGGGCTTTGAGGCAGTCGGCAGTCGGGCCTGACTCGAGTTTTGTCGATAGATCTCGTTGAACTGGAAGCTCCTTTGCAGCAGAGAGGCAAACATGTTAAAAGCATCTTGGCATTGCTCCAAACTCCGTGCCAAAGGTGTAGTCATGTACTTGCAACCTTCACAAGACACCGGATGTAGTGTACTCATCTCAGACTCAGACTTCTTGGTGCCCATGTCTGCATTGCTGATCTGGATCTGTCACAGGGATGGGCTGCAGCGGCTGTCGGAGCTCCGCATCACACCGCATCTGCCTCATCTGGCCCTGGAAAGCTGATGCAGCAGCCATGTGCCGCCCTAGGATGGACTCTATGCCGTAGGCAGCAGCTCCAAGAGCCCTCCAAACAAGAGCCTTGCGCTTTGCTTCTGGGGGCTGGGCTCTGCCTCCGTCATCGGTCGAACCCGGCAGTACACACGGATGTTGCCTGCTTCGAAGCTTCGCAGCCGCGGGTGGGCTTTTTGTCTCGGACTCCACTGGGTGGTCGGGCCTTTCAATTCCTGGACCAGGTTGTGCAACCTCAAGGCGCTGCACGCATCCCCACAAACGTGCTTTCAAATAGCCTTTGGAAAACAGTGAACCGAGTCGATGGCTTGCGTCTTCTGTCGCACTCGATAGCATACTTCTCTTTCCACTCCTGCATATGGTTTCTGCTTTTTCTGCTTTTTCCATGCTCCAGCGGCGAAGTGTGCGCCGCTCATTCAAGATACGCCGTTGTAATTCCTCTGAAGTTTGGCCCAGAAGTTTCAGATGGAACGAGGGAGTTTAGGAAGCCGCTGACATCCGCCCGTGTGACCCTACAATGGCCCTGCTTACAAGTAGAGCGAAACCTCTTTACCGACTCGGATGCGATGCGATGTCCATGGAAGAGGCGGTTCGACCCGACTGCTTCTATTTTAAAGCTGGCTCAAAGCGAGGTCCTGCGATCCTTTATCCAGCAACTTTTGCAGCTCTGCTGCCTGTACCGCGCTGTCGGACTGCTCAAATGACTCGCGTGGGCACTTTATGGACGACGTCAAGTCTGTACAAATTCGTTGTGGCAGCCTTGCTTCGCATGACCTCTTCCAACACCTGCAGTGTCACAACTGAACAATGCCCGAGGGGAAAACCTTTCTAGAACCAAGCACCTGCGGTAGCTGCTGTTGAATTTCCACCGCCACCTGGCACAGGTCGTAAAGCCGGGACTACGAAGGGACTCTCGAAACAATGATTGGACTGCAGACATAAAGTTCTGGGGCGGATCGTAGCCTTGCTCGGACCTGCTTTCTAACCACATGACCATCATGCTGAAAGTAAAACGACATGAACTCGCAAACACTGAGAACAGCCTTGTAGATCAGCATACAAACCAGGCAGCAGTGATTCTGAGTCAACCAATCAGGCCAGTAGAGTAACTGTAATGAAGACTTGCGCCCGCTGCAAGTGGTCGTAGTAAACATGACTGGAGTGCCGTCGCTCGCATCTCAGACACTTGCTTCTTGCCTGCGACCATCTACACGCTCACGATCACAACTGACGGGTTCTAGCTGAGACGGGGCACATGTGAGCGCAACTGACACTCGCTGTTGCTTCAGAACGGCACTGAACTTTCTTCACACAAGCACAACCGCAGGGCACGCTCAGGCTGTGAGTCTACGGCCTGCAGGCCACCGTCGAACGAGGTTTCTCTGCTAACAACCAGCGGACACACCGTTGGAAACCTATTGCAAGACGGGTGAAACGACTCGTTAACGTGCCAACAGTGGAGTGGCTCAGTCTCCACGGCATGGCGCCGGCCTTTGGTCTGCCAGCTCACAAATGCCTTCCAGCGAAGGCTCTTGAAAGGGCTCTCGCAAGGACACATATGTCTTACAGCCGGGCAGCCCCGAGAAAGCATGGCACGATGCCCCAGAGGCTTGATCTCGCACATGTCCCACAAGGCCGGGTCGATGGCTCCTTGGATGCTAGCAACCGTCTCAACATCTCAAGCTTGCAAAGATGTGCAAACATAAGCAAGTGCAGGCGGGGTGCTGACGCCCACACTGCCAGCACCGCCGATTTTCATCGAGAGGAGCCGCGAGGTGTCAGCGTTGAACTTATGCTTCAGCCTCGGAAGCAAAGAGTCCTGATGTTCTTCTTGCCAAGACTGGATAGAGATCTAGCTTGCTTTTTGCTGATCTTGGCTGCTGAGCTCGACACGCTGGGTAGTACTGCAGGAGAACTCCTCTGCCTGCAATCGAAATCGGATTCAATTCGTTACTTGCACCACCACTCACATGAACAAGCCTTTGTCAAGGCCGCGCAACCACTCTCGGAACTGCTCCTGCGGCACTGCTAGGCGCACTTTGTTGCTGCACCCATTGCATCCATGGCAAAACTCTTGACAGCCCTGCACTTTATCAAGTCCTCCAGCACGGCGTTTACCTGGTCGTATTTTCTGCGAAAATACCTGCAGCATTCACTCGCAATAGCTCTGCCTGTCTCTGCCTTGTCCTGCGGCGGCAAAGCCATTTTCCGGCTCAAACTTCTGTCAGGGGCTCGGACTCTTCGAGAGCTGCTTGCGGCAGCTTGGAAGCACTGCCATCCTGACACAAACAAAGGTCTCCGAGACCTCGTCTGCAGCACAATGGCATGGACCTGCTTCGACCAGTAGACATAGAGAGCAGTGTCCTGATCATGCAAACAGACTGACCATCTTGCACACGACCTGAAACTCAAGAAGGTGATCAGGACCTGTCCGAGTCCAGTTCGCAGCAATGCAAGTCTGCGTCAACAAGGCTCCTGCTGTTCGTAAGCGCTCACCTTGACTTTCTCGTCTTGAATCGTCACCCTCGGACAAGCGTCCACCATGGCCTGCCCACAAGGAGCCCGTGCCAGACAGAGTTCCCCAAGGAGCGTATCAGACCAGGCAATGTGGATCGCCTGCCGCGCCCTCGCGTTAGGCACTGTGACGATCGCAGCGCCGTAGTTCTGATTCTTGAGAACCAGAACCCCCTCAACCTGAAAATGCCGGAAAAATTCAAGCCCGAGAGTCAATAGCCAAAAGATCCACGTGGATTAACGCCAGTTGAACCCGTGGCTCAGGCGGGGATCCGGAAGCTCTTCCGTCCTTGGATAAATTCAGGTCGCCCAGCTTAGCTTCGCGGCATTTGCTCGCTCCAGCCACGTAGCTATTCGTGTCGTTTGGCTCCGCGGTCGGCACCAAAGAAGCTTTTGGAGGAGCCTCCGCATCCGCCGCATCTGCATCCTGTCACAAGATTCAGAAAGTCAAGGAGTCGTAAAGGCGATTGGTTGCGGATGCCTCTGAAGGAGGCGGCGGCTCTGGATCGAAAGGGCCGACAGGGAGGACTGGCTCCGGCTCCGCGCAGTCCATGTGACCCACTTGCTCCGGCAAGGGCTCTGCAGGCTCTGCCAGCTGAATGCGTGCAGTGCTGGGTCGTGGCCGTCGTTTGCTCGGCCGAACTGCACCCGGAGCCGGAGCGGACTCGCAAGGCTCCGCTTCCGGCTCCTCGGCCTCCTCTGGCACGGCTGGGGTTGGGGGCCCGAGGCTGTCGTGCAGCCTCGATTTCTTGGAGCCCTCATCCTCCATCAAGGGCCCTTCGGCCTCCTCGGCCTCCTCGGCATCTTGCGATCCACTCGAGATGTCGTCGAATAACCCCTGCAGCCTCACGAGGAGAAGACTGGGCAGGTCAGCTGCACTTCAGTACGGTTTCAGCACGGTTTGCTATGTGCCTGCTCAGCAATTTCTCTTTCGAGTCGACGTCCCCAGGCGAGGACGGAGATCGGGGGGCGGGAGCTTCCGCGGAGGACGATGCGACCGGCTGCTCGAGAGATTCATCCGGCCGAGAAGCTCCCGACGGAGCCTGCAGGCTAACTACTGCACTTGCGCAAGGCATCTACCATCAACGTCAGATCATGCCGAAAGCTGCCGAGCCTCTCGTGAAGCCACTGGCAACGAAGCCGAGGACACATCTTCATCTGGCGCAGGCGGACCCAAGTCTGGCGCATCGGAGGGGTTCGGGAACTCCCGAGCCTGCATCCAGATGCTGACTTCCCTGCACGGCCTCAGTCCTGCATCAGAGACACAGCGCATATTATGGACCACCACGTCGCTTCCGCCTGCTCGATGTTTCGTCTCTTCCGCCTGGCATAGCCGATCGACACTCAGCCGCCTTGAGTCCCTCTCTCTCTCTCTCTCTCTTTCTCTCTTTCTTTCTTCCTTCCTTTCTTTCTTTTTCTCTCTCTCTCTCTCTCTCTCTCTCTCTCTCTCTCTCTCTCTCTCTCTCTCTCTCTCGCTCTCTCTCTCTCTCTCTCTCTCTCTCGCTCTCTCTCTCTCTCCCTCTCTCTCTCTCTCGCTCGCTACTTGTCTTCTCCAGGTCCAAGCTCCTTTGGAGGGGGTGGAGGGGTCCAGCCTTCCTGTCTACTGCGCTTTGCCGCAGTCTTTGGCCTGGCCTCGATCACAGCTGGGCAGAAAGCAGAAGTTGAAAACGGAAGACCAAAACCGGGAGCCCCACGGCAATGAAGGTCCCCTTCCTCTTGCGACCTGGGCTTTGGCTCGAACATCGCTTGGATCTTTGCCTGTCGAAGCATCACGGCATTTCTGCGAGTTGCTGCGAGCCGAAGCTGACGAACATGACATCATGAGTCCTCGTGAAGGGGCTTCTCGACTTTGGCGGACTTCTTTGACGACCTGGACATGACAGAGGCTGGTCTCGCTGCGGCACAGCACTCCGTACGAATGCTGAATCCAGACAGCTCAAACTCACGTCGCCTGACGGTTGTGTCTTGACTGCTTTTTGTGTCCTGGCATTTGCAAGGGGATGACGATCACCACAACAACGCGCAATAAAATTTCACATCTACAAGTACTACTAAGTGCATCTAACTGCGGCATCGCAGCACTAAACACTCCAGCAGCGATTTACGAGACTGATTCGCAGCAGCGGGTCGGGCAGAAGCCGCAAAGACTTGACTCAGCCTACAGTAGTTGGGCCGCGACAGCAAGTTGAGCAGTCTTGCAAAAGAGTTGTTCACTGCTGCGGTCAAAATCCACCTCAAGGAGCCACGATTGAGGTGCAAAGCACGGACAGCAGGCACGCGGAACAGTCGCGAGTAGCGATGACACTGTTCTTGCGGCTTCTGTGTTCCGAGCATGATCTTATGATTTCTGATGGAGAACTGCTTCTAAACCCTGAAATGCCGGGAGTCTCCTGATGCTCTGCTTTGCCCTGTTCCTCCTCTTGCTTGGAGCTGGATCGCTCCCTCTGTCCTGCAAAACTGACAAGCGGAGTGACTAGCATTCCTACAGGATGCTCTGATCCCTCTTGCACGAAGCAAGCCATCCGCCTTTCCAAGGGCGCTGAGAGCTTGCTCTTCGTAAAGCTTCGCTTTGGCGAGATCCTCGTGTACGACGGCACCAAGTCTGAACCACGTGGTGTTGGCGTGGGATGTGGGCCAGTGCGTGCGAGAAGCTTTGTCGACGCCGGTGCCCTTTCTGTAGTGGTTGCTCAGATGGGCACAGGCAGTCGCGTTGTGCCTGAAACGAATCAAAAAGCACGCCACCACTTCACAAACCATGCCAGGCTCTAGACTCTGCACGACACGGCGGACTGTCTTCACATCTGAAACCCAGCGACGGGTCTCTCCGCACAGCGGCGTGAAGCATGCTCACGCTCAGTTCCTGAGCTCAGTGGTGAAATTGAAACGCAGGCTTTGCTTCACAAGTCGTACCCCGATGCCGCCATGCAGAATCTGACGTATGCCGAAGCGCCACTTCGCCTTGCAGCCACGCTTGTCCACTCCGTTCCAGCATCATGCTTGCAGACCCGCTTTCGCCTGCAGGCTACGGTGTGTTGCGCACTGTGGTTGGCACGCACATGGCCTAAGAAGCAGAAGTGCTGAGCAAATGGCTGGACGAGTAAGAAGACATTCTGCAGAGCGGACCTGAAGAGAATGTTGCAGTGGCAGTTCGCAGACACGATGCTCGCACCGTGATCGATCGTAATCGGCAGCCACTTCAGGATCTCGCAATCATCGTCGCTCGTGCAGTACTTGCGCATCTCCTTCGCCAGCTGTGGGAATGCAAAGCATGGTCGAGGGTTCGCACGCCACCGAAAAGACTCTGTCAGGCTTAGAAATGCCTCAGTTAGTGCCACCCCTCGGATGACAGGGCACGCCACAATGCAAGCGCCATGGCCTTGTTTAGGGCGTCTTAGGCCTGACTAGGCCGGGCTTCTCATACTTTTTTGCGGAGTGGAGACCTCCTGCTCTTGAAAGACGACGACTTTCGTAACAACTACCGGATTGCTACCGCCGTTAACACGGCTAGTCACGCCGATCCAGGCAATAACTTGACCCCGAGTGGCACCTGGATGCAGTCTTTGTGGAAGACATGCTGGCAGCGGAGTGTCGTGGCACGGCCTGCCACATCATGCGGGAGTCTGTTCCTATCCTGGGCTTGAAGGCTTAGGGCTTTGGGGTTCAAGCCCCACCTCGGCTAAGCCTGTGCAAGCACAGCTTGCAGGACTCCATGGCAGCTAGTGTCAGCCATCTCTCGGCAAAGAGCTCGTGGCAAGCATTGGGGCGTCGTCCGAATACGCTGCATTCTAAGCACCAGGACCAACCCAGAAGCCTATAGGCCCAGGCTCAGGGCCAACAGGGGGACACAATTTACAACAGTCTGCAGCTACGCTGAAGGGCTGAAAGCGCCGCTCATGTCAACTGAGAGGGGGCACTTCCCGAATCAGCATGTCCCGTATGATGGACATTCAGCCAATGGCTGCTAATGGAAAGCACACATCATCACAGCGATGAAACAATAGCATCCCCAAGTGCGAAAGTGCCTGCTGCGATGGCGGATTGGACTTTGGCCACGACCTGTGGAGGCAGCGCCCTCCCACCTGCTGCTCGAAGCTTCGCCTGCCGGAAGAGGGACGACTTTGGATTTTTTTATTTATCTGACGGAGTGTGCGTTATTCCCTTCGCCTCCAAGTCACCCTTCTCCGAATCGAGTTTTTTGTAGGCCTTCAGCTCAGCACGCAACTCGCCACTGACGACAAGTCTACATGCACTCTGGCAGTAATCTCCATTTTGCGCGTCCGCTTCGCGTGGACCCTCCTTCGGCTACATCTCAGCTGCGCAGAGCGTTTTGATCTGAGCAGCAAGCGGAGGCCTGCGGTAAGAAACATCAAACAGACCCGAATCTTGCTGGCAATCACAGCTTTCAGATCACAATCCTTGGTCACGACGAAATCGTTTGGGAAGGAACTCCACCACGGCCGCATTGCGACGTAAGGCGGCCAGCCAGAACCTACCTTTGCGCACGGACAAGACCACGCGAATGAAAAGGTGTCAATTGCATGATTCAGCAATACGACACGGGAACACGACCGTCTCGATACTTCCACAGTGCAACCATCCAGAAACCAAGGTGCGCTTTTGCTTCAAGTCCTGCATCTGCAAGCTCTCCAGTCTACACTACTCGCGAGAATCCTGCAGACAGAGGAAAGACCGAAGACGGAAAGTTCAGCACCCTGCCACCCAGCCTCTGCAACAAACCTCGCCAGGCACGCAGGATTGCGAGAAGGACGAATCAAGCAGCAACGCTGTGATCAGCGAAGGCACATTACGGCAGAAGGGTTGCTGGCTACAGCAGCACAAGCAATCTGCAAATCCTCCCGGAATTCGGGCGCTGCCCACCTGCAGTTCCCGGTAACTGGAGATGGCGGGTTCAGCGATCTTGCACGGCAGAGGCCGAGCGGCTGCAGCACAGATCCGCTGCTGCGGACGGCTTCAAGGAAGACATCGCGCCGGCTGCGAAGCTGTCTATCTGCGTAGACGACGGCGAAACCTGAGACATCTCCGATCTTGGCTGCCAAGTCAAGATTTCCAGATTTTCCAAGCCACCATTCTGCTTCACTGCCGCAAGGACAACTTCTGCGTCAGACTTCAGGCTGCCTGAGGACTCTCCGAACCCAGGAGCCTAGGACTCCTAGGACCTAGGAGGGCAATGCAGCCTCGCCTGAAGCATACTGCAGCATGGTCCCCTCCTGACGCACAGCAGCCATTACCACTTCGCGATCGTCCCTCATCTCTGGGCATGCATAGCCCAGCCTGCAGCAGCTGAGCGCTGGCTCACCTACACCAATTACATCCACCGCTCACCTACCACCAAGCCGAGGCACACAGCACTGTTGCTCACCGCAGCCAGCACGATGTCACCTTGCGGCAGCAGTTCTGCGTATCTCACGACCACGGGCGCAAGGCGTCGGGGTGGCGATCAATCTGCAGGTGCTCGTTGATTCGGTTCAGCAGGAAGCCATCGTTGCTCACAGCTGCGAGCGCCACCTTCTTTCGACTTGCCGCTTGCCCATACGGTTTGCTCTGTTCCGGGCAGCGAGTCGCGGCGAGCCTCTCGATCTGATTTCACCGAATCCGGCAGGCTCTTGAAGATTTTTGCACTCTGCTTGACCGCCGCAAGCGCAATGAGGGGATTGCTCTGAGCGAGCTCCGGTGCCACGTGCTGAAACGCCACGAAATCCGATTTCACTGCTGTCAGTGCAATCTCCGGGTCACGCTTCCTCGGCTCATGAAGCTAATGCAGATACGGTATCTTTCAAATACCTTGGGACCTTGCACCTGCCCGCTAGACTTCTATGCATTATATGCCCAGCATCAGGTCTTCATCAAGGACAAACTTCAACGCCTGACTCTCCATACATGTTTAGCCTGGACTACTCGACCTGGGCACCTCAGCCAGGCCTGGCCATAACTGCAAACGGCAGCGAGCCTGGGCGGAGGGGTTTGGATTTTGGTTGAGGCCAAGAAGATCGAAGAAGGCACGAACAGAAGGCCGCGAAAAAACAACAGACGAAAACTTCTCCGAACCGAGTGTTCACGTGCGAAAACGCTGAGCTCCAAGCACCACTTCCCGGTCTTTGCGAAAAAGCGGGGCCACGTATCTCCAGAGTGCTGCAAGTTTACAAATCTAGAACATAAGAACGAAGTGTGCTGCCTTAGAGCTGCACCACTGCTCTTGACCGCAGCCAAGGCTATTTCTCGGTCCTGGCTTCAAGGAGCATGTGTTGGGGGTGCTTGTTGTGCCGCGGTTCGTCTTGGAAATGCGTCGCTTTCGCAACTTGGCTATGTTCAGTTCACACCGAAACTCGATTAGAATTCCTACGAGTGGCTCAGGTAGATCATGGATCCTACACTGACTTACGGTAGTGCCTCATTATCATTCGCCTCTTCAGGGGGTGCATCGTGAACAATTGGACTTGCGACTTCGTGCCAGCTGCCACTCGACAGCTTGTCAGATGCGACTGTTGTGACGAAAGCAGACTGTGAATCAAAATAACCATCCTCCGAGTTCTTCCGCGTGTTCCTGCTGGAAAGACAAATCTGTATCGCATGTGTCTGCGAAAGGTAAGACTTTTCCCCCATGTGACGTTCAGATACTTGTCCGCCAAGTATGTTTATGCTGAACTCCCGTCTCCGTTTGGACTGGCCAATGCATCGAGGGTTTCGGCCTGCAGTTGAAGGCTATTCTTTGTCTCATCGAGCTGTCCTTGTTCCGCTCTTTAGGTCTGAACTTTTTTGAGTTCTAGGCTTACCGGCTTACCTATGCTTCTCGGAATGGGCCTGGCCATCCATACCTGTGATTGAACGTATCGCACTCCGTCGGGACTTCGGCCCTCTGTTTACGGTTGAGGGACAAGGGTTCACCGTCCGATTTTGCTGGTTTCGGCATGTGCTATTCATGTGTCCATGCGTTGAAGGTGGCTTTCCATCTGCTCACGCAGCCCCGGGCAAAGACCCTTATGACTAGTTTCGTCTCTTGCAATGGTGGCATCAAACGCCGGTCCTCTGCTAATGCCGCACTGACATACTGCACCGCTGATCCGTCGGTTGTCACGGCGCTCAGAGCCACCTGCAGAACAGTCCGCTTGAGCCCGCCCGAATGCAGCGGGCTAGTCTCAGTCGGAATTTTTGTAGTCTTAATGTTGCCAAGCGGAGGCCCCGACCAACAAGTGCTGGAGACCTGAGGTCTGCTAAATGTGAAGCTGCAGCAGATGTCGGTTGGCGAATCCTAGCTCAACATGTGTCATGGGAAAAACTTTGGGATTGACATCGGAGACAAGCAGGAAGAATTCATCGACTCACAGTGGCTGCGGAAAGCCTCGCCCATCCCGCGCCTCTCGGTCTGCTTTCAATGGCTCCGCGGCATGGCGTACCTCAGCGCAACGCTCAACACTGCTACACTTCGCTCTCATTCCTGTTCTTCTCAAGTAAGCTCCGTGCAGCAAAGCCATCATTTGCGACTGCTGCCATCACGATTTCTCTGTCAGCCTGGCCGACGATGTTGCTTCGAGCAGGGGATGATCTGCGAATCGCTTGGATTCGGCGTTGCCTTGAGGGAGTCGTCTAGATATCGAAGCACGAAGCCACGGTCCCTGACCGAAGTCAAGGCAATCTCCCGGTCTGCACGCAGCTCCGGCGCCGCATGGAGGATCGCAAATCCCGTATTTTTCACCTCTCTGAGCTTCTTTGGTAATTTCTTGTAGAAGAGGAAACGGCAGGAAGCTTCGAAGATCTTAAGTTCTTGCTAGGCAGCGGCGGCCAGAACGATATCCCGATCTTGGCAGAGCGGTTCCGGAAGGGTCTCCAGGCCTGACACTGTTTTTGGCATGTTCGCACTTTCAGGCTTTCGGCTCAGTCTCTGGGACCCTGTGTGGCCCGGGGCTGCGCATGCTTTTTTTCTGGGGCACCAGCTCAGGCCGTTGCTGCGTACCGACTGCAATGCCTTGGCACGCGCCGGGTCTTCTCGCAGCAGCACCAGCTCCAGTGACCTTGGACCGACTTGGCCACGTCGCGGGAGCGGGGGAAGCAGAGAGAGAGAGAGAGAAAGAGACTGAAAGACTGCCAGAAAGGAGTTGCGAACGCCGTAGCCCTAAATCACCCAGTCCCTCGAGTCCCTGCACCTGATGTTACCGTTGTTCCCATGCGGTTTCCGGAAGGGAGGGCCACAAGCAGTTTTTCGACTGATGGAGTCGAGCGACAATCCTGGTGCAGTATCATTGCCCAGCTTGCCAACAACCTCTTCATCCCTCAGCTCGCGTGCGCCGTAGATCAGTTGCTGCTCGATGCACGGTATCTCCGTCAGCGAGCAGATGCAATTCTTGACATCCTGAGCTCGGCCACGCTTCCAGCAACTCAGCAACATGTTGTGCGGGTGGTACAGATGTGCCCAGTGTCCAGAATGGTGCTTTCCACATCGCAGTGCAGGGCACAGATGAAGCCAGACAGCCCATTCAAACGTAGCTCCATGAGCACGGCGGGTCTGGGATGCTTCTTGTTGAAACCACCTTGAAGCTGTCCGGCCTGTGGGTATGGCCTGCGTATGCTGACCTGGCTGTAAAAATCCGCATGACTGCTACAAATGCATGGGCAGAGCTGACAACTGCTACTGGAAGTGACTCTAGTGAGCCGAAAACAAGGACCGATCTAGCTTGGAGTCTCTTGCACGCGGCGGACTTGTCTGTTGAGTTGTGAGCAGTTGCTAGCTGCTTGAGCTTCTTCACCTGCTCCTAGGCAGCACAGGCCCCTGTCCCTCGTCGTGCTCACAAAAGCCGGTGACTCCTTCGTCTTTTCCTCGGCTGCCTCAAGATCCTGAAAAGAGATCTCCGCGAGTTTCCTGAATTCGACGCAGGCAGTGGCCTTCCGGAGCGATGCAACCTCCTCAAAGCTTCCGCTCGTGCTCAACCTTGAAGCCCCGAGGCGACAGCGGCGACAGGCTGTGAATCCTCCAAGGCATGTCTCGGCTGTCTCGGTCTCAGGCGTCTCCGACGAGGATGGAGAAGCCTGCAGTGGCACGACTCGACGACACGACTTCCACAGGTCAGCTGCGACTTCGCATGGCCTGAGCACCTCCCTTGAAGTACTCCAGCTCTTTCCTCAAATCTCACCGGGCTCGCAGAGACACTCCTTGAAGTTCCACAAGCAGCTGAGCAGCCCCTGCTGATCGAGCTGTTTCGCCTGCTTCTTTGCCAACTGCCTCGGCACTCGGTGAGTTGGACTGCCAAAGCTCTGCCCGGAGAATCTGACAAGGCACTCCAGCTGCTCGATGCGTGTCTGCGCCTCTTGCGAGCCCTGCACGTGTCAGGAGGATAATTTCAATCTTGCCTCAAGTTCCATAGATCTCTGTACAATCTCAACCACCCTCGAACCCCTCTCCCTCTTCGTCCTCCGCAGAACTTCCAGTGGGTCTCGGCCTCCCTTCGAGGTCTAAAGCCAGCTGGGCGACGTCCTACCAGTAATTGAGGCTGCAAATTGTGTAAGAGAGTCACAAAAGGGGAGGGGACCCTGACCCTCCTTCTCCCAGCGCTCATGGAGCTGAGCTAGCTCCGCATGCTCCTCAGCTGCCTCCTCTTCGGTGGGCCTTAGCTCGGAAAAGATGATATCTCGCTCTTCGCCCAGCCTCCACCGTCGGCCGTGTCTGAGCATCCGGCATGCCTTGGAGCTCCCCCGGAAGCGAAAGATTCGGAGACTTTGCCTGGAACCAGGCTGCTTGGTCTTTCAGCCGCTGCGCCACAGACCTCACATCCACAAACATCTTGCGTCCGGAGCGGTAGCAGCCTCCCAGCGAACCGAGTCACTGCATGTGAGCCAGCTTCCTCCGCGTCTTCTGAAGCTCGCCTGCCACAGCTGCAGGGTTTCAAGCAACAAACCGAAATTCACTCTTCCCGCCTCGCACGAGGGCGTTCTGGGATCGGTTGACCTGCTGAAAGCTTTGCAGCTTCAGCGCCATCTTCGCCTCGTCTCCTCTGGCTCGATTCATCTCGGCCTGTGTCCGTGGTGGGGAAGGGCCAGGCATGCAGACAAGCTCGAACTCACCACAAGCTTGGTGGCACATTGCACCCGGGCTGTGTCCCCCGTCGAGCCTGCGCCTCCTGCAGTTGTGCCTGGGCGGCTTCCTCAGGTGTTGCAACATGGATGTCGCAAACGATGGCGGGCGACGTGCTGAGGAGACTCCAGCTGCTCCGTGAGGTGGCTGTACTTTTCCTCCATCTCCGGATGCATCTGGGCATCATCGAAGCCCAAGTCCATCATCTGCTGCATTCTCGAATTCGTCGGCAACATCGATCTGTCGGCCATTGTCGGGTCGTAGACCTGCAACGCCCGGTGCCTTCCCTTGTCTCGGTCCCAGGTATTGTGCTTGCAGCCTGCCTTTGGCTTCTGGAAAAGCTTTTCCGCCATCACTTCACGGCCGTGGGTTGCCCAGGCAGCCGTCGAAACTCCACTGCTCTTTTGAGCAGTGTATCGGATAGCGGTCTAAGAGGCACAGCTTGCAGAATGGATCTCGGGTTTCGTATCAAGGATGCATCGTTGGTGAACTGTCAGCTTAGGCTTTGGGGTCTCAAGCTTTCGTTGATGCCAACACTGCTTCTTCAACTGGAAACCATCTCGTCTCGAATTCCCCAGGGAGGCTCTTTCCGACACCCTCCCGGCAAAAGTGCTAGAGCCTTCGGATGCACCCAAGGCACGTGAGTTTGGTCCGGATGATCGTGTCTGCAGTACAGTCTTAGGTCCCAGGTGTTGTTCGGCACAGAGCGGGACAGCAAACAGCATTTTCGCGGCGTGCATCCTTCGAAATGCTTCGCTTTCTACGCTTGTTGCTCAAACCGGGCATGAAGTCGCCCTGCGTGGCCAACAACACATGCCCACACTGCTGCACTGCTGCCGGTCTTCCCAATATGTGGCCTCCAAGCACTGGGTCGATATGTAGGACGGCAGCACCACACGCTGCCACGGTGCACCTCCAAACCAGGTCACCTCGGCAAGGCCGCATCCACGGGATTCCACGGGTGGTTGCACGGTTGCACACAACAACCTCCCGCCATGATGACTGAGGGCGGCCACCGCTAGTGGAAGCTCCCTTGCGGGGCGACTGCTCTTCGTCCAACGCTCTGCGCGGAGAACATCACAAAGGTTCTGGCATCGCCGGTGCAAACCGCCCTGAAAAGGCCCAGGTGCGGAAGCTTTCAGAGCAGAAATCAAAAAAAGAAGACGCCAAGCCTTTAAGGGCACGAGCTTTCGAGAGCTTGCTGCACGCTGGCGCTTTGCTCGCCATTCAAAGCGGGCGGCATCCTCCTTTGTTGGGAAGCCCTTGACCTTGGCTTACCACAACAGTTTTCGGAGAGCAGGAGCATTGTTGTGATCCTTGCTGCCATCGAAAGCTGTTTGCACTCGTGCCGAGCGTCCATGCAAAGTACCCGCCATGGGCCTCCCCGGCGTGTAGCCCTTGCGCCACCACGCAGCTCACCGTTGTGTTGCCGCAGGCGCCTCTTGAGGTCCGTCGTGATGCCGGTGTAGGTCCTTCCCAAAGCTTTCTCAGCCCTTTACGCGGGCTCCGGGGGAGACGGAAAGGCCTTGATGCCTGCCTCGTTAAAGTTCAAGTTTCACTCAGAACAACCTTCCTGCTCCTTATTCAAACCGAACTTCGATGCGAGCACCGCAGCTTCTTCGTGAAATGCCGAATGTCCTCGCACGGGCAGAGTTGTCCGACCGGAGCACATAGCAGCAGTAACCTGGAAAGCAGCGCACGCACGTAACCTTGCGACAACAACTCTGTGCCACTCCACACCGTCACCGGACAATGCGGCCACCAGTTTATGTTGCAGCGGCATGCACAATCCATGTTAAGTCAATGAAGCAATTAGTAGCCTTCGCTGGGTACTGCATCCTCGCTGGCCTCCTGCAGGGCTTCACAGGATTCCACAGGTACCACAGCTGCAGCTCGGCGCGAGTGCCTCGTCGCTAATCTCGATGACCTTCACCTCCTCTCTCTGCTCACCACTTGAGCCTGCAAAGGGACCGACTCGCTTTGCAAAGACCCACAAAAACAGCCCACTGCACCAGTCAGCCCACGGACCGCCTGCTATTTCCCTCCGGGCTGACCATGCTGCGGCCGCGGCGGGGCGCTTTCGGGCACGAGCCATGAAGCAACGTGTGTGGTGTGCGAGGATGGCTCAAACGTGATCTATGCAGCAGTGCTTTTCCAAATCCATTCTGGTGGTTCTAGCAGATTCTGGCAGCTGCTAGGTTTCATGCAGATCTAAGCTGCACACCAACCTTCCATCGGAGAGCCAGACAACAAAATTCCGATCACACTTGAAAAAGTCTCTTCTGGCTCACAGGCTTGCCACCACCAGCTTTTCACAGGGCTGCGCGCTTTGACGCTTTGGCTCTGTGGAGAGTCAGCCAGAACCGCGCTTCAGCTCCTGCACGTCCATGGGTGTGGGCTCAAAGCCGCTTGAGGTCGCGGCCAGCGCGGCCGAGGAGCCGCGTCCACGTCCGCCAATGAGACGAGTCCGAGAAGCCGCGGCCTCGAGGCGGCAGCGCTTCCATGGCCGCAACGTGAGGATGGCTGCAGAATTCTGAGGAAGCGACGGGGTGTCCAGAGATGGCAGGTCCTGCACAGACAGGATCCTTCGGAAAAAAGACAGGTTCGAGTGTGGTGCGTCCTCGAAAACGGCGAGGCGCCCTTCGGGGCCGAGTCGAAGTAGCTCTTGCCGCGCAGCTTCCAGGGGCATGGACCTGGTTTCCAGAAGCTGTGGCACTAGGAGCATCCTGCGAGCACCTGAATACCCTCCTGAGTGCACAACGGCTCGACAGCAGAGACCTGAGGACGGCTCGAAGTCCCAAAGGAACCATCAGCCTTCTGAGGATTTTGGGCTTCTGGCGTCGGGCGGCAGCTCCTGCAAGAAAGGGACTGTGACAATCGATCATGCTCACTCCCTCAGCTGCCTCCCCGGCAGATTCGCACTGACAGAGAAGCCTGAGAGGCTCGCCTGTCGCTTTCGGCGCGTTCCCGCTACTAGTAGCAGACTGCGACGAGTACTGTCCGATCGGGCCTTGGGAGCGTGCAGCTGAAGGTGGTGCCTGGGGCGTGCAAGCTCTGCGAAGTCCGCCGATCCGATCGTTTTTTGACGCCTGTGGGGAGTCCGCTGGCATCCACTGGCTCATCATCTTGGGTATTCCCCTAGACAGCAGGTCTTCCACGTACACAGCCACACCTTGCAGGAATTTGGGAGGTCAAGACCCAGCTGGCAGCTGCACCATACTAGGGAATATGGGGGGTCGCGTTTTGCGGAAAGTGTGCCTACAGCTGCGACGGTCGGGAGAACGACCCCGTAATCCTTCCCACCAGCCAGCTCGAGGAGAAGCACCACAGCTGTCAGCGGCACATTGCAAATAGAACCAAGGCAAGCAGCCATGCCGACGATAGCATAGGTGGCAGGTACAGAGAAGACGAATGGCCCCTCGCTCTTGAAGATAGACAGCTCCGGCAGCCAAAGCGCCCACGGCCACAGGAAATCTCGCAGGCTTCGGCCTACCAATCCTCCTAAGCACGCACCGATGAACAGCGCAGGTGCAAAGAGACCACCCACCTGTCCAGAGGACTGGCACACCGCTGTGAGGAAAATTTTTGCGACGATGAGCAGAAACAGATGAGTGAGAGGGTCACCAGAAAACGCATCTGGCGGCTGTCGAGAGCCATCGACCTCTTTCAATATGAGGTTCACGTTCTCAAATCCCTTGTACAAAACCTCCCCAAGGTTCCCGTAGAAGGAGACGGCGGCCACCACTGTGGCAGCCAGCACGGGGAAGGTGAACCTGTTGCAAGGTGGAAAAAGAAACCCAAAAACAACTCTAAACAATTCTAAACCCAACGAAAAGCGCAGGCGCAGTCCGATTCCGACTTCAGTCGCTGTCCGGTCGTTTCGGGCCGGGCCCCCGGGCCTTGGAGCACCCGAAGCCTCCAGGCAGTCAAAGGCGCCTTTGGCCACTTGGCGGGTGCTACGCAGCATGAAGGCTGCAGTGCCACAGAGGAATCCCAAGGACATGAAGACTGGCAGCTCCCAGAGAGAACGTGTCGGTACCCAGCCGAAGAAATCAAGATCCACCGCAGGGCTGGAGCCAAGACCCAATTGAGACACCTCGATGCGAACTGCATTTATTCTGTTACCATCTCTGACACGTGGACTACCTTACAACTGGCCTTTGATTTATGTTTCTCTGTACATGGCTTGATCAGCCTGAAGCTGGAGTACAGCAGTTTGGTCCTGGGCGCATACACTGGTTGCTTCGGGTTTTGATTGCAGCTGCGGCTCGGTGGCAGCCAACACGGCCGCCAAGAGCTGCATGGGAGGGCCCTTTGCTCGCGCATCCTCGGGCGCGCAGTTGGACTGAATCGACTCCAAGGAGAAGAAAAGCCCCGCCACCGGCGCATTGAAGCCAGCTGCAATGCCACTCGCACAGCCTGCTGCAAGCAAGTTCTGGCGCAAGGCCCGTTCGGAATCAGTTTCAGGAATTTCCTGATTCTGATACCCAGACAAGCTGGCAGCCACGTTGGCTCCGATCTCCACGCTCGGACCCTCCGGGCCCAAAGAGTTGCCACCGGCCAAGGTCAAACCAGCGGCCAAGGCCCGCAAGGGCGCCTCGCTGCGGTCTTTGGGCGGTGCACCGCCCGAAGCCTTCAAGGAGGCCAGGTCCGAGGAGCCTGAAAGGCCTTTCTCTCCGCGCAAGAGCAGCAGCAGACTCACGAATAAAGCAGAGATCACGGGGGCCAGCACGCCAGGCCCGCCAAGGCCTGGAAGTTCCAGCAGAAAGTCTTGCAGAAGGTGGACAAAGTCGTTCAACAGCACAACTATTGTGCCAGTGGCAAGACCCGCAACTGAGGCGAGAAACAGGGGAGAAGAAAGCGCACCGTTTGCCCGCATCGCAATTCGTTCACGAGGGATGGGTGCCACCCGACGGCCCAAGTGGCTGGGCAAGGAACGGATAGGCATCGCGTCAAATCGGCTACAGCTTTGGACGAAAGTGCTTGAGGAGCTCCACGTCGCCGTGCGGACTGGCACCCTCTTTTGAAGAACCGCCCCAGCCATCAAGGCCTCAGTATGCCCATGGATGCTGGAACTGAACTGCCCACTGCGAGCCCACAACTCGCGAGTAAGCTTCTGACCGACAAGCCGGCACATGCCCGCCGCTTTCGAGCCGATTTCCTCATCCCGTGTCTACTTTGGAAACACAGATCTGAAAAGAAACCAGCCTTTCGTCAGGTTAGATTCGGGAATTGACCGATCCATTCTTTCATGCGATGCTGTGCACGGAGTTTGCATGTCTTCATCTGATTGTCGGTCTGCATCTGATCGAGCCATCCAGGAATATGGGCATATGCAGATGATCGGCTCTCAAGAAGCGACGAGAACCAAAATCGGGCGAATATGACTGAAAAGAAACTGCGTTGAGGGATATTTGGCTTCAACAAATGCGGCACGTTATGTTGAAGTGTAGGGCTTCAGAGATCGGCAAACACCCTCAGAGGAAGGCAGACGGAGACCATGTAATGTGTGAGTCACTCCCATAGGCCCTAGGGCCATATAAGATCGATCATATAGACGTTCTCCACCGACCCGGTCCGAAAAGAGAGGTCATGTTGCCGAAGACTTTTTGTTCCACACGAAGCCGCCAGCGGAAGGTGGCAGACGTCAGGTGCCAAGGCCAGGCGTGGGCGCTTGGCCGGGCAAGCGGTGGCCTGTTCGCCGGAGCCTCTCAGCTTCGGCCTCGGTCTCGGAGGAAGGCAGTAGAAGCGCCGCCCCAAAAAAGCCGAAAGGGGGCGAAAGGGGGCGAAAGGGGGCGACAGGCGCCGGGCGGCCCGTCTCTAAGGCCTGGCACAGTTCCAATTTCCCACTCGCCATGGGCCCTGAGACTTTCAGTCGCGATCCGGCAGAAGCTTGGGGCTTGGGGCTTTCCGAGAGCTTGAGAGCTTGACCAGGTGCACTGGCCAGCCTCCTCCAGCCGGGGAAGCGCAAAAACTTCTGCAGTTAGCGCTGCTGAAACTCCCATCTGCCTGGCTGCACTTGCCTTGCTCCCAGAACTTGCAGATGCTTCTACGTACGTTGACAACCTTGCGCGGAAGAAAGCTCTGCATGCCGCGAATTTGTTCATGCACATCATATACAGCGAGTGCAACCTTCAGGTGCTGCCTCCTGCAACGAATCGAAGCCGGCTTGCAACCGCGGACCGCGCCTCGGGCATCACCAGCGCTCCGCCCTTCCACGGTGGAAGTACCTTCGTGCCTTCGAGTTCGCGGAGCGATGGCACGCATCGAGACGAATCGCCGCACACACAGTTCAGGGCCTCCTTTTGAAGCTGGAGGGCTGTGCGCCGGCAGCGTTTCCATGCGGTCCTCCGGAAGAACTAAAGAGTGAAGTCGCTTGCTGAAGAGCTCCTCGCTTGATTCCTAATCCCAGGACCCGTCACATCTCATCGTCAGAGACACGACGGCAAGTTACTGAGTTTGGCAGGTGCAAGATCTGATTTTCCGGCAAACCTGGCGCGATCAGCGAAAACACACGCCCATTCACTGGGTCACCGCTCTCGTTGCGAAGCTCGCATCTCACGTCCCGGACAACCTTTGGATTGAGTAACAATTGCCGTTTTGTCGCAGCTGAGAGCACAAAGAACTACGTTGTGGCCTGGAAGTTGCGCTGTCGTGCCAGCGACAAGATGTATGCGTGGCTGTGGGCGATACGGCCCGACCCCTGGCACTCCGGAGGGCCGAGCAGTCAGGTCACGAAGTTCTGCCGACGATGCCTGCAGCTGGTAGCCGGAACACTCATCTTCCGGCTCCTCCGTTGAGAATACGAAGAGGCCTCCGCATCATTCGACTATCTTCACAGTCCAAGTGCCCAGTGTTTGCGATCCCCAGCCTCTTTCTGGGCTGAGATTCTGCAGAACGAGGCGGAAGACCGCGGAGAGGTCGGTAACCTCGGGGGCGTGCCAACAGGAAGCGTTCCATTCAAGATGGGCACTGTCGTGCCAGCAAGCAGCGTAGCCGAAGACGTCTGCAGCAGCAATCAGGTCGAAAGATGCCCCGGAGCCTTCGTAGGCCTCGGCTTCGGCTGTTCTCCAAACACCCAGACTTTGAAAGCCATTCTGCACTCTGCAGTCTCGGCACCGTCAAATAGCGAATCATCTCCGAGCAGTGCAGCTCGTCATAGCATCCTTTTGCCTGCGCCTGAAACTGTTCCAGCACAATCCAAAACCAACAAACCCTTCCAACAACTGTACACCGGAAAAACAAAAAAGGCAGAGCCTTCTCACACATCATCAAATCCTTGTAAAGCTCGCTACAACCGCATACAGCCAGCAAAGCGGGATGACAGAGTTCATATTCGGAACCCTCACCCTCACCTTTTCCACCAATAGCAGAAGTTCGACTCGCGGGACGGATGCATGTCAAGGTCCCACTGGGAGGAAGGACTCGAAAGTCGAAACAGCATGCCCCTCTAGAGTAGTTTGAGTCTTAAACTCTGAAACCCAGAAGTTCAGGGCCCGTGCACTCCGCGAAACACATAGCAAGACACTGGCGATCAGAACTTCTCCCAAAATCTAGATACTCGTATACCTGCACCAGACATAGGCTCCTCATATGATTTGAGGAACAGTCGTCAAAAGAATGTAGTATATAGATGATGCAGAAGCCACCCACGGAGACCATGTAACAATAACATTCAACTGTAATCCAAGCCAAGCAATTCTGCTAGTGCCTCCCAAGCACCCCTGACATGCAGATCAACCAAGCTTCAAACAATCTCTGAGTGACTCTTTGGTCTTTCCAGGACGGCCCTATGCAAGGTTCACACAATGTTCATGCATGCAGAAATTGCTCTGATACCCTATATGCTCTTGCAGGATTGCTTTCAATGCTTGAGACGGTCAACCCTAAACCTTTAGACATTTAAACCCTGATTCGTAAGCCGTGGCTATCCGACTTGGATGCTGAGTCACCCTGGTCACTCATGTCACTGCAGAGAAAAGAGCCCGAGACCCCTTAAGTGCGGAGCATTTCTTTTAAAACAGGCTCTCAGGAATGATATGTACATGTATAGTCAAGGTGCAGCAAAGAAGGAGCGTTAAACGTTCCGAAGTGGCAGGTAGCCCAGTAATCCATAGCAAGTGGTAAGCAACATGCAATAACCATGCAGATAAGTTCAGATCCTCGAAATCGCACAGCCTTCAACTGCTATCATTACAACAACTAGTCTTGCACTTCAGAGATGCCCTCAAGCTCTGAAGCAGCGCGGCACTCGGGCACAACGAAGTCGGCCAGGTACAGCCAGAGTTGGTTGATTCTGCCTGTCTGGCCGCTTGAACCTTGATCCGCCTGACTGCGGGCAGAAAGCTTGGCCACGCGGGCCAACATGTACTTGCGGGGATCATCCAACATCCTGAAGCACAAACCTTTGCTCAAGTACTTCGGCTCGCCTGCTCCAGTTGAAGCATCCTCGGCATATCGCTTGACTTTGGAGCGGACTGATTCCCAATCTGTGGGTCGGATAAATCTGCGAAGACTTGGCATGTCAGCGTTGTCTGCAAGCTCTTCGTACTTCAGATGGACCTGGCTCACATGTTGGTGTCTTTTCGTTGTGTCAACGAGTAGCATCATCTCGGCGAGATTTGGCGATGATTGTAAAAGGGAGCATGCAGATGTGCCAGAGTCGCATGAAAGGGCACGGTGGGATCCGTCTGCTCGGCTAGCCATGGCCTGTCTGATCACGCTTCGCGAAATGTCCTGCATCTCTGCCTCAGGAACAGGTTGAGGCTCGCTGTCTTGTCTCATTGCCAAAAGGTGAAAACAGTCGCCCGTGCCATAGAGATTGGCCAGCGAAACGTGAAAAATGTCGACCCCCACACGATTGTTTGCTGCGCCTTGCAGTGATACTCGAAGGCACGGTGGCATGCCACCTTGCATTTCTGGCTCCACATACCGCCTGGATGCTGCAATGAAGTCGTAGAAGCGATCATGTTCCTCTTCGGAATCCACCAGCAACTCCAGAAAGCACCTGTCGCCCAAGTCCCCACTGGTAGACAGGATGGTATTCAAACACGCACCGCTGCCCTGGATCTTGAGTTGGCCATTTAGCAGAACCTCCCCATCACAAATGCCACGAAGCATGCGTCGAAAACCACCCACCATCGCCTCTGCGTCGTCCGACCGGAATTGTGCTGCCAAGCTTTCCTTGCATGATGTTCACCCGCTTTAAATGTTCTCGTCTAAAAACGCACTCGCAAAAAAGGTTCCAAAGCTAAAGCTGGCATCTCTCATGTAGTAGTCCAGCGCAACGCTGAGCACTGCGGCGCCGAGCCAAATACAAGCTTCGTTGCACACGTATGCTAGCACCTCTGTGCTGATTCCATGTGTGCCCACTCTTATCATGGAGTCAACACCCGAGATTACGAGCTGTCCTGGGATCTGGTCACGAGGGTCGATGTACAACACGACCATGGTCATGCGCCAAAGCGCATTCAGTGTCTGAAACATGGCCATTTCTGAAGTTGCCAGGGCCCTTGCCACCCAGCACTCTGCACAGGATACCACAACATGCAGGTATGTGTACATCCTGATCCGGCGCACTGACATCTTCAGTCGGCCGTGTGCAGCGGCAGAATGTACCACCCAGATCAAGCCGGATGATAAAGCAAGCAGTCCGTCTTCCTCGACATGAAGCAGCACGGTGACTGCCAAGAATACACAATGTTGCACGAGCTTGCTCACGTAGAAGAAATTCCTGGGACTGTGTGTCGAATTCCTTTAACATCCCCAGGCACTCCGTACCGCAGACTGTTTACCAAGCATCATCACTGTGGCCCTGTGGCTACTATGCAATGCCCTCAATCCTCAGAATACCCCCCATCACCACGTCGCTTGAGAACACCACTAACCCCACTTTGAACGAAAGATAAGCTTCTTCTCCACCAACAGCCCCATGGCCGCATTTACGCGTGCCTCTTGTGGGTCGCAGGCGGTCCCTTGCCCGAGGCCGGCCTTGATACATGTGTGGAACCACTTCGTAACCTCCAGGCCCACGTCCTCAGTCGTCAGAGACCCGGCCGCTTGGGTTTACAAAGTCGTGCCCTTACGGTGCTATTGAAAGTGAAGAAAAACTACTCATATGAACACTGGAAACGAAAATCGGAAACTCAGGCAGATGCTCGTCTACCAACTCCATAGCAGTGTAACCCTCCAGCCAGGCATCTTTCACGTTTAACAAGCAATGGATCGCGATGAACAGGTTGGCGAAGACGTGCGGTGTATTGCTGGATGCGGAAGCTGACCACATGGCTCACTGTAACAACAATACCGATGATAGTCAAGGTCATGATCACACAGACTTGTGTACATATGTACAAAACTTCAATACACATATATGTACGCAATTACTGTAAACACATATATATATATATATATATATATATATATATATATGTAATTAGGTATTTCATAAGAACAGCTTCTTTGGGCAGATGTGCGCAGCCACATACCTGCGCAGCTCTTATACTTCTCGGCAGCGTACATGCGACTCTCCAAGGTGCAGTCTCAGAGTGCAGACCTTCGTCACTCGCCTTCTGCAGCATCTGGGCTGACAGGTCTACCGCCACGAGGTGTGCTCCAGGCGCTAAGTCCCGCAGCTGCTCGCCGAGCAAGCCAGTGCCTGCTCTGCACAACAGCACTGCGGACCCTCCTGGAAGTTCTGCAGCTGGCAGCAGCTGGCCTGCCCCAAGATCAAGCATGCGCCGCAGGCGGCAGGGCTCACGACCCTCCTGGCTCCATCGAATTGCCTGCACAGCGGCCTCTCATGGCCTCTCGCCTCTCATGGCCTCTCGCCTCCTCTCGCCTCTGCCTCTGGACTCGGATTTTAATTCACACAAGGCTTTGGCCTGCACGACCAGCTGCGGCACTTGGTAGCCCAGTGACTCCAAGCTCGCATCAAAGCTGCTGGCATAGTGGTCAAAGAGGCTTACGACATAGGATGGCGCGATTTCGGCGGGTGTTCTTCGCTGTATGACGGCAAGCAGATGCTTGGCCAGGTCGATGCGGAGGCTTCTCTCCGTGAGCCCTGGTGTTCGCAAACGCCGCTCTTCCGCAATCTCCTGCACGTCTCGGCCGGGCTGAGGGCTCGCATGAGACTCTCATTTCACTCCTGTCTTAGTCTTTGGCATCCGATCCAGGTGTCTCTTGCAAGCAGCGGCAGCTTCGCCGCGCCACGCGTCGCACTGGGTACGTCGAAGCCTGAGAGCACTGGGCGTGGAGGCGGACAAAACTTGTCCTGACGGAGCACGGTTTCGTAGTTGCATCCCAATCCCTCTTTCAGGTTGCGGATGCTCTCCGAAACATTCCCAGCACTGTCTTGACGTTTTAGTAGAAGTCGCCAGTTTCAGGAACTCAGCCAAGAAGCCGACGTTGCAGCAGCTCCGCCAACTCTAGAAAGGCCCGCTTGTGACGAGGCTTCTTCCGCGTGAGGCGTCGCAAGTGCCGCAGACGCGCCTGCAAAGCAATTTGCAGGGGTGCCTTCAGAGCACAGAGACTATGACTATCGCGAGAGAGAGCGAGAGAGAGAGAGAGAGAGAGAGAGAGCGAGCGGATCACTCACCTCGGGAAACGCGCCCTGTGAGCGGGCACTGCGCCGCACCAGCTCCCTCTTCGGCCCCCACCTTGCCACAGCCGCATCCGAAAGTGATGTCATCAGGTCATAACAGCCGCCGGGCCTGGCCACGCCTCGCAGAACGCGCTGAATCGGCATCACTCTGAGCCGTCTGATCCATGGCTCGTCATGAAACCCACACAACCTCTGACTTCCGACAATTCTGCTACTGATACTGCGACTTCGACTGCTGAAGCCCTGCTTCGTCATTTTCATCATTTTTCTCTGACGAGCCGAAACAGTACTGCTCGAGTACCAATGGTCCACCGCAAAGAAGCAGCGCTCAGCCAAAATGCGCTCCTCTTCACCGTGTGCCCATGTGCAAGTCTCACCGCGAGAGCACTGGCCCTGCCAAGCGAGCATGTAACGGCCCTTGTAGACTCCCTCTGTCCAGTCTTTGCACTGTTTCTTGAACTGTCGGAGCTGTCTCTGGCTATTGAGCGATGACTACAAGCCCGACCGACTGTCTGGCCAGCGAGCTCCATTCCAGTGTCCGTAGGCTTGATCCCTCAATGTCATATGCCGATGCTGGATGTGACGGGCTTCCATCACTTGCTACGAGGTAGCCAGGGTGAGTCTGGTGGTTACGTGTCGCTCGATTTTCTTTTGCTGTAAACTGCAGATTTATTTTCCGCTTGCGATTTTTTACACATATCGTCCCTTCATAGAAGACCTCTGCCAAGAAAACCTTGCCACCCACATGATTCGCACGCTTTGCCCTGCACAGCTAGTCACCCAGTCATCAGAAGTTACTTCCAATTCATTGCTGGACTCAACAAGTGAAAGAACGGCCTTTACCGATTCAGCTCATTCGGCCTATTTTCGCCACTTGCCTCCAGCCAAAACTTGCAAATCGTCTTTTTCAAGGGCTGCTCTGCAACTCCCTTACCGCCGTTCCAGCCTTGGATGTTTTCATGTGATGAGCACGTCTTGCCAACTGTACGGTGCTTGGCTCAGCCGATTGAGCAAAGGTAAATTGTGGGATGCAGGATCGTACTCACATTCTTGCGGGTTGCCTTGCATACTCGTGAGACACGGACGGTGCAGATCTCGCTGTCCACCCTAGGAGGCCCTCGCACTTAGACTTGAGTGCTGTGCGGCTTGCTGCGACTGAGGTGGAACCCCTTCCGCTTGCATGCACAACCCACCAACCACCGGTCGATGCTTCCCGACACAACGAGCTGAGCCCCGGGCTTGGGACAGTCCCAGTCTGTCCCCGGTTCAATTCCTCGATGGAATGTGCGAAGAGGTCCCATGTCATTGGAGGGCTGAGGCTATCACCACGGCTGAAGGAAGCGCCTCGCATTGGCGGGCAGACGCCCAGAACTGTGCTGACAGCTCGTGGCCTGAAAGGCACCGGTGAAGACCTTGCTCACACCGAAGTGGCTCAAACCTGGCTCAGCCCAACTCGCCCAGTCCGCGTGCCACACAGCTTGGCCGCAAACACTCGGTCTCCTGCTGTGCCGTGGAGGTTCCTGGCACAAAGGAGGGCGACGATTGCCATCACAGCCCAGTGCAGCTCTCGAATTTCTTTTGCTCCGCACTTGCTGCTTCTGCTCCTAGTCCTAGTCCAAACAACGCAGCGGCGTAGCTACCGGGTCAGTGAGAATGGAGTGGTAAAGCCTTTGGCTTGCATCAACGTGGCAAAGGCTTCGAAGAGCTTGAAGTTCGCCTCGGATGCTGAAGAACTGCATGAAAAGGATATGGTACTAGCTCCTCAAGTTAACAGCTGCGAGCAGAAGTGCCTTCTGCATCATCTGTGAGCCCAGCCGTAGGTATGTCAATGACTTGAGAGCAGGTTTCGACACCAGCCTGGGCTGGAATTCATTACAATTTCTGGTCATCTTACTCCGTATTCAATTATCTAGAAGTCGCATAGCACCATAGCACCTGCAACACTTGGCAGGCAACATCTGGTTGTAGCCAGCAATAGCCGTTACGTCCAGCGCATTCTCTCCCGTGAGCGAAGCTTTGGCTGTGTGGGTGGCCTCGTTGTGCGTGCCCATGATGCGACACGATGTGAGCGGCTTCAAAACTGGTGCCGCGTATGGACAGTGTTCTCATCTGAGGCGGTGGCTGTGATAACCTGAAAAACGAGCTCTTGTGGCCCGGAATATGCATCGGTTGGTTGGGAGGCGTCTGTCATCTCCATGCAGGTGAAGTCAAAGTACACGTCGAAGCTCTTGAAGAGTCGTGCAAGTCGCAAATACCTGTGCGGGGAGGCAGTCTGCAACAGTTTGTGTGGGATGGGTGTAGATGCCCAGGCTGAAGCTTGGGCTAGCTGCGGCTGGTTGTTGTTCGCGTTGTAGTAGCCAGCTGTCAGCTCGGCTGCGTGAGATGGTGTCTTGTACATCCAGTGAACGCCTGAGGTGAGGTGTGCATCTGCATGTGCGATGTCCTAAATCACACGGAAAATGCGGCTTTGGCTCCTGCAACTTTGGCAGAGAGGTCCACTGCATGACGAAACACGCCGCGAGCTGCTCGTAAAACCGTCTTGGCATGCCTCTCCAATGACTCGGCATACCAGTCGAGGAAAAATCGTCCTCAGGGCTGCACCGCTCGTGTTCATGACAGGAAGTTGCGCAGATTCTCTCACTGGCCTTGCCTCGTGCTGTCTTGTAGCCATCCGTAAAGAAGCGCGTGCTGTTCCAAGTGCTGTTGTAGTTTCCTGTATCACTTGGCGGTGGGGGTTGGCCCCAGTCCGGCGGCCGTCCTGCCAAAGCTTACAAAGATGGAGTGGAGTATGTCCATCCAGTGGAAGTTCTGCATAGAATGACATCTGGTTCGGGTACAGCGGCTGTGTGGGACAGCTGGCGAAGGCGAAATGTGGAAGGGATTCGTGGGAGTAAGTTTTCAACAAGCTGAAGATGCCACAACAAACAAAAACCGCAAAGCTATGTGACCATACTTGACTTCTGAATCCTCGCGTCCTGCTTTCTTCGCAGATTGCTTAAGGGATTCCAGAGCGTGCACGTCGAAGCATTGGAACTCCCCGATGCCCGGATATTGCCAGGGGCCATTCCTTGTGCAGTGCTTGACGGACGTTCTGATGGGACTGAAAAATCATTTCCCCCGTTTTCAGAATTGTTGCCATCACATCCCCCTATCTAGAGCGCCAACTTGCAAGCTGAAGCTACTATCAATGGACCAATCACCCGGGCAAGAAAAGAACCAAAACAGGATAAGACAGCAGCAATAAAATAAACAGTAGAAGCACAAACAAAAGCAACAACCAACCGTAAATATGCATAGGCGAACCGAGATGAAAACACATGCTAATGAGAAATAAACCAGCAAGCGCTAATGCATGGAAATGTACGAAGACAAATAAACTAAAGCTCAGACGTCATAACAAGTAACCAGAAATAGACATGGCAAGCCACCAACAAAAGAACGTAGAACATAGTATTGCCGAATGGTAGGGAGACGATAAACACAATCACTACGAAAAACTACATGTAGCGCTTAGCAATTCTACATCATACGATGAATAACACTCGCAATATGATGAATAACACTCTCAAGCAAACCGAATTATGCAACTAAGACTAAACACGACAGATACATACTGACAGAACTGAACACTTAAAATACCAAACAACATTTATTAGCACTGACGGTTAAGAACAAACAACAACTGAAACACAAAAACACTAAGGACAAACAACAACTGAAACACAAAATACAAACGGTTATTTCTGAAGAAGCGCCATCAACGCCAACTTTAAATAACGAATAATCTCACAGTCATTCAGAAGTCACCATTTGTAAAAATGCTTATAATCACAATTCAAACAAGTTGGCCATAACCGGAAGATGATCATATTTATCGGCAAAAGTAGCAGAAACAACAATGACTACATGAATAATCATGTCACCGCCACAAATGAAAATACAAATGTACTTTTAAGTTCACATGCAACGAAGTAGCCAAACTTGCTTAACTAAAAAATATGTGCATATATATATATATATACATATCATATTATATTATATATATAGGTCATGAATTATGTATATAGTATATACTATTTTTACACAGGCAAAGAAAGAGGCCTGTTAGTTCAGAAATCCCATGTGATCATCTTTTCGATTGGCTCAGAAAGTCTGGAGAACAGGTGTCCGACAAGATTCTCGTAGGAAGGGTATTTCAGCTCACCGTCCGTGCCGAGGCCAATCATCATCTCGGTAATTGTCACTCCCAGCTCTCTTGCAAAAAAGGCGCGGAAGTGCTGCATCCAGTCTCCTTGTGCAGGGCAGTCAAGGTAGCTTGTGGAATCAGGGTTACAATGATATGTGTAAGTGTGGGGTTGCTGCTTGTGCCCGTTACTGCTAGTTGAAGCTGAGGAGCTGTACATCTCAATCGGAGTCCGGCCATGAATCGCCACATGATCAGCCCACAAAGAAATGTAGGCGAAGGTTTCCGAGCCATCGGCATCTTTGTACCAAACGTTTCGAGTTGATAGGAGCCAGGACGGCAAAGGGATGCCTAGCATGAGTTTCGCGGGCCATGCGCACACGGACTGCTGAGTACTGAGCGGTGCTCTGATTCTAGCAGAAGAGCTGAAGTTAAGCTGTGCATTCGATCATATTACAGGCAGAGACACTTCAAACCAGATCCCTCTGTAGCACATTCTTACTGTCGCTTTGCTTGAGGTCTGTCTGCACGCCGAGCTGCTGCTGCCTTGAGCATGAAAAGATGTGCCGACCTGCAGCTTGAACCCAAACTCCTTGACCAAGTCCACCCTGGGAAGCAGTGCAAGAGTCGTTGCAGCAGAACACGGCATGAACATGCGCACTAGCTGACACCTGGGTTCTGATGCATTTTTTGCTGCCCAGCCACAGCTCCCTGTAGCCTGTAAAGTCGTACCGCCCGGGTTCTGGCTCTGTCAGACCCCACCAACAATCCACCATCAATCCTGATCAGAAAAGGCCCCTACAGGCCCTGCAGGCACACACAGCGAGCCAGCGAGCCGCTGCTAAGACATGAAGCCATGTTCTGAACTCTCTGTTGCTTTTGGCCTGGTGGCTGATGTTTCTGCTTTGTGCTTCTGGCTGAAACTCCGGACGTGGTCTGGTTCTGCCGATCTTCAGCGGTTATGATCTTGATCTGCGGTGAAGCCACAAACCGAAATTCGCCAAGGCAGGCTCTCCACCAGCAACCACCACACAATCCGGGCTGGGATCCCTCTGAGAGGGCTGAAACGACGGATGTGAGGGCACTCAACGTTGTCTCTCTACCTTCCCCACCCTCCATACGCGGTTTCCCAGCTGAGCATCCATGTTGTCACATAATCAAGTGCTCGCTTCGTCTTTGGAATTCGCAGTCGCCGGTTGCCAAGGTGGACGCTCTTCCCGCGCATACCCCCACACAGTGACACAGTCGCTTGCTGGCGTGGCGATTTTAGTGCTATTGGCAACAGGTCCTGCGACTTTCGCCTTGGCAAGTTGAGCGAACCAGCGCTTGAGCTGCTCCGGGTTCTTCAAGTGGAAGGCCTAAGCAGAGAACTGCACTTAAAGCACATTGCGTGTCAGCCGTGCCACAGCGCCTCGTCGAAAAGATCCAACGGCAGCATGACAAAGACTTCGGTGCCGGCATGCTGCCTGAAAGAGACCGGACCACAAAGCAGCAGGTCCGTCGAAAATGTGCAGTGAGGTTGCATTCTATTCGCTGCTTGCTGTGCCAGTGAGCCAGCGCCATGCCACATGGGCCCAGGTTTATCGGGGAAGCTTGGAGTGGATCCACAAGACATGACACAGTTGCGGTTCCCTACGAGCCGAGTCAGAACAGGCCTCAGGCCCCAACCCGGCCTGGCGCTCGACTCGGATAGCAGCTTGGGCCCGCCGGCGGGCTCGAAGTTTCGCGTCCTGCGGCTGCGCCGCAGCAGCAGGGCAGCAGGGCGCAGCTCCGGTTTTGCAGACGAGGCACACCAGCATGCTCGTAGCATCAGTCTCGCAGGTGTCCGCAGCACTCAGCCGGCTCAGCACGCAGAAGGCTCCCACCATGGCCAGCATCATTGCGAGGAACGAGTACCGACCAGAAGCTTGAAGCTTGACCCCGGCTGCTCTGAAGAAGCGTCGGACGCCAACGGGCAACTTGCAAGATCTTTAGGCGGAGCAAAGCCCGCCTCTCGACCTCGACCGTTGCCCTTGATAGCAAAGCCATCGCCTCATCAACCAAGGCTATTGCAGGTGCTGGAGTTTGTGGAAACAAGATCTTTTCCATAACTGAATCAGAACCAACACAAACTGAGATCTTTGTGACACAGCTTCTTCTCGGCCTCGACGTGTCGTGGCCCGATCGAGCACAGGTGCCTGCAGTCCCACAGGTACTTTGCAGATCGCATGCACCAGCCATTGAACGCAAGAGCCGTACCGGGTTTGGCGCTGGTTTTGCTAAGGTCGCATCAGCTGGCACAAAGTGCTTCCGGACTCTCACGTGTCGCCCAGCCGTGTAGATGAAGGCGTTAAGAACACGTCTACAGCTTGGCCAGCATGCACAGATTACCGAGTCCGAAGTTCACCACCTCCAAGCATACTTCCGCTGCCAGAAGGTTGAACATGTCCTCTCCGTCCCAAAAAAGGATGTGATGGCAACAGATTGCCGATGTGGGTCGTCATGAGTCACGAAAGACGCTGCATCAAAAGAACTCTTCTTGCTCGTGGGCTCAAAGGCAACAGCCGAAAGTGTCCGAAAGCCCAAGCCTCTGGGATGCTGGGGCTCACGCTCCGAGCTCCTCCTCGCCGTGGGCCCAGGTGCAATCCCCACGCGTGCAGGTGCCCTCCGTGAGACCCAACCAAGGATCTAAGCAGCCTGCCAAAGCACAAAGCACCGCCGGCCTGCTCCCAGAATCTGCAGATGGTCCGCTTGGTGTTCCCACCTGAAGACGACGTCACTAGCGGCCAGTAGCATGTTTTAATCACCACTTCGGCAAGGCATCCTGCAACAACTGCATCGGGACCGCCGAAAGGAACAGCTGGGCCTTGCAACTCTCTTGTCACAGTTGTGACAGCAGTTATTTCCTACCAACGGCCCGTCACACTGCCTGTGACTTTGACCGGCCGGATGGGCTCAGTGGGCTGAATGTTCTCAACCGCAACCAACGGTGCCTTGGAGGCCGGCTCTGTGGAACGAGGGAAGGAGAAGAAACTGACGGAACTGGAAACAGCAACCGAGGCAAAGGCAGAGGGTCCATGTCCGTATGCAATACATGTCTTTGTGCGTGCACGGCTATCCTATGTCTGTATATGTTGGTGTCCTTGCCAGTATCTACGGTCATCTTCTCCGATACCGTTCCTCTACATGTGTACAAGTTTATATGCCGACTAATATCTGCATGCTGGTATAGCTATACCATTTAAATATAGGTTTGTATAGCTATACCTAGGTGTCTATAAATCTGGAGATCTATGTATTAAAAAATCTGTAGATCCACAGATTGGTACATCGATCGATATCTATGTCGATATGCATGCATGGATTACATACTTGCTGGTTCACAGACACTAGGGCTGAAATCAATTCGATCTGGCAGTTCCCGGCAGCAGTGCAAGAGCGCTGTATAGACTCTAAAGCCTGGGTCCCAAGCCCCGATCTCCTCCTCCCCGTGAGCGAAGGTGCAGCTGTCCCCCTTCGTGCAGAGACCCTGCAGCAACGGGAGAAGAACGAATCGTGTGACATCCTCTCTGTGCCTGACTTCCTTTGCATATAACAAGAAACCGTACATGACCACTGATGAGAATGTCAAATGTGCGCTACATGACCTCTTCCCCAACAGCAAGAAACCCTCTGAACAAGCGAGTTTGGAGGGATCGTAGGCCGTTACTGCACCATTGCAGAGTAGGGCAGGGCCTATCCCCGCATCTCTGGCTCCTGCGCCGAAGGGTCGGGCGGCCTGCTCCCAGAATTTGCAGATGGTGCGCTTGGAGCTGACGCCTGACAGTGTGGCGATGCACTGAGGCATCACAGTGCAAGACACATGAACCGGAATCCCCTCTACAGCATGACGGCTTGCAGCAGACCACGTTGCCTGCTGACGGAGCTCGCCACGAGCCTGATGCTCAAACTCTCTCAAGCTAGACAACATTCTTTGAAAGGCCTCTGGGGGGGTTCGATTTTCAGGATTTCAGATGTTGAAGCAGCAAACACACCTGCTCGCTAAGTACAAGAAGCATAACCTGTATTACAGCCATTTGAGCCTCGAGCCAGTGCGCCTCACAGTTCTTGAACTATTTGAATTGCAGATGCTGAGGAGCACTGCAGGTGGACATGTGCGCAGCCTGCAAATACGGTAGATGCAATTGCTCTCAACTCCAAAAATAGTCACAACCAAGGTATCGCTAACTTCAGCACCCACAGAAATGGGATCGTTCTGGTCTCCTCTTTCATGCTTACATTTGCGGCTCCAATGGTCTCTGCACTCAGGGCGCACCCTGTGGAGGAGCCGTCGAAACTGCTGCGCTCCTCCTCTGCATCAGGCCTCCCACGGATGGCATTGTGCAGACCCCGATCACTGAAGTTTCAAGCATTGCAGCCAAGACGATCGTGAGCCTTGCCACAGAGAAGACACAGGGGCTGTGCTGGTTGCACTCCCTACCTTGGTCTTGAACGTCCCCGGATCTCAGCACAATGAACCGTAAGTGTCTTTGGAAAGTGGCAAGGCGCCCACATCCCTCCGTTTAAGAAGCATCCTGGATCCCATGCTTCTTCCTCGCTCTGGCTTTACGGTTCTTGCTCGCTGGTTTCCCGGCCAGTGCGGTTTTTCCATCACGGCCATGGACTGGGACCACCCTGACGAAGCGGCGCCATCCCGAGGCTTTCTGCTTCAAACTGAATGCGCCACCGCTCCACATACATTTTGCGCAGCTGCCAAGCCGTGTAAGACTTTTGTGATGGTGGGGGCTTGTGGCACCCAGGCAGAAGGTCAACACTCAGAGTAGAAGTCAAGTCCGGAAAGCCGGCAGCACAGGTGTTTAGAGTCTAGAGTAGATTGAGACAACATGCGGTTCGGTGTTTGGGTGCATTGAGAGAACCGGGTTAAAACGCTGCCGAAGGGATTGCGAAGCAATCCCTTGAAGTCTCTGAATATTCTCTAAGTGGATGGCGAGCTCCTGGTCTCCGTGCGCGAAGGTGCAGGAGGAGCCCTTCGTGCAGGTTCCCTGGCAATGGCTCATGTGAGCTCCGCTCCTCCACTCCGCTGACTCCGCTCCTGCCTGCAGCCAGAACTTGCAAAGTGTTTTCTTTGCATTGGGACCTGACATAGTGCGGTCTCTTCAAGACTCTTAGTCTTAGTTTGGAAGCTGCACAACACGAGCCGAGGCCACCCATAGCTTCAGGCCGAGGCGACAACGGCATGCCGAGTTCCTCTGCGCCTGCACGGCACACTTCCGGCACATCTGCCTTCCGAACCAATTAGACTTCATCTGGTTAGGTGTCGGAAGATTGAGCATGCGACTTTGGTGCAAGCTGCTCAAGATTTTCCGCGTAGGCTCGTCTCCCATAGAGTCTATTGCCGGTCGCAAGACCATGCAAGCAAACATGCGGTTGGAACAAACATGATCAGCCGCAAAGTTGGCTATGTGCCCTGCCAGTGAAACACACCAAAGATAAGATCTCAGCCTCGCCGCACTAGATGATTGGAACTCGAGCCGGCTCACGAAACCGGTTCTTCACCATCCTGAACCAATGTGGACCAAAGTCTCAACTGGTTTCCCTGCGAAGTGTGATGGCCCCTTCCCTGTTGCGAACCACTGAACAACAGCATTCAGTGCTGCCTGAGGTTTTGCAACTGTACTTCCTGTCTCAAACACCGCTTGGCGACTCAGGAATGTTCTCGTGTTCCGGAACGTAACCTTTCCTACTGAGTCCTACTGTGGCATCAGCCGTGGTATGGATCTATGTTGGCAGGTCTACCCAGATTCAATGTCCTCGGCTTCACCCGGACACGCGGGCAGGTTCTCGGAGCTTTTTCCAGCACATGGAGAGCGCCTGCACATGGGAGCCAAGTTGAGAAGGGAAGGAAGGGTGATCGTTGAGTCAAGTCAAGTTGGTTCAGGATTGTAAGCAGGTCACGCTTTGGGCGGGCTCGAACTCCAAATTGTTGGAGACGAGTGTGTTTCTGAAAGTGTGGACTCACATGGACACAAGAGCCCGGCTTAAGTCAAATCAGTGCGCGCGAAGTCACCTCACCCTTGCAAACGCCGGGAAAGGCCAAGTAACCAAGTTAGTAACCTCGTAGCATAAGAAATCACATCAGAGCTTCTTACAACCAAGTCCAGACCCCAACTAGACTCTACGACCGGGACCATTGGGAAACCAAACGCAAAGCATGGTATCTGAGTCCGACATGCAGGCATTTCAACGGCATTGAACGTGATACAATACCGTGTTTGCATTGCTAACGATGTCAACGAAATGACAGCCCTAAATTACAAAGTAGAGCTAATCCACGGGAGAAGCCTAGACATGAAATCACGAAGCGGGCGCTGAGAACCTGTCCACAACAACCAAAAACTTCATGACTACTACTGCGAATTGTGCCACATGAACTCGATACGATATGCGAGCTCCATGTAAAGGAGGGGTTGATACGACTTCACCGCTAAAGGTACGACTTAAATTACCCCCTTGCACCAATAGCCCGCAAAGAAACAACTAGCCTTCAAAGCGACTCATGCTTTGAGAACCACACGGCCTCCATGAAGCAACCGTACATTCACTCAAGGAGACAAGACGAAGCTGCTGAACCACCCAGATGTATGTAACATTCTGAAGAGTTAAATGCTTCAGATGAACGGCAAACGGAAGGAATGGCCAGCTTGGATTGCGATGAGGGCACCGTTGTTGAGTAAGGGTGCAATGCGGCTTTCATTTATCAGGCTGGCCTGACCGCGCCCGAGTGTTCATGCTCACTTCGCCCATCGCAGGCCTGAATGGAGCCGTCAGAAAGCGACCCTGAAGATGTGAAGAATCTACATCATGCGGCACTGCTCGCAACACCCGCCGTCTTTCTCGCTGGATGTTTTGCAGCTTGAGTCATGCAGGCAATGGGGCTGCAAGGACCAGAAGTTGAGTTGGTCCGGTTTCATGAGCTGCTGGGCTACCCACTTTAGCGGGAGGGAGATGAGTCTCACGGAGTAGTCCAGGTCTGTCCTCGGTCTGCATCTTGCAATCCGTCCACGGGGCAAGCTAGCACTGAGTGATGCGGCCCGCAAAGAGGGTAGAGCTCAACGAGACGCCTGAGCAAGACGAGCGGATCACAACCCCACCGCTCGAGTTGCTTGCCCTGTTCAGCCTTTTCTTTTTGATTCTGGCGACCTGAGCACTCAAGTCGATCGAAGGGCTTCCACGATGCTCTGCCAGAGACTTGAGGTCTAGGCTGTGGCTTCATCAGGGTCCTCGAATCTCTTGACGAAGCGACGGACAACCATCTCCTGCAGGAATTGTGGGCGAAGGCAATCAACGCAGTGTCCAGGAGTCCCAGCCCATCCTCCTTGCGCTTGAAGGTGGTGATAAGGCATCGTCCACCGTAGCTCAGGCAGCGGAACGCAGCCTCCAGGCCTCACCATCTGCCGCGCAGTGTGACTTCGGAACCAGAAGCCTACTGACCTACTGCTGCCTGCAACCGGGCTCGGCTAGGCCAGGTAAAAGGAACGATATTCAATGGACACAACAAGTGTCTGAGACAACACAGGCACAGCACCACCTTCTCTTAAGTCACGTGCCTTGCTGCAGCGACTCGATCTCCGAGTTCAGGAAGAGGCGTATTGCCTGTGGCAGCAGCGAGGCAGGGACCCTAGGCCCCAGCTGTCCAGTGCGGAATGCCTGCACCGTCAAGCGAGCAGGATGCCTCTTCCCTGGCATCGAGAACCGCTGCATGCACATCTCTGCTGCGTCACGGCGAAGCCTCGAACCGTGTGTTCAAACTCTTCATCGCCGACCTGCGCACCATGCCAGCGCAGGCAGCCAAAGCGAAGCGGAAGCGCCCCCCCCCCCCGGGGCTGGGGTCTCTGCTAGCTTCGCTTGCCCGACCAGCTCAGCGAAGCGTTGCATTGAATGAAAAGGGCCATCTGCCGTGGAGCGCACCCGAATCACACTTGCAAGAAAGCTGCATGGCAGCAAACAGGGAGGCTGACTGTCTTGCTGGTCGTCATAAATCAACTGTCAATGCATCAGGGTGGAGGCCAACTTTGGTCAACAAGCTTTCAATTCCAGTCCACCTGAGCTATCCTTTCGGCTTCCAAGTCGTCCTGGCAGACCGTACGGTGTACGGAGATGAAAAGCTGGAGACGCTTTCTTGGGGATCCTGAAAGTCATCGCCATATTCGCGCAGGACCCAGGCGATCTCCTCCGAGGAGGCGGCCTCCAGGCATCGCTCTGCTTGTGGGAGAGAGAGAGAGAGAGAGAGAGAGAGAGAGAGAGAGAGGGAGAGAGAGAGAGAGAACGCGTGCGCGCGCGCAGAAAGTCTTGCTGCCTGGCCTCCAGCCATTCAGCCGCCGAGATGCCCGCTGTCGGGTTCATGCGCAAGTCCAGCCGTGTGTCCTGTCGCTCAGGGCACGATACGACGTGACGACGTGACGACGTGACGACGCGACGACATTGACGAAAGCTGTCCGCGGAGCGGGAGAGGTTGGACATGTTGAAGCCACGGCTCTTGTCATCAACCCTGCGAGTCACCGTGGTCACTTCTCTTGGCGCAGCCGGACCGAGGCTTCGACTGAACGCTGGACACGCCGACATCGAGCCTTGTTGGTGCTTGTGCTGTTGGCGACGATTCATCCTGGTCCCTCCAACTCCTGAGCCCTTCGCACCAGACCTTGTGGTCTTCCCACCTCCGAGATGAGGTCCGCCATCTGAAGCAGACGAAAACGGTCGGATCAGCAGATCCAAAGCTAAAAAAAAAAAAAAACGCCCACCTCAGGGTCATCCTCACCGAATAGCTTGTCCAAATCCTCAGGCTGAACTCAGTCTGTCCCCAAATGTGATCGTAGCATTTGCGGAAGTAAGCCTGGCACCGCGAAGGACCTTGACAGGAATGAAAACCTGGAGCAAGGGTCGGTTATCAGCGGGCACTTGCGAAAGGACAGAGCCGTCAAAGCCCCTGCCTGGAATCCTCCTCTTCGAGCAGGCGGCCTCTAGACGTGTCACCGACAGATCAAGCTTGTTTTGCAGGCTAGACACCCCTCCTTTTTGGATGCAAGTCGGGTCGACGTCCAGTGCAACGAGCCGTCCGTCCTCTCAAAGCGACGAAGGTAAGTGCAAACTGCCAAACTAAGTAACCCTCCTAAGCAGGCACTCGCTGACTGAATACATGTACTATCTATATATATATATATATATGTATATATATACACATATACATATCTCAAAGTGTATGTCTCTATATATAGATGTATAAATAACATAAAAATATCGTACATGTGTATATATATATATGCACATACATGCACACGTGTGTGTGTCAAAAAAGAATTCATGCATGTGAGTAAGTGTGAGTGTGAGTTTGAGAGTGAGAATGAGAGAGTGAGAGTGAGTGAGTGTGTTGTGTGTTGTGTGTTGTGTGTTGTGTGTTGTGTGTTATGTGTTGTGTGCTGTGTGTTGTGTATTGTGTGTTGTGTGTTGTGTGTTGTGTGTTGTGTGTTGTGTTTTGTGTGTGTTGTGTTGTGTGTTGTGTGTTGTGTGTTGTGTGTTGTGTGTTGTGTGTTGTGTGTTGTGTGTTGTGTGTTGTGTTGTGTGTGTTGTGTGTTGTGTGTTTTGCGTTTTGTGTGTGTGTGTGTGTGTGCGTGTGTACATACATACATACATACATATGTATATATATATACACATGCATGCATGTGTGCGTATGTATGTATGTATCTTTCTACCCATCTACCTATGTATGCAGGTAGGTAGGTTTGTGTGTACATGTGTGCTTGTGTATGCACTTAAATATGTATATGCATCTACATCTACATATAAGCATATATATAATTACATATGTGTGTGTGTGCGTGTCTTGTTTACATGTATATACACATATACATCTACATCTACATCTACATCTACATGTACATATACATGTATATAAATATATATGTATGCATGTAATATGCCATACATACATACAAACATACATACATATGATGTGCATGCCTTTTCTTTCTGACGCGCTTAGGGGTCGCGTGCGACCCGCACGCTCTCGGCCCGCCCGACCACCAATCTGTTTATGTAGTGGTCGGCTTTGGGGTACTCCCTATTTGCTTTGCTTTGCTCCGGGGTTTGAGTCGTAGGCAGGCCCTACGACCCGCGCATCAGCGCGACCCCATCCATCCTGTTGAACGGATGGGCTTGGCTGTACACGGAGCAAGTTCGTAGAAGAAGACTGGTGCCCTTTGACCGTAAACACAAAACACAAGGTACCGCGATAGCCTGAAAATAGCGGGTTCCCTGGGCACCCGCGTTCTTCCACGAGTTTTTGGGCGTGTGCCCACTGTGCTACAAACCCACCTTTCCTGCTTTAGCCCTGCCTCCAGCCGGAACACAAGCCTGAACCCTGCGCACTCACTGCCTCGACCTTCCACTCACCCCTGAAACCTGGTGTGAGCGAGTGCCCTCCCTGCTGTGTCTTAGTGCGAGAGAAACATCACCAAGCATCCTCAAAGAACGGCATTGTACCCTATCTCTTGCTTGCTTGCTTGCTTGCAAGGCGTGGGAAGCAGGGCACGGAACCCTGCCCCCCTTGCGCGTGAGCGCTACGCCTGTGTCCGAGTCTGGTGAGTACCCTATCTCTCTCTCGCTCTCTCTCGGGCATAGGGGTCGATCAAGACCCCCGGGCATCTTGCCCACCCGATATGATTTATCGGGAGTACCCTATCTCTCTCTCTCTCTCACTCGCTGCCCTCTCTGGAGCCCCACAGCCCGACCTAGAGTCGTGGGAGGCAATTGTGCCGTCGCGCCTGAACTCTCCGCAGATGGCAACGTGGATCAATCGGGCTCTGAGAACAGTCAAACTTGCTGACCTCTGGGCAGCAGAAGTCACTTGCACGGTCTTCTTCTCGGTTTCTTTTGTCCAGAGGTGCACACCATGCAGACGAAACGTTAGATGTTCAAAGACGTGAAGACGTTGGCGCACTTTGGTGACCTCAGATGCTGGAGTCATCACGCATGTAACTGTGGTCGAGTTCGTGAAGAACGTCTCTTCGCTACTGGCCTTCAACGCCAATGCGCCTACGGCACTTCGTGTCCAATTTGCAACTTTGCAATCTGCAGCACTCTCGCTTATACCTGGTCGCATGAGTCCAATGCAGGACATTTGGGGAAGTGCAGTCTGGGCGAGGCAGCAAGACTTTCCAGACAGGCGCAGAACTTATGTACAGCAGTGAGTGCAGAGGGACTTGTGCGGCCCAGCCAGCCCGTTGCTTTTGTTCCTGAACCCTCGCCCTCAAGGACCGCTGTTGTCAAGAAAAGAAGCCATTAGGGAAATCTTCAGCCAGTGGTGTCTTCAAAGCTCTCGATTGCGCACCACCGCCAATGTGCGGTCTGAGACGCTACAGCAGGAACTGGATAGCTGTGATGCTGGGCCTCTTGGCATCTGATCATAGCCAAGTTTCTTTGTAAGGTTGACTTCCTTGGGTGGCTCCTTTTCGACCTTCAAGGATGCCTCCAAACTCCTTCCTTCCAATGCTGGACTGGACTTTTGCCTCCTCAACCCTTGTTGTACTGAGCTTCCTGGCAGCCGGTTCCGTTGTGCGCAACCTCCTTGCCTTCGAGGTTGTGACTTCGTGTCTTATTCTCTCTGCTGCCCTAAGCCGTGCAGGTATCTGGATTTGTCTGGATGGTCTGCGACTCACTTACAGCAGCATCTCTGCAGGCTGAGACGGTTTCAGCCTTTAGTTACATGCTCCCTATGCTGTATCGGACACGGATTCCATGCCTTGAAAAACTGAAATGCAGGTAAGTATGTGTAGTATATATATATATATACAGATGTATACATATACATATGTATACAGATATACAGAGATATACAATTGTTGCTCCTCGCTCAGGCGTGACAGAATCTCGCGGCTGTAGCCACCACGCCCAAAGGTGCAGTCCTGGAACGACTGACAAGCAAAGCCATCTGCGGCAGCAAGTCAACACAAGTAGGTGCCAGGCAACATACAAGCCGGTGAACAACTCGTTGCCAGATCGGACACCTGTGCTGCGATAGTCTCCGACTCTCAGACGGAGTCAACTCTGGAGCTCTGCCAACCAAAAAATATTCTGACGGCTGGTTGCTCAGTTCGTCGTCGGCATTGGCAAGACAGTGGGATGGGAAGAGCCATTGCATGGTTGGTACCAAAAGCACGGGCTCGTGACCTGCAACTCCTCGGCGCGAAATGGCTCTTCGTGAAAACAGAAGCTCTGCGACCGTTTCCGCATAAGCGCGCCCTAGCAAGTGGGGCTGCCACGACCTTCGCTCAAAGCCCGCTGGTGCCTATCGCGGGCTTCCTTGCCGGGCCATGAGGAACCCGAACGAGCCCACCAATACGACACACTCAGCCGACGCACCACGACGCCAGTCCTCGATGCTGCCCTGCAGATCGAAGCCGTCGATCCACTCCTCAAAAGCACAAGAAATCTGCTCGCCGCTCTTGCTCTCGCTTCGGTTCTGCCTCCTCCTCCTCGTCCCAGCTGTCCTGACGGACGGCTGCTTCGCAGCAGCACACGGCACAGACGTGTTTTGCAGCTCCTCCTCTGTTAGCATGCTGAGGATGCTGTTCGCCGTGCCTGCACTGGAGTTCTGAAGCTCGTTTGTCGTAGCAAAGAACTTTTGCATCTCATGCTGCAGAAAAACGGTTTGACCAGTTTCCTGGCACCGCTCTTTTCCCGTCCTCTCTGAGTTTACTCGGCTATTTCTGGAGTGCAGGTACTTGCCAGGAGCGATGTGGAAGACATGGTTAGCTCCCTTCATCCATGACCAAGGCCGCGCTGCCACTCATTCGCCGTTTCAGCAATCAATATGTATTCTGCCCGAATGCTGCATGCGAGTCGAAAACGAGAACTGGCAAGATGTCTTTCAGAGCTTCGGCTTTGCGCTTGGGGGGGCTGCCTTCGCCTCGCGCGAGAGTGCGACTGCGGACGGCTCCTGGAGGTGACCAGTACAAGTAAGAAGGGAGCGTTCGTGTAAAGCTCTCCGCCTCTGCAGCTCCAACCTGGAAGCGACTTCCTGCGGCGTGGTACCCCGTCGGCGAGTCCCCGCGCTGCCGAAACCTTGTTGTGTCCTAAAACAAGCTCTCCTTCTCTTCGCCCAAGGACACCGCCGAGCCATGGGGACCTTGAAGTCACGCAGCACAGCAATGCACATCGCCTCTTGTTCTCGAGTTCCAGCCAATCTGCGACAAAACGTGGCATTCCCTTCCTCCGGGCGGGCAGGGCAGAACCTTTCCTGTAATCCATGCTCACTATCTCAGCTTGCTTCCGTACTCTGGCCTGGCCAGCCATGCGAGACTACCACCCCTGAAGTTTTCCTCATCAGCCTGTCGTTTGACTGATTCGGCCTCCGGGATTTGCAATCTGAGCGAGGGACGGTCGCCATCAACAGCACACCAGCACCTGCGCGAAGTGATTCACGGGCATGGGCCCTGCAATCTGCTTGCGACACGACGACATGGTTTTGCCTCCGCGCTGCAACCTCGAGTCTTTAGTCTCTCATTAAGACTTTGACAGGTCGCTCTAACTCCGGCACAAGAATACTCAAGCGGGCTGGCTAAAGCAGGACTTGAAAAGCCCAAGAGCGCCAGTCCACGCAACGAGCCAAGGGACTCAATTATGTACAGGTGGCACGTCACGTCCACTCTCAGGAACCGGCCACGATGTCGAATTGTTAGTGCAAACAGTGGTGCTAACATATTCAGAAATAGCACCCTTGTCAGTAGAATCTGAGGGGCATGACAAATTCACATCAAGTTGTGCAGAGGTGCACCGGTGCGTTCATGCAGCCTCCTGTGAGATGATGGAAAGCACAAAGCCTGCAACGCCTGCAACATCTCTTTGACGTGTTGGCAGGCTGGCAGCGGCTGGCAGTCACAGCTTCCATTCAGACATGGTGGAAGCGGCTCGCAACAGAAGACTGACTGTGAACCAACTCCGTCCGAACTGGGCGCAAGTGCTTGTCCAGCAGGATGCTCAAAGACTGAAAAATCTTCATGAACACGAGGCCCCGAGGCACTGCCCGCGGCCAGTGCCGCCAGTATCAAGGGGCGGTCGCATCCAGATTACGGGCCGCGCGCTGCTGCCGTTCTTGCTGCCGGCCCCACTGCAACGCAGGCCCGAGCCGGCGCTCTCGTATCTCTCGTGCTCGTCGCAGCCGCTGGCGCTCGGCAACAAGCGAAGTGAGCGTCGTGAGCGGGTCCGTGACCGGGTCCTCCGAAGGCCCCAAAGGCGGCTTCGGTGGCAAAGAAGTCCTAGTCCTAGTTCCGGTCACACCCTTTGTCGGTGTTGACCCGTCCGAAGTGGCCGCGTTGTTCGGGTTGCTCCGCACCAGCAAGGCCTCAATTTCGGCTGGCGGGGACTCGTAGGCCTCAAACTCGATGCGCTTCTTTCCCACGTTTGGCAACTCTTGTGAAGCTTCGAGTTCGATGAGTTTTTGGGATGGCGAAGGCGCCTGCAAAAGCTCCGACAGAGGCGGAGGCCGTGAACACGTCGCCATTTCGGCCATGGCGAAAGCCTAGGCCTTGTGTTTATGCCTCGTCATGAGGACCCGCTACGCGCGCACGAAATCCTCGGGCCAGCACGGCAATGTCGGTGCGTCTGGTGGACAGTCGGCCGACGGCATAGCCACAACTGTGTCAAAGATGCATCAAGGCCTGCAAGCTGGACATCTAGAAGAAGCCGCCCTGAAAACGACATGGGAGCATCCAGAAGTGCCTACACTCAGAGCAATGAGCAGCACCTGGCTTCGAAGGGGAGCAGCGTGGAATGTGCAGATCCTGCAGATGACACAGCAGTCGAAGCAGACAGACCGACTGTGTGACAAACTTGGGGCTAGTTGGCATCCGGGTGGCATGTCGCAGCGGGGACCGCGCCCCTGCTCGGATCATTGCATCTGCCACTTGGCCCCAAGTATCGCTGCGCCGGCTAAGCCACCTTCGATGTAATTGACAAGCTTACCTTAGACCAACCTGCTGCCCTGACACAAGCAACGTTGTTGTGCGTAGAAGCTCTGCTTCTGCTCAGCATTGCTCAACGTTGTGACACAACCCATAAGCAACCCGGTGTCTAGCAGCTCATCAACTTCGGTTGCAACCATTTGGCAAGGTGGCTGCAGAGTTACGTTCGGTGATCGAGTGCATGAGGTAAGTGAACACATGCGTTCATTCAACAAAAATTGCAGGTCAACTAACGTCAAGCTACCGACCAGACGACATCAGCACACGGCACCCATCCAAGCAAGACGTGTAGGGCAATCAAGAGAGCTAAGGGCACGAGGCTAAAGGTCAGCCGGGCGCACCATGAGCCCATGTGCCTTGGATTGCGGAGTCAGTGACAAGCCGGCGACAGCCAACACATGCCAACAGCTCAACACACGTGTGCACCCAGACTCTTTGCAGAGGCCTCCCTCCCTTTCGTGATTCCAACCAGCAACCCAGCAACGCACGATTGAACTACTCGCCCTGAGCCCGTCTCTGAATGCCCGGCCCGGGCGACGTCTGTTTTGCTTCCAGGCGTGCTCTGCTGAAGTACAGAGACTCTGACGAACTTGAGGGGATGTGCAATCGAAGCTTTGAATCTGCACTAAGTGCAGCAGTGGTCGGCATGAGGCAACTGGACATGGGGAACAGATCGGGATCGGGCTTGGCTTAGCGTCCGAGTCTCCGGAAGCGAGCGGCCGCGCTTGCAGTCCAAGGCACAGGTCGCTCCATTCTTGCATGCCCCATCCTGGGAATGAGGGAATGGACTACAGTAGCTGCAGAGCTGTAGCTTTGTCGGTCCTCCCAGAACTTGCAAATTGTTCTCTTCACAGAAGATCCAAGGCTTCCAGCATGGCCCTTGCACGGGGAATACCAGGAAAGGGCCACGTTTACTTTCAAATTTCAAACCTTGGCAACCACGCTCGAATTTTGGACTTTGGTCATCACTCGCACCAAAAGGTGCTGCTACATTCCGTGCAATATGAAATACTACGTGTGGCTAGCTTTCATGAGCGCTGTTTCCAGCATCTCGGGATGCATCTTTGGCCTCCCGAAGGGATCTAGGACATAGGAAGTCATCGCCCTTTGTCAGAGCATAAGCTTTCCGAAAGAAAGCAATCTAGCAGAGGTTCGTTGTGCTCACTCAGGTGGCAGGAATAAGTCGGAGTTGCGACTTGGTCGGATCCAACCTCGATATCGAGAGCACGCAGGGCGCTCGCCCGAAGCTAAATCCCTCTCACAAGTCCCAGCTCCGCGGCTTCGCGGGGTTTTCCGGGGCTCCGGGCGGTCTCTGAAGCCGCGCTTGTGGATCGCGGCCAAGGCCAGGCCCACACCGAGCACGGCAGCCTCGAAGAGCCCGGGCGGCAGCTGCCGCGACACGTCGCACGTCACGCTACATGGCCCTACATAACCCTTGTTGGCGCCCCTTCGCCACATGGCTTTCGTCTCTCGGCCGCCGGCGAAGAGGACGAAGGTCACTGCGCCGCACGAGGAGAAGAAAAGGTCCTCCTTCTCCTGCACGTGACTCCAAAAGGCCCTTTCAACAAAGGTCCCTTGTTTCTCCGGAGGTCCTTGACCTCTTCGAACTTTTGGTCCGCCAAGGGGACGCCGGGACACATGAAGGTAAGCCTGTACTGGCCTCGCAGCTCAAAAGCTCCGTAAGAAGCGGAGCGAGGCAGGGCTGCAGGGCCGCAGGGTCCCTGGCCGTAGGAGCAGCGCATCAGCCCTTGACCTACATCACTTCATCGCAAGCTCGCGCCATCCAAAGCATTCTGCTTGCTGGGGCGGAACCATCGTCGTAGGCGAAGGCATAAACGCCCGGGCAGTACTGGTGCACTGTCTGGCGGAAGGTGCGTTCGTCATCCGTCGCTGTTCAGAGCGGGCCCGCCTGGACGTACTTTGTTTGTGGCAAGGGCCCCGCATTGCAGGTCTGCGAGTTCTCAGGTGGTGTGGTGCAGCCTGTGTGAATAGAGGAAAGCTGTTGAAAGTCGGTTGAAGTCCTGGTCCTACGGCCACGATCTTGTCTGAAAGCTGTCACAGTGCCACCCGGGGCACAAGCAGTATTTTGTCACGTCGGGGTCGTTTCGGGACTTGCCCGTTGCCTTGCATGAAAGAGCAACACTGGAAAAGTGCAGAACTGAAGTGTTCCAGCCTGCACATTGTTCCACTTGGTGTCGATGAGCTTCAAGCAAGGAGCGTAGCAGCCTTGGGCGGAAACACTGGAAGAACCCCATGACCTGCTGTTCTGCAAAGCCCCCGACCTACAGGTTTTTGGATCTTGGGGTTGATCGCCTGCTCACAAAGGAGAAAGATCTGAAAGGCTTGCATCAGACGTGTGTACGGATCGGTGCCTGCATGTTCGTTGGCCCCTTCCCCAAGTTGTCGTCGACCGGGCACTTGTCAACAGAGAGGCCACTGCAGTCCAGGCTCGTGATGGTCTGGGCCTGTGGATCCTCCCGAAGCAACCGCGTTGTCGCCTCTCCCCTGTCGCGCTGTTGCCTGTCCTGCCCGGTGCATGTACCCGCGACGACTTCCAGCTTGAAAGGTAGCGTGAAGCCATCCACCAGGCTCATGTCAATGAAGTCGCAACCGGCCTGAGCAGCAACGGCTTGAATCTGTTGCCACGACAAATCCGTCAAGCGTTTGGAGATCGAGTGTTGTCGCCGGATTCCGAGGGCTTGGCCATTTGGCCAGGATTGGCAGGATTGCACGGCTGGCCCTGCAGGGAGCATGATTGCCGTTGCTTCTGCCAGGGCCAAGACGAATCCTTGCCTTCTTTCCCCAAGTGGCCTGAAAGAGCGCTCGCTTCGCTCACTCGGGCTTCGATTTTGGACACATGCGCCTCGAACTTGGTGTCGATCGGAGGCTGGCACTTGGAGTAATCGGGGTTGAGCTCGTTCTGCCATCCACAGGCCCGCAACAAGCTAAGCCAGCAGCAAGCAGTCGGGCTGAGGTTGTAACGCAGTGCTGCCCAGGACCACCCGAACCACCCAGCAAACAGTTCTGCCTCACGGTCGCTGCGACTCATGGATCTCAGGATGGCCGAGCACCGCCAACGCTAAGCCGCGCTCCCGTTTTGATCGCAGCCCATCTTTGGCCAATAGCGTGCTGAAGCAACCTGGTCCGTCTCAGTCTCATCGAAGATCATGTTGCCTGCAACTCGCGAAGAGCAGGCATGAGCACGCGACGACGCGACGACGCGACGCGTGGCGAGACAGCGGCTTAGTCGACTTGTGGCGACTAAGCCACGCCCTTTGCGTGCCTAGGGGTGGAATGGCGTGGTTCACCGGGCCAGGCCTCGGCTCTCGGCTCGGCTCCCGGCTCCAAGAAAGAGAGCCGGCTGCACTCTGACGCTGAGCCCGGAGCCCAGGGCCTGCCTCAGTCTGTGAGCAGCTCTCAGGCGCATGCGTTTGGCTCTCTTAGCCGCTTGCAGCGGCCAGGTGCGCAATCCAAATTGTCTCGTGAGGGCAGCCATTGACAATCTCAAGCCGGGGTATTCCCGCCTCAGCCGGAGGTGCGGAGGTGAAAACTGCGAAAGCCAAAGGCGCCTCTTCGGTCCGCGGGGACCACTGGGGCCCGGGCTAGGACGCAGGAAATCGAAGTCGCTACTAAGAGGAACTTCATTGTCGTGGCTGCTGCTGGCTGCCAGCGGAAAAGTTCGATGATTGAAGAGCGTTTGCGGCATCAGCTGCTTGCGTCAACGGCTTCCTTCTGTCTGGCATGTCTGATCCGCCGGCCACCGAGACGACACTCAAGGCTGGATATCCAAGGCGCTCACAAGGCGATTTCAACAGCTTTTCATGCAGTTGAAGTTGCATATGCCTCGAAGTGGTCATCCAACAGAAACTCATCGTCAAACTCTAAACCTGGAGTGCTCCGATGGCTGAAAGCTCCTCCAGCTTCCGTTCGCGACACTCTGCCAGCCTTGCTCATGTTGCGTCCTGGCAACAGAAGTAGCTCCAGCTCAGTGCTTCGTTTTGGCCCAGTAAGAAATCGTCACTGACATGCCGGAGCGGCGCCGCAATAGCTCGGAACATGCTTGCATCCAGCAGAAGACACCAGGGCTCCAGTGGTTCAGGCCGGGTACTGTTGAGGCTATGACAAGGAGGGCATGTCAGGTTCTCAAGCTGTCGTCAGGAAACTGCATAGCTAGAGGATTGGTGCAGGCTTTCTTCGGGGCGTGGGCCAAGAAGGGCATCTTGCAAGCACTGAGAATCCACCAAGCACTTGTCCAAGCTCGTCTCACAGGCGAAGTGGAAAGGGTCAAAGAACAGCTCAGTCGCTGATGCACTTGTTGCTGCAGGCTTCGACACGGAAGTCATGGCGTTTAAATGGGAAGTATGTGCATCGTCATCCTTCATCTTCTTCTAGCGCAATACTGCCCAAAGCAGCATATGCCGGTGTTCAAGGTTCAGTCAGACGACTAACTGTGGATTTACGAGTAAGAGCTAGAAGAGATGAGGCTGCAGCTCAAATGCAAATCGAGTTCCCACTTTTGGGGACGATCGAGCTGATCCTCCCTGTGCACGTGTGCACCGCTTGCAGATGCAACGCTCAACGAAGCTCGGCAAGTCGCCAATGCTGTGTTTATTGGCAGTAGTACCACCTCACAGCCGCTGGCATGGATAGGTTTGTTACGGAAGGCTGGCACATTCTTGACAGGAGCACAGTCAACACTCTCCTTAATACAGGAGTGTATAGCCTGCAGTCTCATGTCTCCTGATGTTGCTGACTGCTGCGACTTGAAGGATGCCGAAGCTGAAGATCTCTCAAGTCTTGCGATGTCTTGAGGCTCGGTCCACACCAAAGGTTGATCTTGCGAATTGGTCGGCTTCCATCGGAGTTCTCCCTTTCTTCTGGCCTTGAGGACGGCCTCCCAGGGCGCATCATTGTGACTGAAATCTACAGACTCGGGCGACTTGGACTTGGGCCTCCTCGTCCACGTACCAACGCCTCGGCTTCAGCTCAGACTGGTTCAGGAACTAAGACTAATGGGGCCCCTCCGATGCTGGCGAAGAGTCTGCATCCACCACACGGCGCGCGTATCTTGTGACAGCGGTACCACTGTATGATGACCGGAACTCAGAGTGATGTGGCAGCGGTCGTTCTGCACCTCGCAACCAGCAGAATGCCGGGAAACCTGGAGTTTGCAAAAATGCTCAAGAAGAATGAGCTAAGAACCAGGTACATGCAGCGGTACGCGTCGCACCAACCGCCCTGCAGGCCGGAGAGTGCTACAGAGAGCGCCGGCCTCAGCATTAAGCCAAGCTTCACGTCTCGCTGCGCATATCACTGGTTACCCACACCCACGAGCTGGAAAGGACAACCAACACAAGACGAAAGTCTGAACTTAAGTGGAATGGGTAAGGCCAACGCGGCAGAGCCCATGCGTCAGTCCAAGCCGATGGAGCACTGTGAACCTGGACTTCATTTTCATAGGCGAGCGTCGAGGATCCAGCGGAATCTAGCATCTCGATGTCAACTCTGCCTGTGCTGCTTGCGAAGTGCCAGCAGGGCAGAAGACAGGCGCATCTGGATCCAACCTCACACAGCCAACTGGCGTTTTGTTGTTCAAGCTACCACGGAAGACGTGGCCAGGAATCATAACTGAGATCCCGTGCTGACGCTTCAGGCCCGGAAAAAGATCTGCCAGAAGACGAGGCCTCAGCGGAAGACTATGTCGCGGCGTGTTTGCTGTACCTTTGCAGAGGCTGCAAACACAGTCGCACGGGTCCCTTCAGCTTCTTTTTCCTGCTCGTGTTTGCCGCTTACACTTGCTTCGGTTCTGGCCCTCGCCAGAATGACAAGCCATGAAACGAGGAACAGAGCAGGTTGTTGCTCTTCAGTGCTCTTTGGCAACTGACGGAAACACAAAAGATTTTGTTGCTGCGACGCTCCTCCTGGGTGACGTTGATGACAGGAGACGGCGCTGTGCACGTCTACATCCCCGCAAGCAAAAGCGCATCTGAAAGTGCGCCCTCCAAACGATCAAAGATCTCATCGACCTCTGCAGAGCTCACCTCACGGGCCGCAAAAGCGCAAGCGATGTGTTTTCTGAAAATCGCGACTTGTCTCTGCAAATTGCTCTGATGATTGAATCCCTCTACTGAGGCGGCCACAATGAGTGGGGGGCAAATGGATACAACATCATTGGGAAGCACCCGGACGATGAGCCCACGTTCCAAAGCGAACTGCACGACTTTGGCCGCCATGGCGCCTGAGAACACAACAAGCTGCGGTAAGCTGTGAAGATCTGCGCGTCCGAAATCGTCGTTGAGAGATCTGCCAAGATGCGGCTGGCATCGAAAGGCTGCTTGGTTTCCTTCTCCTTCACGAGCTCAATTGCACCGATGAGGCCTTGCAACTTCAGAGGTCGTGACCGAACGCCTTTAGGGATGCGACCGCGACACCGATCCCTCGAGCATCGCCAACCAAGGGGTGCCTTGGTCAAGGACACTCGGACCTTCCCTCGTCGGCTTCTACTCCGTGCTTCTAAGTTGCTCTCCTAGACCACTGAGGCGCCTCTGGAATTGAGGGGCTAGCTGCACCACCCGCCTGGTCCGCTTGGCATCGCTTGGCATGGACATGAGACGAGATGATAGACTCTTCTGCCAGGCTGCTCCAGCAATTGTTCCCGCTCGTAAATCTCGAGCAGCTTCAGTGCAACTGCCGGGCCAGGGTCTGGAGGGTCTGGGTCTGACTCTCTGACTCTCAATCTTTCTGCTTTGCGCCCGGCCTGCACAGGACACGGGATGCCCGGTGTAGGTGTAGCCGTGACCGAAGACTCCGCCTGTCTCCAAGGCGATGCAGCGAGGCAAGCGAAGTCTCTTTCTGTTTCCGCCTCGTCGCTCCGTGGAGGCTTCGATCGCGTCGTACATGAAACGCGGGAGGATGGCAGCCTCACGACAAGCTCGCGCTCTGAAAAGAGCGGCAGCCTGTCCTAGTGCAGTCTCAATCCAGTCCGAGTCACACTGAGTGGCACATATCCCGAGGTAAGCTGCTTGGCACAGCTCAGCAAATCCACGGTCTGCTGAAAGGCGGTGCAGCCCCACATTTTGCCGGTTCGGCCAAAGCCGGTGATGACTTCGTCACCCACCATCATGACGTCGTACCTGAAAGCTTGAGGCTTGAGCAAGCCCTGGGCTTCCGCCCTACTTGACAGATCCTGATCCGGCCTGTCGCAGACCTCTCGCATGGCCGGGAAGTAACCGGCGGGCCTCTGCAGCGCTACAAACACGGCGAATGCGGCAGGGGTCCAGTGCACGGCAAGCTGCGGCAGGATCACACCTCCGGCCCCTTGCAAGGGCTCAGCGAAGAAGGCGGCGACCTCGGACAGGTCCATGGCATGGGCTGCAGAACGCTGCAGTGCAGAACTCCGGCCTGGTCGGGTCCCTCTGCGAGGATGAGCTCCTCGAGCTCCGTCGCCAGGCGTCGCACGAAGTCGGCCTCCGACTCGCCGTCTTTGCCATAGCCTCGCAAAAGCGAACTTCCAAAGCATGCAGACTGCAGGGCACTGCAGGCCACTGCAGGCGCAGGCTGCAGGCGAACGGCGATAGAAGGAAGGGCAGCTGACGTGCCGCACAAAGTCGAGCGGAAGCCCCATCTGCGCATGGACATGCGGGAGTCCGGTGATGGAACCACTGGCAACGGTGACCTCAGCTGCACGGAATCCGGAATGTCCTGTCGTTGCACAAGGAGCAAATATCCCGATCAAGGCATCTTATCTGTGGTTGAAGGATACCTCAAAAGGGCCAAGTGTTTCACCTGTTGCATGCGGTGTCGCACGTGCTTCCTTGCTGCCAAAGCAACCCCATGGTAACCATGGACTCTCCCGATAATCTTTCGCTTCTGTGGCAAACCTCTGACGGTGTTGTAGTGCCAGAGCAGCCGGACCTGCCTTGGCCACGACACTCCGCTCTCTCTCTGCGCTCCGAAGCTCTCAGACGCTCTCAGACGCTGCTCGTATCGTTGCAAGCTGCGTATCATTGGCATCCGAGCCGGACATCCCGAAGAACACCTTGCCACCCTGCAGTGTGTCCGGAGCCAAGCTGATTAGCTTCTCGGCGAGCTCCTGGAGTGCCGAGTCAAACTGACCTGGCCTTGGGGGCCTTGGCGGCCTTGGCCAACTTAGAATTGTAAGGTATCTTGCCCAACCCCCAGACACCTACAGAGAATTGGGAGGCGCGTGCGTGTGCACGCAACCACCTGGCAAGACAAACAAGGCTTCTCTTACCCCATGTAGACTCACGTGTCAGGCATCGATGGCGCTCCGATGCATGTGGAGGTGCCGCATGTGAAGTTCGAGAATGGCTCCTTACCTTCACACTACAGACTACAGTACCAGGTTGCAGCGACAGGAGTCCTATGGGCCTATGCGTGGATCGACATGAGCGAATTGAAATGGTGAAGATAGCACACGCTCCGACACGGAGGCTTGTCACAAAAGTCCTCTGCGATGGGAACTTGCCTGCCTGCAAAGCAGTGGTAGTAAGACAAGTTCCTGGGCCGCTCAACAACTCCGATTCCCGTCCACTCTGGGTTACATGAGTCGGACGTGTGCCTCATCTGTCGTGTAGCCGCATCCACCAGCTCTTCATGGCCCCAGCCGAGAGCTGTGCACCACAGCCCGGCCATGGCCTGCCCAAGGGCAAGGACAGCGCCGGGGAGTGCCCAGTGCCGAGAAAAAGATGAGAAAAACAAGCAGCTTCTCATGCCGCCGCGGCTCTTCAAGGTACTCCTTCCCCGTATCATCATAGACTTTCGCGCCCTTGCCCGCCACGATGCGCAAGGGCTGGCCTGGCAGACGGGGGACGGGAGACGTCCCTCAGGACTGCGCCCTCAGGGCGCCCTCACTTTAGGCATCAGTTTCTTTCAGACCAGGCGTCTCCCGCGAAGGGATGAGAGGTTTGTCATAGGATACAGCAAGGATCCCGATCCCGAAGTCACAGAGCTCTGCGCGGCAGTTGCGAAGCGCCGCATTCCACGGAGGGTCACGGGAACAAGCGCCATCCCACTACCGGCTACAAAAGTCTAAACTTGCTGAGAGCTACAAGCAGCTACAATACCTTTGCACGACGCTTGAGAACTTCTTGGGCTTCAATGTCCATGGCGGTGAAACGACAGGCTTGGCGCAAAGCTCTGATTGCATGAAACATGCTGTCGCGATCAGAGTCTGGGCGGGCTGCATGTCAAAGTCATCTTGATCCCTGGAGGACACGAGGTAAAGACCTGGGTCACACTGCAAAGCCTCGCAACGCTGGCCGCAGACCTAGGACCGTACGACCTGGGATCTGGCTTGTTGTTTCCACTTTGTGGGTTTTCTCCAAGTCCTCTCTGATTTGCTTCAAAGTCTCCTGCTTCTCCACAAAGTTGTCCTGTTGGAGCTGCAGAGGCAGGCAATCTGAGTTGCCAAAACTCTCAGACCAGCATTGCCCTGTGCAGACGGGATTCCTCCTTGTTGTTGGCAATGTCCTGATCCACCTTGCCAGGCTCATTATGAGATGGCGGCACTGCAAAATGCCACGGCCTTTAGCTGCCTTGGTCCGAACCATGCGATACGGGACTCCGTGGCGCTCCAGTTCACCGCGCAGTGCCTCCTGAGCTGCCACGGCCTAAAGCTGCAAACTGTACGAGGCTCTTGCCCCCACCCTGCCTCCATCTCGGTGAACCGTCCAGCTGTCACCACCACCACCTCGTCGAAGTATCGCAGCCCCATGTCCTGCAGGACGTATTCATGCCATGCCCAATGACAGCAGAGGGCATAGAGGCATAGTGCGCAAGAGCATGAGAATCCTGTAGATACGTCTCAGCAGGGACGGCCGCGGTTCCAGCGCCCGGAAGGTCCCAGAGGCGGACCAGTGGACTCGGCCACAGCTGCTCAAGAGCTGCATGCAGTTCCCGATTTCTGAGGTGTGTGCTGATTCGGATACGGATACCTTCCAGGACACAAGACCAGTACTGTACACAAACAAGGGATGTTCTGAGACTGGTGCATGGTGGGCACTCTCGTCGTCTCGTTCACCCCAACGGCAGCCCATCCCTCTGCTTGTGGCCGCAGCTTCCGCAGCCTCCGACTCGACAGCGCTCGAACGGTGGCCGCAGCACTACAGCTGGCGTGCCTGTTGATAAGAAGGGACTTGCCGACACCAGAGTTGCCCACGACTGCAATGTTGATGCAATCCTCAACCTTCTCCTGGCCACAGGCCACGCAGGCCACGCAGGCCACGCATGACGTGCTGGGGGACTTGGGCTCTGAAGGAAACCCGTGCCGGGCGCTCGAGCCATGCCTCGGCAAGACGTGGGGAGGCAATGGCATGGACAGGCATGGACAGGTTTGTTCCGGGGCAGTTGCAGGCTGCGGATAATTCCTTCTCGCCTCTTCCCGCTTTCTCTGAGCCTCTCTCTCAGCCTGCTTCAACTCAGAATAGGCCGCTGCATGACATGACTGCTCCTCTGCGCAAGCCTCCAGCTCTGCCTCTCTTCTCTCAAGGTCTTTGGCCTTTGCCCGGACCTCCTGCTCCAGGACGACAGGCTGAATAAATTGCATGGACGAGCGAACCTTCTTGCGAGACTTGTTGGGGCAGGGGTGTCAAAGTCCACCCGCAAGGCGCGCACAGTCTACACTCCAATCCACTCATGACCTCTCATCATCGACCTTCTGGACTCTAAAAAACAAGGCACCTCCTTTTCTGCTCCAAGTTGCTCTCGCTCCTGGCATGTTCGGACCACGAAAGCTAAGGGCGCAGAGGAGTGCGGTAACGCGTAATAACTGCACTTGTCGGTGCAAGCTGCACCGAAGACAGCTCCGAATTACACTGCTGTGAGTGAATCAATCCGCAAACGGAAAGAAATGCTCAGATGTCCTGCCTTGGAAAACTGTTCTTGCAGGGAGGCTAGCTCCGTGACCAGGGCGTTCAAGCGCTGGGATTCCTGCAACAGAGAAGTCGCCCCAACGTACCACCCACTACTGGCGCGATTACATGTGACAGTGTCAATACGTACATGTACATGTATGTATGCAGTATGCATACATGCGTGTATGTCAGGGGTGTGTGTATATATATATATATGTGTGTGTGTACGTATGCATGCATGTATGCATGCATGTATGCATGCATGTATGCCTGCCTGCCTGCCTGTAGGTATGTATGCATATACATCTATACATCTTTACATCTATACATATGCACATATATACATCTATACAGAAGGAGGGGGAGGCGGCGGGACAGCCCCAAAAAGTAAGGACCCCACACAAAGATGGGGAGGAAAGCATCCAAGCCTAAAGCCTAAGCTCACCTTCTCTGACTGGGACTTCGGAACTTCAAAAGCGGCCCTTCCGGCCCTTCTACCGACCTCCGGCTTCACGGCACGGGGAAGATGCGACGGCTGCGCCTTCTGGCGCTCGGAGAGTCCTTTTGCAACTTAAGCAGAGCGAATCGCGTGCTCTACGTTAGACTTTACGCGTTGACACGTCAGCTTTGGCACCTTCAACCAGGGCATCTGCCAATAGGTCTTCTTCTGGCCTGTCGAGTCACACCCCCCTTTGTGACATCGACGTCAAGACGAGGCCGCGGCGATGGCTCCAGTTGCTTCAGCCACTCCTGAGGATAGTTCGATGCGTCAGGAAGACAAAAAACTCTGACTTTGACGCGAGGCAACCCCGACCCTGCCTGCGCTGAGGGCGCATCGAACGTCAGACCGGCAAGGTGTGACCTGAAGGCGCATGGCTGACCATGCCCCTCCGGCGTCTAGTTAGGGGTATGCCGCCCAAGGTCAAGCTGCCCCAAATTGGGTGCACAAGTTTTGAGCCACCGAAGCGCCGTCCTGTAGCGACAACCCTCGCCGAGCGGCGCTCCAGCGTCTGCCGAGGACTCCACGGGCCTGGATTCCCAGGTCCTCAGCGAAGGCTCGACGCCGAGACATATGGCAGATGGGAGATGCTCTGAGGCAGCTGCTGCCCTGCAGAATCCACATCGGAGCGGCGCTTGAAAAGTGCTGAGAGCAGCTCCTGGGTCTCCAGATCCGACGCGTTAGCCCCTGAACCCTCGAGCGTGCTTTGGAGCCGGCGGAGGGCATCTCGGAAGGCCAAGCACACGAATTCAGGTGTGTTGAGTTTGCTGATCTTTATGAAGCTGCTGGACGCAAGTATGAGTTGGCAGGCGGCTTCGTTGGATGACTGCTAGGGTCAAGCCGCACCACGGCGGCTGTTGTCAGTCTCTGCACATGCATGCATTTCTGCAGTGAAACCAAATGACTGCGCCGACAACGGAAGTCGCAGGCCGCGTTTCGTGCTCTCCAGTGTACTCGCCGAGTGCACAGAGGGGGCTCCCTTTTATGCTGTTTTGAAGCATCCGGATGTTTGAGGACGCAACATGCAAATGCCGTTTGGTGCATGCTGGCTGCTGGCAGGTGAAACATCACTGCATGCTTGGATACACATGCCGTCGGTGAAACTGCAGATTCGTAGCAGGCTTCTCTGGTGTCGAGACGCACACTTCTGCTGCTAAGAAATAAAGGAGACAAGACATGAGAGTAGGGAAGGCTCCTCAGATTCTGGACACCATCCGGAAGCTCCTAGGTTGCAAGACCGAGGCAAGTACCTGAACTTTTTGGCACCCCTGCATCTCTGTACATGATGCCAACCGGCAATACCGGTGAGCCCAAGTCTTTGAAAATCTTGAGAGACCTAGAGGCCAGCGCGCACTCACCCTGGGCACGACATCTCCGCGCTCTCAGGCATCGCCTAGGCCTCCGATGGGAAAGGCTAGGCGACTGCGCTGGCCCACACAGATCCGCAAAGGGCTCCCGGCCAAAGCCAAGGGCGGTGGCCGCGGAGGGGGAGGAAGTGAAATCCCGTGTGTCCTTGGCATACAACACTGCAACACAAAATCCTACTCCACGCTAGCAACCGCACCGTCCTGCACTTGCACTGTGCTTCGGTCAAACGGGTGGAACGTTTGCTTATGCGAGAGTGCGTGGAACCGCGTCATGACACTGGCCCTGGGGTGAGAAGATGCCACCGGGATATCGCTTTGGCGGGAGTCTGCCTTCGCCTTCTGACTGTGCTTCTGCAGTCTGCATGCAGGATCGGTACATCGTCAGTCATGTGGGACGGGATCAATTCCGCCCTCCCTCGCGGACAAGTGGACAAGCAAAGATAAAGCAAAGATTATACTGCTTATGAGTCTGCCGATGGCCGGCCATCATCAGTTCAATGCATGTGTTTGCTGGTTTTGCTGAACTCCTGGAAGCCCACATCAGGATCGGGCGTGTCCGTCGCACACACGGGCGGAGAGCTGCTCTGTTCAGCAACATCTTGCATCTGCAGAATGGAATCGGCCTTGCCTCCCGAAGCACCGTCTTCACCGAGTTCAACTAAGACCGGGTGGCCATTCTCTCGATAAAGCTCTGACTGCAGTCATGGCTGCTGTGATGCGATGTTCATCGATGTTCCCAACAGTCAGTTTTGCACCATCTTGCGCGGCCCCGTAGTCCGGCTCTAGCCACAGATAGCCTCTTCCTGGCTCTTGGAAGCTTCTCTCACAGTGAAGTGAAGTTTCTTCATTTGCCACAGTGCACTGCACCTTTGCTGGAGTTCCACAGGAGGGATGCATGCGTTTTGTCAGCTGGCGCTACGAAAACCCCCTTCAAGCTCTGAGAGGTTTGGCATCCACATCGGTACGCACTGATGTGGGTGCTAAGCTGTACCGCTGAGGTCGAAGCTGCTCCCCGATGATGGGATTGAACCTGCCAGCTCTTTCGTGCTCTTACTTGGCGCTAGGCATATGAGCTGCCAATATCAGGAAGGCATTCGTAAGAAAATCGAGAATTCATGGGCCCGGGCCCCAAGTGATTTCGCATGGCCAATGCAGCCTCCCGCACCCTGGAGCGATACCTGGCATCCAGAAGCTTCAGAACTCGACTCGGGAAACCCGGCATCACGTGACAGGGTCGGACCAGCTACCGAAACCACATCGGGCGTGCATCCCACGGATAGTTAACAGCTCGGGGATGCCGGATCATGTTGTCGTGGTGCTCCAGCTGAGCCCCAGCGGGAGTCCTGTCATAGCCTCAGACTTCAGAGAGCGACGGGCACCCAACCTTAAACGTGACGGACTTGGCTGACGGCCATGGTTTACGATGTTGAAAGGCTGGCCTGATTCCGCTCATGCGACAAAACCGAAACCAAAATAGCTGGGTAAAGCACAGGCCTGAAACGTTCTTCCTTCCCATCATGGGATCATGCTGCATGCGCGAAACTCGGTCCACATCTGCCTGCGGACAAAGCTGGGCGGAGACAGCGGTCTGCCTTGTACTGTAGGCTGACTCCAAGACTGTTGTCTCTGTTGTCTCTCCTGGTCTGCATTGGCAATGCATCGCCATCTGTGCTCCTCCCTGTCGTACTTGCCTTTGCGGCGGGCCTTGACACATCGAGCTCGAAGCGACCCGCACCCGCATGAAGTGCCAAAGTTCGCGGAGCCTCTGTGAGCTCGTCTCGAACTACCTTGGCATGCTCGCGCTCCGCGTAGTTCACCTGAATCTTAACGGGGCGTGTCCAGCCATCAAGCCTTCAACTTCCGGACCTCCTCGCAGTGAGGTCCGGCAGTCATCCTTTCTCGAGGTCCGCAGTAACCAGGGCAGTTGAGAACCTCAAGCTTCTTGACATGCCCCTACACGGAAGCAACAGCTTGACCTGTCTTGAGGCCGGAACGACATCGATAGGATTGTCGCGATTCCTCACTCACGAAGATGTTGCAAAACTTCAATCTCCATGTCCCGACCATCAGCCGCAAGTCAACAGTGTAATGAGAGAGCAGGTGAAAATTGACAGCACTTGCGAAGTTGCTCTGTGCCGAGGCTCTCATAACGGAAGAAGCCCCCGGAGCGATGGCGTAGCCGCTCCTGCCGTTGAAGCTGAGCAAGCTGAGCAGTTGGCTCCTGCGAAGTCCTTCTCCAGGTCATCCTTCGTTTTCAGTGCATGGCGCACAGATCTCGACCTTTGGCTCAGAGAGTCTGGACCAAAACAGGGCAAGTTCTCAGCTTGCCTCGGCTGCATGGTGACTTCCTGGCTTCCACGTTCGGAACAAAGCCCTAAACCCAACCGACCACCCGGCCCAGCCTGCCTGCTGCCCGGCCAAGAGTTTGCGGCAAGATGAGCCCACAGCTGCTCACAAGGCTCCCGATCGGTCCGACATGCACACAGGAAACACACACCACTGCACAAGATACCGTGAGTCAGCACGCGCGGCTAATGGCAACGACGACACGAAGCTTGCATTCGGCAAAGAAATGCAGCGACTTACGCTGCAGAGCAGCAGCATCAGAAACGACTTGCGGTGTCTCTTCGAAGGACTTGATCGCAAACCGTTTGCTGAGCTTCCGCAGATGCCCTGCAGATGCAACGATCATCAAAAGCAGGATGATTACCCCCTTTTCCTCCGTATGCGTGGCAGAAATTATCGACAAACAGCAGCCGGAATCTGGAGTCTTCGAAGCTTTGGCCACTTGGAAGCCTAATCAATCGCGTCCTCTCCATCCAGCATACCGGATGGTTGTTGGATGCAATTGCCCCGTACTCCAGCCAGGTTTGTGGCGCCATAGCCTGCAGAGTGGTATCAATGATGTGAAGTTCCGTTTCACAAACCGATGCTGAAAACTGTCGGCGTCGCCTGCAAACCCTTTCTTCGGAAGGTCTAGACGTTGTTCATGGCCCTTTGCTTCTGCGTGTTTAGTAATTCCGCTGCTGACTGTGGTCAATGGAGGATCGAAGTTCCTCCAAGAATCGCTCTGTCGGAAGGTACCAGCACGAGTGCCTGGTGCCTTGCGGTAGCAATGCCAACCTCTTCCATAACTGCCTTCATTGTGGTTGGTGAACACAAGTCCGGGGATTGGATAGAACCAGCTACAATGATCCGGATTCCAACAAAATGACCTGCAATTCAAACGACCACGGCAATGGTTTGCACTTTGCTGGAATGCCCATCTCCATTCCTGCTCAGTTTTGTCTCGGTTTCTGTAGCCATCAAGCCGCACATCATCTTCCGTATATCTCCTATCCTCAGAACATGGGGAGAAAGTAGAATTGCGGGACCTACCATTGCTGGTTGGGATTGTTGCTATTACAAGCCCACATCCACACACTCCCTCCCTGGCTTCCACGATCTGGGGAATCCAAGCAGATACCGAACCAGTTCTTGAGGATACCATTTGTTTGTGGCTGGTAGTCCCCACTGCTGATTGACATTGCCTGGATCACAAGGCCACACGTGCACAAGGCCTCCATTGGTGTTCCGCTGTGAGGCATCCAAGCAATAGCCATTTACGTTTTTGACAACTCACTGCTGATTCACATTGCTGGGATCGCAGGGCCACATGTGGACGAAGCCCCCTATGTCCTTGCGCGTGGACGCATCCAGGCAGATGCCGTTGCGATTCCGGATTTGTGTTGGCTCGCTGGGGAACTGAGAAGCTTGAAGCATGGATCACGGATGTCCATTGCTTGGCCTTGACCGGGGCAGGCCCTGGCGGCATTTTGACTGCAGAACTCCCGTCAGATGCTTTCGATGTGCATTGCAGATCCTCTTGCAGAACAGCTGCAGCCGCCCGCATAAGGTCGCACACAACTCGTCGACCCCACAGTCGCGGAAATCGCGCCAACCGCTGTCGCTGTAGGAAGGGTGGCTGCTCTGGTGCAACTGCAGCAAGTCCAACTCCTCATTCTGCGGCTCAGAGTTTGGACACACATGGCCGTGGGCACAATGCTTCTGCATGGTTTGTTGAATCTGTCCGAATCGCCGGGTGCAGCGACGGTAGCAACTTCTGTATCCCCCAGCCATGGAAAAGGAACACAGTTCACGACACGACCTTGATGATTGACACAGTGAACGGCCCCGACCGGGCACTGGTCGCTGCAGCTTCGGCAACTTCACATGCAGCTGCTGGGCTCTCTAACCCAGCAGTGCAGCAGCGCTCTCCGCAAACATCAGCGCATGATCTGGTGCCTCCAAGGGATGCATAGGCCACACACTGCGTCCGCCCATCTTGCAGCATGCCGACCACAACTCCAGCTTTGCACTCTTCCTCGCCCGTCTGCAAGGGCTGCAAGAAGTCGCAGCGGGCTTCGGCCCACGGCAAGAGCAGTAGCGCTCGTCCAATCCAGTTCTGTTGCACTGGACTTGCTGCTGCGCTGCCAAGCTTCCACATAGTTCCGAGCCCATCAAACTGCATTCCTAAGCCCAACAAAAGTCGTCACAGCTCTCTTCGAAAACTGCCGCCAGACTGTTTCCAGCTTCCATTGACTGGGTTGAACGTTGCATCCTGACATGGCTTCACGGCTCCATGGTATCAAATAGTTGCGTGTCTCGTCGAGCGCTGGGACTGGGCAGACGCAAAGGGCGCTGTCCACTCCAACTGTGTCGCCTCTCTGCATGCCGAGGGTCTGTGCAAGTGCCGGTAAGATTCAGGTGCACTTTGTCGTGCAAGTGTTTTCAGCGGATCTTCGCAACATTCGTGCAAAGCTCCTCGCCACTGCCCAGCGGCTCGAGGAAGCTACAATCAGTTGGTTCGCGCCCCTGGCACAGGCAGTGCAGCTTGTCACAGGAAGTCTGGCAACGGAATTCTCAAGCTGGCACTCGTCTGCCCGCTAAAGGCTTCGTTGCACGTGGCGGCACCTCAGGAAGCCTAAACATCATTGCAGGTCATAGCACCGGACAACGACAATACAACACAGTTCGTGCCGTTGTCCTGCAACCTCTGCACGATCGTTCCGCTGGTGCACACCCTCATCCCATCAATAGCGTCCAAGAACTGGCAGCTCGGGACTGCCGCAGCCAATGTGAACAAACCACATACCAGGGCCCACATCGCCTTCAGAGAAGCCAGGAAAACTGAGTACGCCAATCACGAGGGTGGAGGGATTCGAGCCAGTGCTTCACGAAGCGTGCAATTGACCCCTCCAAGCTTGTGAGGCTCTGTCACAGCTCGCTTGCAGCGCCTGGCTGCGCAGGCGTGCAAACGGATCCTTTTGCATGGAGCTGCCAAGTGCCATCTTTCGGCTGTCAGTCTGTCAGGCTGCACGGGTCTTAGAATGCAAACAACCTAGAAGCGCTCTTTGAGCCCTTTTCGGTCAATGCGTGCCCACTGCAGCTAGCAGCTAGATTGACAGAGCCAAAGCGTGAACGACGTCCAGGCATGGCTAATGCATTATCTTCAGTGTCTTGACCTCTTCTGCCTGCGGATAGATCAGCCAAACCTGAGCCACAGGTTTGCCATGGGACCCACGGCCTAAATGGGCTCCGCCCTACAACGGAAGCCGAGGCTGGGGTCAGGGCTTCTTCCGACGCTTGCGTTGCCCCGGGGTCAGCCGCCGCCGCTCCCCCAACACATCCATGGGCTTGCGGATGCGCTTGCCATGCTGTAGCCTAGAAAAAGGCCCGAAAAAGCGACCGAGCTATAGCATGAGCGTGGGTTCATGCAGTTGAAACCAACCATGGCGAAGCCATACGAAGCCCCAATCCAAGCGGCTTCCAAAGCTTGTGTCGAGACAGTGGTGGCAGTGCCTGACAGGGGAGAGCAAAAGCCGAACGACTCACGCCTCGCTCCGATTCGGTTCTGATTCGGCTCGCATCGGCTCGCGATTCACTGCGGTTTGCCTCCACGTTGGTAGTGGCAGGGTCCATGCGGCGCTCCTTCGCCTGATCTCTGCGAAAGCTGTGCAAGCCGCGATGTAAACACAAAACAAACCAACCGCTGGCCGCTGGGGCCGTCGCAATCATTCGATCGCGTGTGAATCGATCGCCTCAGCACCGTGAAGATCCCAGCACACTAGGAATAAGGTCCATGGAAAACGAGGATGCAAGACTTGAAAGACTGCGGGGGATGGCGTTTGATATAGCCTACCAAGTACGCCATCAGGTCTAAAAATCTGTCATTTCGGAGTCAGATATCCCTTTCACATTTTCGCCTTGCACTTGCTCAGGGATCTGCGTCGCTTCTCAACGCCCGGAGTATCAAAGCTCTTCAGAGGATCCTGTGCGGCTGCACAGAAGCCCTCAGGGATGTTCTTTAGCTTTGGAGCGCCTGCTGCTTGGCCTTCATCAAGCGCTTCCTCAGACGACAGCTATGCAATGCTAGCCACGCAGGGTCGCCTTTGGCTGCATACACTGCGACTCTTCTCGGATTGCCCTTTCTCCTTTCTTACCCTTGCGCTGAGCGGCCGCCGGACTGCGCTCGTCGGCTTTCCCGCGCTTGCGTTGGCCTCTCGGACGGCCTTCTGAACCTCCGAGCAACATCTTTCAACCGTTAGCGTGGCGAGGAGAAATCCGTCTCGCAAGGCTCAAGCAGGCGTGGCTTTCTGGAAGGCTTCCGGCACAAGGTAGGAAGGGATCTCGGTGCACGTTTACTGTACCGATTGTCGGTTTAACGCTCGAGCATCGCATCTCAGCCAGCTGCACTTTTTAGATGCTGCCTCACAGACTTTCGCTCGCGAAGTGCTCGCTGCATCCTGTGACAGGCAATAGAAGCAACAGAAAAATGTAAGTCTGCAGTTGCTCTGAGCGGCTCCTCTGCAAGGCTCTCTTGTCATCTGGATGCTCTTCGAAGTATGCCTTTAGCTTCTCGGAATGCAAGGCCTTCGCTTCACTGCTTCGGTGGGTATGACCACACAGCACATGCTCACGAAGTGGGAATGCCTCCATCTGTAGCTCCCGTGCACGATACTTGGATATGGCCTTCTTGGTGAGGCCCCTTGCCTGGTAGCCAGCATTGCTTTCTCCGGCGAACATGAGTCGTCTCATGCAAGCTACATCACCGGAGAACCGAGACAAGGACCATGTCTTCAACACGGTAGCCTGGCTCCGGCATATCCCATGGCACAAACTACGAGCCCTCAGGTTGCAAGATTCTCGGATGTGCAACCAGGAAGCGGAAGCGCTCGGCATCGGAGATCTGCATAGGTAGGGCTTGGAGCCCTGTGCCTGCTCTGATGATCACGCCCTCGCTCAGAGTGTACCCATGTCCGGTGCCTGTACGGCTCTGCGCATGAATGATCTTCTGCAGCAAAGGCCTTAGAACTTGCACAGCTCACTGTCAGAGACAACACCACAAAATCTGAGGGAGGTACTGCTCTTCATGGGTGCAGATCGTCAACCTCAAACGCTCCACGAAGCAGTTCAAAGGAAGTTGCTGCTTATGGTGCCTCGAAGGAAGCTTCCCTGCACTGAGTCCTTCGCGCAGTGCCGCTCTGGCCACCCCGAGCACAGCGTCCCACCCGGTGCACCTAGTGGATGCAGGGCGGCCGGGATGTCAAAAGAGCGATGCAGTGCGACACAACAAGCAGACTGAGCTGCACACGTAGTCCCGCACCGACGTAGGCACGTCTGCGTTCAGGACAGTGGTTACCTTGAGAGCTCAAGATGAAGGTTTAGACCGGCGGGCAAAGGGAAGCCTGAGGCCTGAACTCCTTGCAAGTCCACTCCCCTCGTGAGGGAATACTGCTCATCCTGACGCAAGCATTGGTGGACCGTAGGCTTTGCGTCGGTGTCGGCTCATGCCTGCATCCTCCGACGCCCCGGTTTGGCTTTCGCTTCGGCTTTTGCCTCATAGGGCTCAGCAGCAGAAGTCGCAGCTTCATGTTGCTCCGACGCTCCGACGGGTCTGACAGGTTCGACCTCCTCATCCTTCGGATGACAGCTCTGCGGGTATCGCGGATGCTGTGACGACAAGAGGGCTTCCGTCCACCTCGTCTGCCTCTTCCTCCTCTTCGGCTTCGTCGTCCTGCTCCTCCTCTGCGGCATCAGCCTCCAGCCGCGCAAATTCGAGCGTACGGCTCAACCGTGTGAGCACTTCTAGAGGATCACTCTCCGTGTCTGCGGCTGCAGGATGGCTGCGGACGGCCGGGCCTTCGCTGCCGGAGTCGATTTTCGCAACGCGGACCTCCGTCTGAGAGTCTCAGAGCCGAGTCCAAACCGAGTCCGAGAGCGCAGCGGAGCGCAGCGGAGCATCTGCTCTCGGCACGGAGCACCTGCGAGCCGATGGCGAAGCCGATGGCGAAGCAGCGGCAGCAGCGTCCTGTTTTAGTTTTGAAAAGGGAAATTATGTCCACACCTTGCTGTCCTTCTTGGATCTCTCTTGCTACATCCATCCCTGCTTATCGGGTTGCGAACGCAGTGCGCGTGTCAAGGTCCTCTGCAACTGCATCATCTTCGCATTCCTCTTCCTCTTCCTCTTCGTCCTCCTCCATCTCGTCGTCTTCACCCTGAAGCAAGGTCGCGCTGCTGGGGCGGGGAGTATGACGCCCCGGCAGCCACTTTTTGTCCATCGCCGAAGACACATCTCATCTGCACTGGTCATCCAATCCTCGCATGTCTCAGTCAGAAACTCGGGGAGTGACCACGAGGCGACTCCGTCCGAGCCCGAGCCCTGGCAGGAACCGAACTTGAACATCTTGAACGGCTCACGGATTCGCAGTCTCAATCGGCCTTGCAAAGCAGCCACAGGAATTCGGGCGCTCCAGGCTTCAGAGTGTTGTCCGCGAGGATGCGGCCGCCTCCGCCTCCTAGCAGTGCCTCCGTACGCTGCAAGTGGACCATGTCCGCATGGAACCGGGTGCCGCGGTGGTCAAGAAATGCAAAGTCCGTACCACCTCGATGGTTTGGCACAACACCACAATGTCACGACAATATACTGCAATCTTTGAGTCAGCTTCTAAAGCCCTGCTGTTGGCTCATCTGTTTAGTCTCGGCCTGCACCCCAGTCCTCGACCAACCGATCCAGCACATCGTGTGCCATCCCGGGCATGATCTCCACGCGGTGGGAAAGTCCGGCAAGGGCGACAACATGTCGAGCTACCAGCACATGCACCGCATCGGACTCCAGCGACACGACGTGGTGGCATCCTTGCTGTGGCCAAACCTAGCCATGCTATCCCCAGGCCCGTGTGAATCTACAGCCCTCTTAACCAGCCAGGAGTATACTGAAGCGAAAGGGTGTCCCTGCAGCACTGCTCTCCACCACAGCGGTCTAAAGTCAACACGAAGCAGCAACAGCAAATACAACCAAAATCAATCCTGAATCCTGTGCTGCTTGAAGGTCTCGATGTTGCAAACCCACGACAACAAGGGCATAGCAGCGGAAAAGATCGAATCAACTGCACCGGGGACTAAGTACACGGTGAAAATATCAGGACAAGGCATTCTCCTCTGTGCTCTTTTTGCTAGGCTGTCGTGACGCACGAAAATACAGTAGTGAGAGCTTCCGTCAGTCACGGCAGCCAGGGCGGAGTAAGTATGGTCGCCTCTCTGGTTCTGAAGCCGGGGCTATAAGTCAGGTCCCGGTGGTAGTGAGGGTGCAAGACGAGGCTGGGTCCCGGGTCCCTGACATAGATCATGGTGGCACTTTTATGGCAAGGTTCTCTCACAACTGACCCTCTCTCTCGCTCTCTGTCTCTATGTCTTTCTGTAGGGCTTGGGGGGCATGTCGGCATGTCACCACCCTGCGCTAGCTTTTCGGGGTGGGTGTGATACAACGCACTGCCAGAGAAGGGGGGCCGGCTGGTGCCAGGATGTGCCAGATGCCTTACTGTAGCCTCCGCTTGGCTTCTTCGCAGCGCCCAACAGCTCGGTTTCACTGGGTGCCTTGTTCGACACGGGGCTTGCGGTGTAGAGGCTGTGGAGCTGGGGCCTCAGAGGCTGATGAGAGAACGAGAAGTGAAGACCGATGATGCTCGTGATGCTTTCCCCTTACAAGCCTTTCGACGTTTCTATGCGCGATTTTCACGAACTTCATGTGTCCATGTAACGTCTCAACAATATGTCAGCTTTTGCCTTTGGTTCGGGCCCTACCGTCCTGCACGCCAGGCCATTCGCACGCAGGAGTAGCCAACAAAGGATCCGAACTCGGCCACGACGGCCCTCTCTGGCGCAGGTCGCAGAGCCAGAGATGCATCGATCACCTCCGGCGGACGCAAAGCTCTGCGAGCTCAAAGCGCATTTTTTTTGCAATGCGGGGGCGGCCCGGCGGCTGCGGCCCCCCGGCCTGGGCCTTGGCCTCGCCGGCCACTTTGAGCCACTGGTGCTGGCCCGGCCTGGAAGCGAAGACTTCGCAGGCCTCGACTACAGCTGGGGCACTGGAAGTCCCCGTCGCGGCCATGAAGTCCATCAGCCGGACGACTTTCTGGTATCTTCGGTGCAGAAAGGCCTGCTGCGAATCGGAAAAAAGACCCCCGTCGCTCCTCAGCACCCGTGCCTCGAAACCTGCGTCCACCCGGGTCCGGGTCCACCGAGTCTCCACTTGCAGCGGCAGACGCAGAGTCAGCGAGCTCCGCATGGCCAAGAGCAAGGTCCTGAGTCTGAGTCGCGTTCGCGCGGAAGACTCGGGATGGGGAGCTGTTTGCGGAAAGGAACTGATCGGCCGCAACATCCTTCTCCCACAAGGCAAGCATCATGAGAAAGCCCGTCGAAACCGCATCCAGCACACCCTGCTCCGTCCTGGCACGAGGCATGTGCCTTCAGCACTGTCATCGAGCATTTCTCTTTAGGGCACGGACCCGGAGGGGAGCAATAGTCTCCAGGAGCCACCTGCGGCAGTCAAGAATTGCAGAAGAGGCGAGCAGCCCGGCAACCCGCTCCCGCAAGACGGCCTAGCCCCGCACGCCAAAGAGGCCACGCAGCCGCCAAGTGACAGCCTGAGCCTGGAGCTCCAGGAGCGTAGTTTGTGGAGACAGATGGAACAAAGAGGTAGGACGAGGGAGAGACAAAGAGGGAGAGAGGGCCGGAAGAAGGAGCCTGCTGTAGGATGCACAAGCACTCTCTCTGCGATGCCATCCATCAGCAAGCCCTCTGCAGCAGTCATTGTGCCGATTCTTCATGCCGAGTTGGTGAGCCCCTGAAACTCAAAGTCATGAAGCCTTTCCTTGGATGTCTGCATTTCGTTGCTGAAGCATGAATTTAAAACACAACCCCGGAGATGTTTCCAACAGGGGCAAAGAAACTGTGGCGGCCAAGGAGACTGCATCAGTGAATGGCCGATGCTCGTGCGCAGCTTCTGCTGGCGCCCGCAACATGTTTGATGGGCCTTGGGCATCAAGCTGTAGCAGGACGGGGCTGGCAGAGACCACGGTCCAATCGAGGAGAAGGAGGCCCGTGACGTGCACGCGGCCAGAAGCCTCGGAGTCGAAGAGGGCCTAAAGAAGACCAGACCAGTACGGGCCATAACTGCCATAACCATTCCAAGGCACTTGGACCGTGTTGGCAGTGTCCTGCGGGCTGGGACCGGTGACGGCCACAGCGACCGTTGTCGTTGCGGTCGCATCCATCGAAGCTTGCTCTTGCGACAGCAAGGAGCTGGGATCTCAAGCCGCGTTCGAAAGCTCCTGCGGCTTAAGCTCGAAGCCTTGAATCCTCCGCACAGCCTGAGAGCCAAAAGCTCTCAGCGTGAGGCGGTGTGGAAGGGCCGGCTTCCCGGAATTCCGAATGGCGTTGGACAGGCTCTGGCAGCCAAGCTCCTGGACCTTTGCCGTGGCCTCCCACAAAGCATATAAAGTGAAAACTTGGGCTAAGCCTAAGCGAGCATCTTCCTTCCTTCCAAAAGGGTGAGGTCCTAAGTAAGCATCTCTTTGCTTTGCTTTGGGGCAAGGAGAAAGGGCCTAAGTAAGCATCTCTCTCGCTCTCTCTCTCTCTCTCTCTCTCTCTCTCTCTCTCTCTCTCTTTCTACCTTCGAGCGCTTGTCCTCGCCTCGAAAGCCAAGACTTCCAAAGAGGGCTCGTGGGGAACAAGAGGTGTTGCCATGCTCCACACCAGGTTCCCCAAGCCCTGGGGGCTGGGCTGCTGGGCTTTCGCTGAAGCTCTCGCCGCAGTCGCTTGGAGCAGCGCTTCGCCACGCCAGCCGGTCCTTGCGGAAGCCAATGCGAGGCTCACCAGGCTCAGTGGCCCAAAGTCCTCCAGCCGGACAGCTGAAGCGGACGCAGTTGCTGCGAGAAGCCTGGTGTCGCACGAATCTGGGAGGCCGAAGGCCCGTGCAGTGCCTGCCAGGTTCTGATGATCGGGCTCAGGCATGGACTTGAGACCGATGGATCCGAGCACATGCGAGAGCGGCATCTGCTCCGTTCGGAGTGCTGCGAAAGCTCAAGCACTGTTGGAAGGATCCTGGCAGCTGGACTTCTATATCCTCATGAGCTTTAGCGCACAGCCGCTCGTGGATTAGAAAGAAGCCACACCTCGAGTGGCTGACTTGCTGAGATTTCGGAATCTGTTCGCCAAATTCTGCGGTCTGGGCTCTGCCCGCTTCGCAACTGTGCAGCGTGCTGCAGAAGCTGCTGGTTCCCTCCCTTGCACTTGCGGCCGTGCCGATCTCCAAACCATGTTGCTGAGGTTCTGTGCTGCAAGCGTGGGAAGCTTCTGCTGGGCCTGTCCCATCAGCGCTGCCACCAACGACCGAACTAAGACGTTGCAAGTGCCATGACCCCGCAACATGTTCGTAGTTCCCTGGGCATCAAAGTCGGACCTGATGCCAAGCTCGCCCATGGCAGCGAAAAACCTCTGGCCTAAAAGCTTGGGCTGCGCAAATGTCCGAACCGAGTTCGAAGTGCTCTGAGGTGCGAGCTCTAGAACGTAAGCCCGACCCCCTGATGCTTGGAAGGGCAGCGTGCCGTCAGCCAGCATGCGCGTGAACCATCGGGCGATGTTTCCAGGGCTCCGTGAATCAATCTCGTTCATTTTGACAATCACTTCTTTGGAGACACCCTGCAGCAGCGCTGCATCCCCATGTACCACAGCAGCGAATGTCCGGAGGGTGTTTGCTGTGTTCTGCACATTGAGTTATCCAAACAACTCCGACGCCCGCAGTGAAGCAGCTGCTGACAATGGGACACCGAAGGGGTTGAAGCGGGCAGGGCTTCATGACGTGTTGGAAAGGCTCTGAACTCCGAAATCAACAATGGTCGAAGTCGTCTGTGATGCCACTGCCAAGAGGAGGGGCCGGTGCTCAGATCGCATAACCGCAGAAGCCCAAGAGGCGTTTGCAGGGTTGCGTGCACGAGGTTGTTGCAGAGTGCAGATGGCAGTGCCAGCGATCGTCTCCAACAGCGCCTCGCTGGAACCTAAGCGAGCTGCCGCGGCTGCCCATGCCAAGCTTGCAGGCTCCGTCGGCGAGAGTGCACTGGCAGCTGAGGCTAGGGATTCCAAAGACTCTGAGCCTATTGGGAGCTCAGAGCCTCTTGCTTGCAGTTTGCTGAATGCCCGAAGTGTTTGCGCAAGCTCCGGGGCACTCAGGTCCTAGAAGCTCAAGGAAACTGCTGAAAGAGCTCAACTCGCCAACTCGCTCACGAACACCGATCAGGCAGAGGCACACCTAAGTGTGGCAGCCCCATGTTGGTCTTCCCATGAGCCACATGGCCTACAGTACTGTAGTGTAGTGCTTGCCTAGGTGCACCGCATTCGCCGAAGCCTGCGCTGTGAACTCATTCATGCGGCTTACCACCCTGGATCTTATCTCGGCTGTCATCGGCACATTATCGCTCCGAAGCGTTGACGGTCACCAAGCCCCACTCGCAAGCTCCAGCGCGGAGAGCTCGGAAGCGCAGCCCAGCGACGCAAATGCAGCCAACGCCAACCTCCGTCTCTGTCAGCTCTGTCAGCGGCCATGGCCCTGTCGGGGGTCTCCCCGACCTGGAGACACCATTCAAGCGCACTCCAGGTTCACATGCCATGCGACTGAACACAGAGCTCCTTCAGTTCGATGTCTCCAAGACTGGCGACAGCTCGTCTCCGAACTCCCTGAGCTTCCGCGCAAACCTCGAAGACTCACTGATCCTGGTCCTGGCAGGACAATGCGATTTTAATCTCCGAATCGTCGGCGAAGCCCGCACCTCCGGTCTCGATGCGGCCGGTCGCTTCATCGTCGGTCCCTGAATCACGGCCTGGCCATGCCTGGCCGCCTGTGTGTTCGGAGCTCATCTCCGAGACCGGGCCACTGGGAGTCCATGGCCGGCGGAGCACACACCCATCTCTTCTTGCAAACTCTCAACAGTCTTGCCGGCATAGCTTGATGAGCACCATGGGCTTAAGTTTGTAGCAGAACTCGTGATTTGTGTCGCTGTCAAAACTGTTTTCTAAGCCTCCTGACAGCAATGGAAGTTTTGCAGTTCTGCCGGTGGAAAAAGCACTGGAGGCAACTTGCTGCGAACCCAGCCTCGCCAAGTTCTTCTTCCTTTGGCATTCTTCGCTCATTCGCTCTTCGCATGTGTGCATTCCACTCGCGGTCCTCATTGCCCCCGAGGCCCTCATCAGTGGCCTCAGGATTTCATGCTGGACAGCGGCCATACAGCTTCCCACGTTTCCATGGCGGAGGCGACACAGATTTGTCGGGCAAGTGGCAACAAGCAGCTCTACTGCCCCCTGATTGAAGGAGTCGATGATGTTCTGACCTGAGATCGGAGAATCGGTGGCGGAATCTCCAAGAGTCTTCTGCGCTCCGAGGTGAGCTGCAGGCGGCTAGCGTGCGGTAATTCGGAGTTCAGCACGGCAGAGTTGATGCTGAAGCGCTCCAGCCTCTCGACTCGTTCGAGGGCTCAACGCTCAAGGCCCCCCGCCGCGCCCGTGAGTAGCGGACAGGATCTTCAGCCGATAGGCCGCTTCAACGCTCTGCACGAAGATGAGCCTGGGCCGCATGCGGCCGCATGCGGCCGCGGAGTCACGCACCCTTCTGACCTTGGGCCAGGCTAAGGCTGAGGCGTCTTTCCCTGTATCAGCTGCAGCTTCCTGCAGGCGGCCAACGGTCGGACGGTGGGTCCATGCGAGGCATGCTCTCTTTTGCATATCCGAGGATCAGTAGCGTGTAGATGATCAGGAACTTGTCGGTCTTGTGGCAGACAAAGTAAAACCTGAACATGTGCGAAAAGTTGACATAAATTTTAGAGGGACTCTGGAGGCGCCGGCTGTGTAAGCTTTCCCGTCACACGCGGCTCCTCCAGCTTAAGGACGACCGGCTTGTGGAGCATCAGGCCCTACAGAAAGGAAGGCCATGCACATCCCCTTCCTTTGCAGCTCGGAGAGTCTGAAGACGTGTCCTTGCCTTGAGCTGCTCAACTTCCTCTGACAAAGTCGCAGAGACCAGCATCGCCTGCCAGAAAGGCGAGCTTCGCGTTGGGACCGGAGAGAGAGAGAGAGAGAGAGAGAGAGAGAGAGAGAGAGAGAGAGAGAGAGAGAGAGAGAGAGAGAGAGAGAGAGAGCCAGACTAGGGGCCTGGTATTTCGGTGGCATCAAGGCACACAGAGCCTTGACCTTTGCAAAGGCTGTCGCCCTGTTGGTGTTGGGTTGCAGGGAATGACACCGTCTCGGGAGCCGGCATCCTCCTCGTAGCCGTATGAAAACATGAGGTCGGCTTCGTCCAGAATCAAGACTTTGAGTGTCCTGGCTGGCAGGGCCGCTGGCAGCTGCCAGCTCGCGACGTCAGAGACGTGAAAACACGAACGTTGCCAGCTCCGCTCTGACAACGGCTTCATGGCACCTCTGGCCTGAAAGCACGAGGCCGCTCATGAGATCGGAATCCGAATCCGACGTTGCTTCATTGGGCCTCCCGTTGCTTCACCAGTGCAAGAAGCGAGGAGGGTGTTGTCACCAACCTGCCACGGCCGCCGCGAGTCTACACAGACAAAGCCATCAATTGTTGATAGCTCACAGGGAAGGCCACTTGTTTCAGATGGAGTTCAGGCCGCTTGAAACTTCCCGTGGATCAAGGGGGTTGACAATGCCGCCTACACAAAGCTCTTGTTTTGTGTCGCTCATCTCTTTCAGTAGCGCTGAAAGACGTTACAGTGCGGCGTCCGAGCGGCATCACCGGCAGCTCTGCTTTGCTGTACTTATCCTCGGCAGCTCCAGCGGAGGATCCAGCTTTCGACTTCTGCAAACGCTCAGGCTCTTCCCTAGCGAGGCCCCAAGGTCGAAACACCAGAGAGGAGGATGTCCACGGTAAGAACATCGAAACAGAAGCTTAGCCTGCTGCGCGCAGCGCGACAGCATAACAGCGCAGCAGGGCAATGGCAAGAGAAGTGTCAAACACGGCCGGCAGGCAAAGACGTCACGACGCGGTGCACCTGAGCGATGAGCTCCTGGCGAGCTTTGCTACTCGGCCAGCATCAGGCAGAGAGGCGAAAAACTCAAAGGTCCTTGGTGGGAACCAGTATGAGACCACTCAGAGGTGTTGCCGAACCTCACAAGAAGCATGACTCTTAGAAGCATATGATGCATACCAGCGCTTGCCTTTGGCTTCCACCTCTTGAAGCAGTCGCTGCACCTCAGATGCCAGCAGTTACAGGACTCCTGTGATCTCCCCTACACGAAACATTGGGCGCTGGCAAGCGGGATTGCGTAGCACAGAGTCTTGCCGCTCCCGGTTCGTGCACGACAGAGCAGGTCCTTCGAGTGCTTGCAACAGCTCCACGCAACAGTGAAGGATGGCAGGTCCTTGCCCTCCAGCGCGACAGGAATGCCGCGTGACTGAACAAGCCTCGCCGTGCTGACAACACTATCGCGCCGCCAACATATGTACATGAAGCCTCTCAGCACGGCTTTTGTGACAAAGCTCGGACTCTTCACAACGGTGGGTTCGGTACAAGGCTTCCCCATTCCCGGCTGGTGCCAGGAAGAATGTACCAAGCGTGCACTGTTGGATAAAGTTGAGCAGGAACTGCAGCAAAGTGGTTGGATTCCTGAGGGCCGCTGCGTTGGCCTCTGCAACCTCAGCGTGTCTGTCAATGCCTTGGAGTCACAGTTCGCAAGCTAGGACGGCGAGGGAGCACCAGAGCACTCACTGGAAGTCGCCCGGGCCTTCGTGAGGCGTCGATCCAGATGCTGCTTGCCTTGGTCACGCGGCGCTCCCTTCCGTTTCGCTGCGGTTTGCACGTGAGGCCCCTGAGGCCCGTTCCGAATTCCGCCCAGGAGGTTTTCTCATCCAGCAGCGAGGGCCCATGGCTCATCGGGGCTGGGCCCTCGCGGATAGGTCTTAGCAGTAGCATGCACTGGCATGGATGCATTCTGATGTGTTGCGGCGCTGCTGTTGAGTAGGGCTGTTTCTGGTTGTGGCTCGTGTGATAATCCTCTTCAACTGCCTAGACAAGCACTCACCAACATCAGCAAGAACCTTTGCCAGAATCAACAGCACTGCCAGCACACCTGGACCAGCGCAGCCTTTTCTTAAGCATGCAGCTCATTCAGCGGCGGCTAAGCTTGCAGCGGCTTGTGCTAGCTTGCAAAGACGCTCAGACGCGATGGATCTGGCCTTGGCCTCCCTGGACTGTGGATACGCCAAGAAGGCCAGCCACGTAGAAGGCCAAGGCACACAGCAGGAAAGCCAGTTGGAGCAGATTTGCCATGATCAACAGACAGAACGGTCGACCTTCACCTTGGCTTGCAAAACGGGGGCGCGCGCGCGCGCGCGCCTTCTTCGAAGTCGTCTTTGTGAAGTCTCTGGAACTTGCTGAGTCTCCGGCCCACGAGGCTTGGCGATGGCGCGAAGGCCGTCAGAAAGTAATAGGCCGGCAAGGCCTGCTGGGCCGCCAGCACCAAGTACACAAAGCCGTCCCAGGAAGTCGACACCCTGGAGCCAGACAGGGCGGAGGACAGGGAATCGGCCCAGAGTGTTTGCGCGCCTTCGCGGGTTCAGGGCTTGGGCCTGGATCGACTCAGACTCCCCAGCCACAGTGCGGAAGGCTTGTGCCAGAAGTGCCATCGATCCAAAGAACTCCAGGCAGTGCGCCAGCATGAAGAGCCTGGCCGCGTGCCACGGTACCCTCCGGATCATTCTGCTGCGATTTGCTTTCCCTTTCCGCCTGTCGTTGGAGTAGTCGCCTCCCGGCTCGGCCCCGGAGAGGTTCAGGTAGTGACGCGACGCCGCCCAGGCCGCCATCGCGAAGAAGGCACCCGTGCACCAGGAGCCTCAGAGGCAGAGCCATCACAGGCCCGAATGGCCCCGGGATGCCCCGGGCCCCGGCCTCTGCTTCCGACCTTGGAGCAGAGGGCAGCCAACCAGGCACCGGAGGTGACCTCAGAGACTGCCCACGAAGCGAAGCTGGCGCTGCCCCCCCCGTTTCCCGCCTCGCAGAAGACAGCGAAGGAACCGCCAAGAGGCCCATCCAGACCTCTTCGGGCGTCGTGCCATTCTGCTAAGCTCGCTTCTCATCTCTTCTCCTTTATTCCAGGCCACCATAAGCGGAGCTCTGCGCTGAAAGAAGGCTTCGTGCTCCAGCTGCTGCCAAGTAAAGCGTCGACGAAGCTCCTCTTTGGGACAATTTCAACACAGAGCCTTCGGATCTTCCCTCGCGCCCGCCAAAGCCTGCCAAAGGAGAGCCTTTCGCCGTCTGTTGGGACATGCGGAGAACGACCGTCACCCACACCAAAAGCCTGCCACAATCAACACCCATGCGTGCTTGCCGAGAGAACTCTTGCGCTGCTTCTCGTCCCGACCTCAGCATGGCCTGCACCGCCAACAGGGTGTCCGCACCCATCAGAATGGGCCACTCCGTCTTGATCTGCTCCTGAAGTTGGGGCAAGACACCAGCGCAGCACGGGTCACAAGCGGCGACGCTGCAACCAGGCAGCCCAGACTTGTATTTCCGCCGGATCCGCCGAGACATTTCGATCTGGGTTTGAGAAGAGCCGCAGGGCCAAGGCCACCAGCAGCGTCGCCGCCAAGGCACAGGTCTCTGGCAAGCTCCGGCAGAGGATCCGCAAGGATTGCCTCGGCTCTATCAGGGTCTCGTTCCCTAACTTCTTTCACCCTTGGATCCTAACCCTGACTGAACAGTAAGCTGCTTCTTCGCTGCGATTTCAGATCGACAGTGGTCAAGTCAAATCGCCTTTGCCTAGGCAGAGAGTCTGCATCCAAAAAAGAATCTGACAACCGTTGGGGCAGAGTTGCATCTCTGAGCCGAGCACAACTCAGTCATCACAAAGGCGGTACACGCAACTCCCACTCCGAGAGTGTGGAGGTTGTTGAGGCTTCCCATGGCAAGGGTCTCCATGGGGCCTGGACAGCAGTGCTCTCACACCCCGAGCATGACCAGCGTCGAAACCGCCCCTGCCTGGCTGCAATTGAACTGGGACTCTCTTGGAACAAAGGAGGTGATCACCCCACACTACATGTCACTGCATCAAGGCTCTGTGGCTGCAGGCAGCAAGCCAAGGAAGATACAAGCACCGTGTTGGATCAGAGAAATCCTCTGATGCGAACCACACTTTCACCACGCAGGCAAACTGTCTTGCAGATGACTAAACATTCCAGCATCCAGCACTCTCGAATCTGAAACGCCATCAACAGTAGCGATGTTAGAGCCTCCCTGTGCCCTCACCCCAACCTCACTTGCCAGACCGTGTAAAAACAGTGTAACTTCTCCATTCTTAGAAATCATAGAACTGCATGCTATAGGCTACGACGGAGGCTCAGCAAATGCTATCGACATCACGGTATTGGCATCGGGAGCTTGTTCAAATAAGCGGGATGAGACGCAAAAGGCAGGTGATGCTGCGAATGCTGATGCGCGCTAGTCTGCAGCTAATCATGGAAAGGCTGAGACAAGTAAAGCTTCGTCGGTGTAATCGCCGCATCAGTTGTGCTTCAGGGCCTCTCAGTTCTGAGCTGTACACAGGAGCTGAGCTGGCTCTGAGGTTTCCTCCAGAAACCCTCGCAAGAACTAGGGACTAAGTGATGATTCGACGGTGTTTTGGACTATATTGTATGCTCTCTCTGTGGCCGGGAGGGTTAAGAAATCCAACCTGCAATGTGATGTATCGCAAGCTGTGGCCTCCGTAGGCCATCATCCGCTTCGCGGATATTGCTTGGGATTCGTTCCGAACCACTCGGAAGCGAATGCGCAGCTCCTGAAGCTCCAGACAGGTCGCATCAAGAAAGACAGTCAGCTTCCAAGCGGAAGCATCTCTGCTCGGCTTCGCCTCTTCGCCTCTGGACTCTAGCCCGTGACGGACATGTAGGCGGCAGTGACGTGGCAGCTCAGCCTTGAGGAATCTCAGCTCTGATGGCACAAATGCACAAGGCATCTTTCCTTCCCTCTGTGTCCAGCTGAAGCACTCGTCGTCACGATTTCGTGTCGCCTGCATTGGCTTTGCCCTGATGGGCCCGCCAAAGCCTTCGAGTGACGAATCCTCGCAATGCAGAATCAAAGGAGACCCTGCGACGCATCGACTCGCCCTCGTGCAAACCAACTCTCCGCACTGCTTCCAACTAGTTTCATGCGACGGTGGGGTTTACATCAGTACTCCTACACAGTGCAGGTAAAAGGAATATCTCTCTGTCAGAAAAGACAACAAGGCCACTGCTAAATGGCACGACAGCGTAACACAGTAAACCAAGCGAGCTTTTTGCTCTGATTCATTTTCCGTGCTTCCAGCCTCAAGCTCATGAGCAAACGGTTTGATGGTCTGGTGTGTGGCTGGCTACCTGGCTTGCTTGCTGGTTGGATGGAGCGATTGCTTGTTGGACGGAGTGATTGATTGGTTGAGTGAGTGAGTGATTGAGTGATTGGGTGACTAGGTGTTGCACCCGCTGTATTCTTGCGTGATTGAGTCATTGAGTGATTGATTGGTTGGCTGATTGACTGCACACATCTTTCGATTTTGGTTTGACATTTGAAGGCTGGCCTCCCCGCTGTTTTCCGCGGTTCCTTCTGGACATGCAAGTGAAAGGCCCTTCTCGCACAACCGCAAATATCCAGCTGCGAGAGCACACATGGAAGAGGTGCGAGCTGCCTCCCTCAGAACTGGCAAGTTGAAAGCGGCACACCGATGAGACGCCAAACTGGGTCTGGAAGACAGGAAAGCCAGGGAAGGCCAGCCTGCTGAAAGCAAGTTACCGGCAACCTGGCAGCATCTCAGTGTCCTTCGCTGCATCTTTCTCACATTTGGGCGCTGCCTTCGAATCTTTTCCGGCATTTAGACTGTTCTGCTCGGCAAGGTTGGCCGTGTTCACCCTTTCGGTGTCAAAGCGCAACCGCTGGCCGCTCCTGGCGGAGCTTCGTGGGTTCTCTAGTCATACTGCACAATCATAGCTGCACGTGTCGTCGAAGTCCTGCCGGCATCCTTGAAACTCTTGTCAACTTTCTTCAGAGACGATTTCCGCTGGTCTGTTCGTGCCTTCCAGCTGCTCAGGGAAGCATTCCGGAGCGCGTCTGAGAAAGCATCCTGCCTCTTGATTCTCATCTTTCCTGAACAAGCCAGTGAGGGCCTGTAACGGCTTCATCCACGCCATAGCACGCCATCAAGGGCCGACGTGACAGAACTACTGGCTGGACTGCAATGTTGCACGGCACAGAGCCCAGGCGATCCACATGACGTGCGCGCTCCATGTGCCACACGGTCAATCCGTTGCTTCCGAACTTTTTCCGCTCACCGCACCACTTAGGCACTTCGCGCCGCGGCCTGCACGCCTGCAAGATCTCACTGCCGGGTCGGAAGGAAAAGCAAAGAAGGAGATCTCGGCTGCGCACCGTTTGGAGCGTGGCCATTCGTAGCAGCTTTGCCATTTTTAGCCTTGTCTTCATCAAAACAGCCCTCGCACACGCAAGTGAAAGTGAGGACCTCTGCAGCGTGCACTTTGCTCGACCTTGGGACAGGCAAACCAGCAAGGTCTGAGACACTGGGATTGGCTTGAAAGGGCTCCGGCCCTGTTTCCGTGCCAATCTTCGTGACAGGGAGGCTCGGACCTCGGAACGTCGAAGCTGGCACTCAGAACTCCACCGGCTCGGGGAAGGTGCTGGGATCCTCACCGAGGTCCATGGCATCTCCGAAGGCTACCCGCAGCTCGACCCACGGGAAGAGCCTTGCAATGCTCCACAGGCTCGTCACCCACACGGCTCACTGCCGCGAGCTATCTCGGCGCTTAACCGCAAGAACTCCTTGGCAGTGAAGATGCTGGCAGTTCCAGGAGGGGATGAGCTGTAAAGCAGCACCACCTGAGTGGGGACAAAAAAACCCTTCAATGCTGAGCCTTTTGCGTCCTCTCGGGCCACCACTCCGGACACCTCGCAGCCTCCCTGTCCTGAAAGCGAGGCGAAGCATTCCGCTTTTAGCGACGACAAAAGAGATCCTGTGGTGGAATAGACAGAGCGGAGCGCAGCGACGCGCGGCTCTCTCGCCTGGAGTCCGTCGAAGCAAGCGCTCCGCCAAGGCCAACCTCAGGGCGGTGCCCAGCCCACAGCCCCGACTTGGTGGGGGTAGTTTCATTCGACGCATTCAGCTGGTGCCAGACGGCACGGAGACAAGCAGCTCCGGCCAGCAACGCTGCGATCGGGGATGCAATCAATGAGTTGAGCTCTGGTGGTGAGACTTCATCTTGTACCACCGAACAACTGCTTGATGGGTATCAACAGCGTAGCGAGATCGGCCAGGCTATCGGTGCATCCGGCATCCACCTCCATGGTGAACTTCGGAAAGATGGAGAGCTATACTTCTGACACGAATTCTGTTTGCATGCTACACGACGATCAGGCGGAGAGCCCATTCGGAACGAGAGGGCAAAATGCAAACCACCTCCATCATCGATTGGCATGTAGTATCATGTGGTTCCTTGCAGCCTTCTTTAGGATTGGCCGCCCCGTAGTCTCCTACCAGGGCCACCCCAACGTTGCCCCGTGAGTGGGTGCTGGCCTCACTTCAGGTAGCCGACCCGATTTGTAACTCTAGCTGCCTGCAGATGTTCATGCTGTGGTTTGTGCCAGGACCTCCTAGATTCCTAGATGCGGAAACGGCATTCTGCATTTCTTTGTGCAGACTGCCTCGCACTGCTTTGCCATTGGCCTGCATTGGTGTTGTGTGCTGCGGTGTTAGCTAGATTCTAGATGCGATCGGTTTTGCGCCTTGCGCAACTTGCACGTACGCGTCGCTTCAAGGCCATGCGATCGAAAATCGCCTCCCTGGGCCTGTTTTAGAGGAACGGCTTCACTTGTTGGTGATGCGGTCATCACATGGGGCTACCGAAGCCCACAGCCCGTCGGATCGACAGGCTTCGAGCCCCCCAGGACTGGCTCTCCCTCCTGCCGGTTCTGAGCTTCGAGCAAGGCGGCCCGCTCCGCGTGAACGGCGGCACCCTTTTCCTGCTTTGTCGTCGCACTGTGACTTGGTTTGCAGAAGCATTATGCCGAGTTCCCAGCCAGGGGTTGCAAAGCATCCGTGTCAGCGGGCTCGAGGCGGCGCCCTGGCCGAGAATCCGAGCTCGGAACGAGCGACAAGCCGCGGAGCTCAGGCCCAGACGATGCACTTCACCGTTGGAGCATAGGCTGCCCGTCTGAGAAGGCGATAACCAACACAAAGCAGAGCCCGAACAAGAAGTTGGCAACCCCAACCCCCCAACCCCGCCTGATCCGTCAAGTCATAAGCCAACCAGGCTAGGCTGCCCGGACCTTGCTGGTTTTGGTTACATACGAGTGCAAGTGCAAAGGCCAAAGATCGCTTAAGCTCGGCTCCTTGTGCGGAGCCTGACCACTGAGACCATTTGTCCAGCATGGCCTGTCAGGCTGGCTCTGACGCTGGACTGATGAGGCTCTACCTGGCCTGCCGACGTAGCTGCCGCGCTGCCTCCGCAGACCTCACGGTACTGTCAGTGTCACGTCACACACACACACACATAAATACATATATATATATATATACACACACACGCACATACACGCTCGTGACAAGGAGGCCCAGGCCAGCCGTCAGCGTCGCCTTAATGACACTGCTTTCCCTCCGCGCGCTCGCACGAGCGGCAAGTCGAAGTTGAGGCGGGAGCTGACGGTAATGCCAAGATGCCTGAAATCGCACAGATGCCCGCTCCGTCTACGCAGAGCAGCGCATGCGGCGCCTGAAAGCATCAGCCGTGAAGGCGCCAAGGTCGGGAGTCTCCCGCAGCTTCACCATCGCTGCTGGGCTCGGAGAGTCCAAAGCCTCCAGAATCGGCCGCACCTTCAAAAGCACCAGACGAAGAGAAAGAGAGAGAAATAGAGCGAGAGAGAGCGAGAGCGAGCGAGAGCGAGAAGAAAGAATGTGGACGAAACTGACAGCTGTCCCAACAGCTGCCGCCCCGGCACCCACTGGCTCTTCACCAGGCCATCGACTTCTGGTTTCTGTTGGCTCCCTCTCCGAAGCAAACTTCCCAGACGCAGCACCGCGGAGCTGCACCTCTCATGGCGTGCCACATGGGCGATGCGAAGCATGATGGAGCAGGTGGGTGGCCTTCGGAATGCTGGGCATGTAGCCGCACTCTGAGTCGCAGGAAGGAGCCAGGAGTCTGCATGGCGCTCCAGGGCTTCCCACACGTCCTCCCCGAACCGGTCGCACAGCCAGGACACGCCCTGACGAGAGTTTCACCAAGGCGGAGCGACCACATTAGCCGCCATGGCACTTCCAAGCCTCCTGTCCTTCGCCTTCGTGAGACTCCAGCGGCGTGTCGAGAACGAAACCTCATGGGCTCACATCGGCTCACATCGGCTCACGGCATGACTACACCTTGGGCCGCCCGCCGTTCTTATCGTGCATCTCCACCAGCAACGTAAACACTCGAAGCAATGACTCGTCACAGGCCTGTGCAAGAACACGTCCTTGCAACAGTCAGAGTTGCAGTTGCGATGATGGCCTCGCATAAGTGCAAGGCTGCCAAGAAGTCAGCCATGCTGATCTCCTTCTGCAGCTTCCTGTTGTCCTTACAATAGCATTGCAGCTTGTACTTGATCGAACTCCGCTTAAAGCGGACAGGAAGGGACACAACACCCGCCGCAGTAGCAATAAGCAGTGCACTGAGAAAGTGGCTTGCATGTCGTCTAGCCACTTCAGGCCCTCTTTCTCCTGCGAAGCCAAGCTGTGCAAAGAAAGCACGGTGGGCGTGCCGTCACAGGTCCTTGCCCGGGCAACAAGCACAAAGCTGCAGAGCTCTGCCATAGCTCGCAGCGCGAGCTTTTAGAACTGCTGGGTCTTCCTCTTCCTGGGCTTCCCCCTGCGCCTGGAGACAGTGACGATGACTGGGGAGCTCAACCCAATGCAACCCAATGCCAATCCTCTTCCCCTTCTGGCTTGGGAGGTCGCGCAGCTTTCGCAGCCATCACAGCCTGCAGAATGGGACGAGATAACTTGAACTTGGTGTCTTCAATGCCTGGAAAGAACAAGACAATCAGGAGCCAACATTTACAGTGAATACAAACTTTCTGCTGACCCTTTTTTGTCTCTGGCGGATTCTGGCAATTCGCTGCTTCGCGCCTTGGCTCCGGACATACACGAGCATCAATACAGTTGGCGGCATCACAATCACAACTCGACGAGTCGACAAATGCCATAAGCGGAAGCGGAGCCACTCGCTTGCGTTGTCGGAGTGCAACGTGCTCTGATGGTGAAGGCCTAGGCCTAGGTCGTAGCTGTTTAGAAGGCCATTTCTAATATTTCTATCCAAGTCTCCCAGCAAGGCGCCGGCTCGTGGGAAGTTGAAGGACAACGAGACGAACCTCTCCGAGAGTCCTCCAAGTTGCCAGGCTCAAGTTGGGGCTTGCGTGGGCCTGCAGTTTCCCCAGCCTGGCAGGGGCACCACTGCTTCTGCTCCAACTCTCGTGCTGCCAGTGCCTCCGGCTCCAAGAATTCGCTGTTACACCGAAACTCTGAAAGACGGGCGCCACAGCACCTTCATATCGGCCCTCTGCCGGCAAGGAAGCCGGCGCCTCTTCACGATGCAATGACACTTGACACGAAACCAAAACGAGCTCCGTGGCTTTTTGCCAAGGTCTCGGCCACTCGTGCTCTAGCGCTCGCAGGGCGCGCTCCTCTAGGCTCCCCAGAGCCGGGAGCCTCAAAGTAAGAAACGGCTCTTTCTGAGGTGCTTCGACTTCGAAGGCGCCCACATGGCCTCGCAACTGCCCGGGCTCCCTCCAAACCCTCCAGGAAGAAGAGCCTCGAAGGCACTTGGCACTAACTCCGCTGAGGCCAGGCTCACACGTTGCTTCCCGTCCCTCGTCCATGCTGCCCAGGATCTGTCGCGCTTCCTTCCAGCTGCGCCGCTCTCTGCTGCACTCATGCGTGTGGCAACGGGTCCTCTTCGACAGGGTCGATGCAGTGGCACGGGCTGCCAGATTCTCCGCGACAGGCTCTGCAGCAAAAGCCCGTGAGCAGCTTGCTGCCTGCGCCACGCTGTGCCACATCTCGGAGGCGCACGGCCCGACGACGCAATGAGATCTACAAAGGAGCCTATCGGAGCCAAGGCCCACGGCCCGCAGGGGATCGTGGTACTTTTTGAGCTTTTCTTCCGCATGAAAACCACACCACAGTCCTTGCTTTGCTCCAGCATCAGGAATTCTGCAATTGGCACGAACATCCGTCATCCGTAGGTGGAGCGGCAGGCTGGCATCGCATGCCTCAGCCTCGAGGTTTGGTCCGGTGTGGATTCTGATTCTGGATGTGGCCTGCTTGGTGGTGAGGCTACTGCGACGTTGCCTGTAGCATTGTGACTGTTGTTGACGTCCGACATGTGCGTCCGAGCATCTGCCACATGAGATCCAGCCTTCCAACAGGGCTTCTTGCTAGAGAAGGTAAGAAAGTCTCCTTCCGACAAGGCTTGAAAGTGGCAGATGCTCCAAGGCTGCATCGTCCTGTCCTGTGGTTGGGTCCCTCTTCTGATCGATGTCTGGATTCGGCAAGCGGATGTACTGAGAGAAGCCTTGCGCGGGTGCAGAAATTTAGTGGAAGCCCACCGAAGCCATCGGCAGTGTCATCTCCTTGCTCTTACTTGTCGGATTACGTCCGATCAGCCAATTTACATGACCTTCCCGTTTGTTCTTCGCAGGCGTGTGGTCTTTCTGCATTCAGTGTTGGGGGACAACCTGCACACGAGAAGACTTGCTGGGACAGGTTCTGCACAGCACCAGCTGGTGCCTCAAAGCATGCTCTCGAGTTCAACTGTGTACAATAGTTTCTTAGGCTGTAAAAGCATGTTCAGAAGACATCGGATGGCCTCGTGCAAAGGCAACGAACGCGGCAGCAAACGCGTAAGTGGCACGCGATGCTCTCTGGAGGACGGCAAGCATTGACTGCTGATTCCGAGTAATGGACCAATGCAAGCCACCTTCGGACAGCCGTGCAAGCGCGAAGTCGCCCTGCTGCTTGTGTCCATTCTCGCCGATGCTGGCAGAGATGCCACCCTTCCTGCTCCCATAGACCTTGGTTGCACATGCTTCCCGATTCGCAAGTTGGCGTGAGGTCACAAAACCCGAGCCCAGGGACACCAGGTCTTTGGGCTTTCGTGCAGTACATTCGTCGGAATCTCACGACAACACCATCACGATGCCAGTAGCGTAGAGAACGCTCCAAATCATCCTGCAAGAACTTACGATCGGATGCTTCGCTCTCCTCTGCTGCTGCTGCTGCATTCTATGTCCTTCACCTGGCCGAAACGGGTGTAGAGATCCGGATCGTGCAGGACTCGAAAGCCGAACAAGGCCCCGTACACCAGACCCAGAGCAGTGCTAATCTCGGGGGCCTCCTGGCATTGTAACTGCTCTGGCAAAGGAGGGTTGGACGGTGCTGAGGGTCCTTGAGGAATTGCTTGTTGCTGGTCGGAGAGATGCCTGGATTTCGCGTAACGTGACACCACGTGGCACAGCATGGCAGAGCACTTCATGAGGGCACCCTTTGGCGCTGCGCTGCACTGAGCACTGCTTGCATCTGCTTGCGCCCTGGCCCGGGCCCCGGGCCCCAGAGGTGAGCTCGGAAGCGCTGCATCGCCTCGGCGGCCGCCTGAATCGTCGCAACGAGGTCCCCCGGGAACTCCTGGAAAATCCGACCCGTTCCGCCCCCATGCGATTCTCTTCTCAGTGCTCCTTCTTCCTCCGTGAAAATTCCGGGGGCTCCTCGCCGGCCTCGTGGCGGACGAAGCGAAGCAAGTTGTCGTCCATCACCACCACCTAGGGCTGAGAAGACGGGCGGGGGGGGGGGGGGGGGGGGGCCGAATCCGGGCCCCCCACATGCTGGCCCGGCAAAAAGCACTCCTCGATGAAGCGGACCTGCAGGTCGGCGCCTGGGCGAGCCAAGCTCTTCGAGTGACTCGTTGTGAGTCGAGTCCTGGTCTCGTCTGAAAACATACCCGGCCGAGGTCCTTGCCCTTGATGCCCACGATGATCCTCCCACCGGCACATGTCATTCTGAATGCAGGGGGCAAACACGGGAAGGTGTCCTGTCATGTAGCGGTCCCAAGACTTCCTCATAGCACCCCGAGAGGAAGTCCGGGTCTTCATGTGAAACGAACACCTGCAAGGCGGTGAGCTGCAGCACGTGTGGCACCAAAGCCCAAAGCCGGCAACTGAGAGCACGGCGTGAATTCGCTCCCGGTATTCGAGCAACCCGGAACTTCGCAAAACATTCATGGTTTGCGACATCAGGCTCTTTGGCCTGAAAAGCATGACGATGGTAATGGCGATCGAAGAACAAGGCTTGCACAAGGCTACGGTGCTCCTGGCGTAGCTGCGCACGCAGATCACCCAGGGCTCCCAAGAGACCCTGGCCTGTGCCCGCAAAAGCAGCTCCTGTGTGCGACACGGTGCAGCTTTCATCCCCCCCTTTCGGCCCCATTTCCTTCACGAAGGGATGGCGGAAGGTGGAATCAGGTCCTGCGACAAAGGTGGCTCAGTCAAGGAGGCCTCCTGTTCGGTCCCGGAGGCCTTCACCGTACAGCTCGCTGGAGGCAGGTGCCCTCTGCAACAGCTGTCGGAGTCCCGACAAAGGCTCAGAGACTTGCCTGGCAGGTTCCAGGGTTCAGAAACCCCTCACCCTGCCCTACGCTACTTGATGTCATCATCTTGGCAGCCTGGACCGGCTTTGGAGCGTCTCGCAAACGGCGCACTCCATGCTGACACGCTCGGTGCGAACTAGCACACGTTGAGCCGCGGTGGCCAAGAAAAGCAGCTGGTGTTGCGGCCGCATCACCTGTCAGAGTCTGTCTTGAGACAGGGTGGAGGCACCCTTCAGGTCGTGCCTGCCAGTCCCGTTGAACCTTGCACTGTGAAAGATCTCTGAAAACCGGATGCGAAGAGCACGGGAGCTTTCGTTCCGCTGAGCTGCTGCTGTGCGCACACGCTCACGGAGCTTTGCCGGCGAGCGCTGCAGCAGCCGAGCCATGGCCGCAGTAGCATCGGACCTCAGGTGCCCTCCCCTGACGCATGGCGCAGCTCCATGAAGATTCTGACGGGTCGCAGGAACTCCTCAATGCCTTCTTGGCAGTTGCGGAGCTCACGTGCATATGGGGTTGCTGCCCCTCGCTGACGTCTGAGAACCTGCAGGCCGCAGCCGCAGCAGGCCGCAGGCAAAAACTGCCCTCGGCGAGGCAACCGAACCTTCCACTCCTTCAGTATGGCTGGCAGCTCCTTTGTCGCCGAACAAATCCCCCTGGCCAGAGGGATGGATGGTACGGCATGCGATAGTCAAGCAAGTGCGTGCCTTCCACGTTCGCATGTGAGGTCCTGCTGCTCTGCGAGGCGGCCAAGAGGGAAGCAGTTCTCCCTCTGCGTGACGCGCCGGCGCAGACGGGCAAGGGCCTCGGGGGGGGAGACTGCGCCTCCAGGCCCTAGCCCATCATCCCATCAGAACGTGAAGTGCGTTCTGAGATTGGAGCGATCTTCCGGTCCGTGACCATGAGCCCACGTTTCCACAGAAGATTCCGTGCGAACTCACCAGGATGTGGAGGAGGCAATGGAGTGGCTTCGAGAGGCAGAGCAAGAGAGCACCTTCGGAGGTGTGGGAAAGAGACAGGCTGACTCTGCGCCACCCATCCACCCTGTTGACCCTGCCTCTGAGCTCCCTCTCGGGCGCCGCGGGATGGCTCTCCACGGCTCTTGGCCATGGCAACGACCCTCGACCCTAAGGCGGCACCATACCAGCGTGTGTCTCTCTTTGCATCTGAACGGAATCTTGAAAGTTCTTAGGCCCTGTTGGGCCGTGGCTCAAGCTTGGCTTCGGATCTCACAGCAGGTGGGGCTGAGAAGGCTGAGAACCACGAGGTGCTGTTGCAGCGCTTCTAGCATCACACCTCCGCTCAACTTCGGAAGAGCGTTTCTGACATCCCCGCATAGATGATATGGCGATGTGGACATGTCAAGCCTTCGCCACCATCTCTTCCGGCACGGGTGGAGGAGGCAGTCGATTCACAGGAGCCTGCACACTCGTCTTCGAATTTCTTGCGAGCTGCCTGGCGACCTGGCGACCTGGCGACCTGGCCTTGGGCTGCGGGCTCCTTAGGAGGCTCGCAGCTCCAAGCTCCTCCATCAGACGTAAAGGCATCATCTCGATGTGAAGCGACTTGACGCGACAGCCCCATCACGCTCGTCGCCGCTTTTTGCTACAAGCTTTCTGCACATACCTGGCCACTGTCATGATTCTCATCACAAGGATGGCAAAACCAGGTAGCTAGAACGTAGCGAGGGTGTTGGCCCCAGTGGCTCACCTTGGACGAGACTGGCTAGCTGTAGCCATGCCCGCACAACTGTCCGCCATTGAATCTGGCATCAAGCGTTTGAAACACAAGCAGCCGAATGAGGGTAGGTGTCGTCAATGACCATGGATTTGCCCTCAATCCACAGGCTCTGTGCCGGTCCGACGCTGATGCCTGATCACAGACCCCGCTGCTGTGACACGTGAACCAGTCACACCAGAGTGCATTCCTGCTACTGCTACTTCTGCTTATTCTGCTACTTACTGCTGCTGCTGCTGCTGCTACTGCTACTGCTGCTGCTACTGCTACTGCTACTGCTACTGCTACTGCTGCTGCTACTGCTACTGCTGCTGCTACTGCTACTGCTACTGCTACTGCTACTGCTACTGCTACTGCTACTGCTACTGCTACTGCTACTGCTGCTACTACTGCTACTACTACTACTACTACTACTACTACTACTCCTCCTACTACTGCTACTACTTACTGCTAATCCCCACTGCCGCTGCCACTACTACTGCCACCCCTCGAAAAAATGTGAACACGCCCGGCGAGCTTGCAAGTGGGTTCACGCGAATTGCCACGTTTTGGTTGCGCCACGGGCTCATGGGCTCCTACTAGTATACCTTCCATATGGACTTCATGCTGAGCAAGGGTGTGCTGTTGATTGGCAAATAGCACGTGGACATGAAAGCCCCGGCAAAGTGTACTGTCATTGGGTACAAGCTATCCAAATGCTCCGGCCGTGACTCAGTGCGAGACGCTGTGCGCTACCAACAAAACTCAACTCCATTACTTTACCTTTAACAAGCTCTACAGCAGATAAACTCAAATCCAGCTAGGGCAGGAAAGCCGAGTTCCTAATCCAAAAACTCCTTAATTTCTCGAGTGCTCAACGACGATACGCGTGATAGTTTTGCACGGCAGTGAGAACCCCACCAGAGAGTACAGGGATGTTGGATGGATAGGTGGATGCGACAGTTGGCGACAAAGGGGAACGGACTGTCAGACGACAACTATGCTTTCTGGCACGCAGACCTCGATTCCGGACATGTCAGCACCTGGCCTGACCGGAGAGGCTCCGGAGCGATGACTGCAAGGTGAGCCGTCAGGCGGGGCGCGTTTCCGAAGTGCGGTTTCCTTACGCACCCGGAGATGGCAGGACTGCAGGCATTTGCAATGCAGTGACCATGCTGTCCACCCGAAACTCCAAGGTTGACGAGCTTCAAGTGTGCACCTGCGGAGCATGGGATTTCTTGTCGGTGTCTTTGAATCTGTGACTATGAGCAGCAACGGGCCTGGGAACAGCTTGTAGTAGTTGGTGTTGACCTTAGACCGGCTCAGAGTTTGACAGGGCACGTCGTTCACGCTGCAGTCGAGATGCATAAGGGCAGTTCACCAACCTCACATTCACAAGTTGCTGGCCGCAGCTTCCAGAAGCATGGCAAACAGTCGCTCACGCGCTCTCAGTCGTGTTCCGTGTGTTGCAACCAGAGTACTCTTTGCGAGTTTTTAAAAGCGCGCAAGTCTTTGGCGCGAAGCTGCAGAAGGCGTCATTCCAGTTGCCATATCCTCAAAATGTCCACACACGCCCCTTCGTGGAGCAGAGCCTCTGCGCATCTAAGGCCAGGTCGAACGATTCGAATCGCATCCCAACCACCAGGTGTAGAGAGCGACTCGACGGATACATCTGCCCGTCGTATCGCTTCATAACCTTGAGCTTCATGATGCCGGTGCAGGCTTGAAAATATTCAAATCTCAACTCACTTGTAGCTCCATACCAAGAAGCCATCTTCAACATCCACAGCATTTATGATGCCTTCAAGCTCGGAACGAAAAGTTCCATAATGTTCCTCCTCGGTTCATGCTCCAGTCTCACTGGCAGGGCACACGCAAACGATCTCAGCCAGGGCTCAAGAAACACGGCCAGGGGTACTTTGCTGGCGTTCCAGATTGGCTTAGCTGGTATGTCCTCGGATCACGTTTGCTGCTAAGCTGTTGCAATGATTAGGATTAGGAGACCCTGCAACCTGCGAATGCAGCAAGGCCTCTGGGTATCGAAGCCTGCACAAAGTGCAACAAAATCTTCTGCCACCGCCCCAAGCCCAAAAAAAACCACGGCTGGTTCGTGCCAAGGGGCTGGTTGAAGTTCATGTCCCAGGGAGAGGTCCAGGATTTTCCGGCGTCTGCGAATCGCGGCACCGTCTTCAGATACCTGAGATGACAGATGGCCTCTCTGTCCAAGTAGCGGCCTGTTTCAAATCAGAGCCGAGCGGTTTGTTTTTTCAAACTGAGACTGCGTGCCCCAACAGCATTGAGAGCAGCAAGGCAGAACCAAACATACTCTCATCCACCCATGCATGCATCAATTCATCCACCCACAATTCATCCATTCACCCATCCGCCTTGCATCCATCCATTGATCCATCCGCCTGGTTGTAGCGCCTGCCGCAAACTAGTGTAAGCTGGACAAGATTTCACTCAGCCAGTAACTTTCGTGTACTCAGCATCACTCATCACTATCGCCATCATGTTATTTTTCTTATTCATCATCTTCATCATCTTCATTACCGTCATCATCATCGACATATCTTTGGGCACTGACTTGTGCAAAGATGCAAACTCGCGGGAATTACCAGCGTTTTTGGTGCATGCTCGCACATGGTATTGGTATCAATGCTTGTAACAGGACGTCTATCCCAGAAGGCATGCACGCCTGTCCCACCCCAATCCCATGAAAGCGTTCGAAACAGCTCAACATTGTAGAAAATCCACCTCAGTAACACGGCACCCTGCGCGCCTGCCACCTCTACACAGCCTTCAGAAGCCCCTCTACAAAGCACTTCTATCCAGCCTTCTTTTTCGTCCATAACCCTTTTACGAAGGTTCTCTTCTACAAGAAGCAAGCCTTCTGTCTTTAAGTCTCCTCTATAACTTCTCCAAACCCGTCTGCAAACCCTTCCAGTGCCCCTCCACAAACACTTCTATAAACGACTCTGGAAAACCCTTCTGCACGGCCAAAACGCTTTCCCCTATGACATATGATCCCTGGCTTCAGAGACACGACCAAAATGCCTTTGCACATACTGTATTGGCACAGGATTCACAAACATGATCAGAATGTACCAAACTGCTTCCCCCAAAGTGCTGGTGGGATTGTGAAAGATTTCGAGGTTCAAATCAAAGAGGCACCACAGGCACACAGGATGTGCCTCCACCGGGCGAGCTGTCATTCCGAGTCTAACATCCGGCTCATGCACCACAACTTACAATGGGCCAATGGGTCTCCTTGCCGGAGGCTGCAGATACGAATCGGGGCGGCACCAGATGCGCGATTCACGCAACCACTTCATCCATCACCCGAGAGCATGGCCACAATGCCACCTCTTGTACTGGCGTGATTCACGAGACATGACCTAGCGCGAATCGTCGTGACACCACGCGCACAGCACGATTTCGTGTGGCGTGATTCATTGATGTGACTTGTAGGATTTCACACAAGTCGAAGCTAAACCCAACGTGGCACCCTTTGGTAATCTTCTCCTGAGTCCCAGCATGTTCGATCACGCGAAATGGCGCTAGTGCCGTGACACCTCTTGGTCGGAATTGACAACCCTCTCAGTGGCATCGCACGTCCGCGTCGTCCGGTGATCCCGATTCATTGTAAATCCCAATGCATGCCTCAGGCTGGCCTGCAAACGACAACCCTCTCGGTGCTGCTGGCCTGATTTTGGCCTCGCAACGTTTTCATCCCGCTAGTCGCTAGCATTTGGAGGAAACATGTTCGTCATGTCTTTGAGTCCCGCCAGGACAAGTGGGGAAGCATTTTGGGTGTGAAATCATGCTGTGACCATTCACACCTGGTCATGTCTCTGATGCACCAGTATCTGTGCGCCGCGTGCTCCTGATGGCGAGGAGCACTTTTTGGTGCCAAATCGCGATGCGCGTGACGACTCGTGTTCGGGATCGAAATCCCCATGCTCGGTGCAAGTGAGATCCTATCTCGACGATCACCATTCAGTTTGAATATCCAGCCTGGGCTCTTGCGCGTGGCTCATCCAGCTAACAACTGCCAGGTCGATTTTCCTGTGTATCCCTCGTGTCATTTACTTCAGTTTGTGCCTTGTCTCTGACACTGTTGCTCAGCACCGCAAATCGGGGCTGGCATGTCAGCCAACTAGCGATGTCCTAAGTCATGGCGAGATGCCTTCGAAAACAACGCCACGATATCAACAACCGTCTCGGAGAACAAGGACATGCGGCAAGCGTGCTCCATTGCAAATTCCAACAAGCCGGGCACAGGTTAGCCTCGACATGACAATCACACCGCCAGCTGCATGTGGGGAAGCATTTTGGCGGTGAACGGTGTATAGAGGAGCGCTTGATGAGTGCGTGTAGGGTGGATCGATGAATAAATGGACGGATGAATGGATCGAGGGATGGATGATGGATAGATGGACGGATGGATGCATTCTTGCTACCCTGACCCGTACGTTGTGTCAATTACGAGATCATGAGAAACAGAAGCAACCTTATGGGCCAGTGTCTCGAAGACCTAACATCTCATTCAACCTTCCAAACCACCTCCATGGTATAACCATTCGCGAGGCTTTCGGGATAAGACCCAAGTGGCTCCAAGAGCTGGGTGGCACGTTCCCGGTAGATGGAGGTCAAGGTGGAGCCACTTGGCTCCGTCTCTTGCAGCCAGGCGTACAAAATGGCGGGCTGACCTGAGCATGAGCTGTCTTCGCTGAATCGGGTCTCACATTCGACCGCAAAGAGAGCTCTCAGAGGGTCAGAGACGATCAGAAAAGAAGGAAACAAGTGTCAAAGATCAACGAGGAGCACAGACTGAATCATCGTGCCTCGTCGAAGGAAACTTGGTCCAACAAGCCCAGTCTCTTACAATGTCAACGCGACCCATCTCGGAACATCAGTCAGCTGGAGTACTATCATGGGTAGCTGATTTGGAGATCTGGCGGGCAAGCCCTTGGGCAAAGATGTTTAGATGATCAAGGCGTCAATCGCCTCTCAACAGCAATAGAACCATCATCATCACCACCATCATCGTCCAGCCAATACGAATAGTCATCGTAACGGCGCAGGAGCGCAAAAGTGGGAATGTATAAGGCCTCTTGGAACACGGAGTGAGTTTGTTGGCAGAAGTTTATTTCAAACGCTGATCGCGGGGGCAAGCTCGTGTTTGAAGAATCCCCTATCCGAGTGGGAGATGCCATGATTCCAGGAGCAAACACGGTAAACAACCCGATTTGGCCAAACAAGGGTCAGCTATAGTCTTCAAGCATCGCTTGTGTGTTTCATTCGCAGTCGGAGGCTGCAGCACACCTTGTAGACTGGCTCAGTTTCCTGAAGCCATTCATGTTGCAAACAGACATGATGTGTCGTCCATCTCGTTGACCACACAGCGCTGGTTTCATCTCTTGTCTGGCGAGTAGCTTCCGTCTCGCTCGTTCTCTGATTGCACGAAGACAAGCTGTGCACCCGGCCGAAGCGAATGTCGCACCCGAGCTGCAACCAGTGTTCCGTCGGTAAGTCACGGGAGCCTAGTTCATTTCGCTGTTGCACAGCAAACACGTACCTGAAAGTCATACAAGCTCGAATGGAAGCTGAGGGCAAGTGACACCCCGCATAGTTGATACTGAGTTCGAAGAGCCTCAGATTGCAGACGATTCAGGGTATGCTAAGGCTCTGAGGCACACCGGGGGAGTACCAAGCCAAGAAGCTGAGCGGACAGAACAATGTTCTCGCGCATGATGTCGCCTGTCCTGACACTGTGACACAGAAGAAGCTTGCGTAGGTCGCAAAATGTCGCGCGATCGAGCATGGCCCGGCCTGGTGAACCACGCATAGAGGTACAGCACTTGCGCAGCGCCCAGAGCCAGAGACTGCTCTTGAAAAGCAAACTTAGCAGGGACGTCGGCGCGCCGCAACACAAACGCACGTGGCCCCATGTATCTATGATGCCCCCTCGCGAAAACCGTTGCTTTTAAGCGGCTCTCGCCATGGCGAGGGCATCTGCCAAATCCTTTGAGCCCAAGGACCAGCGGTTCCTCAGTGCAGCGCAGCGCAGCCTTGCAGCCTGTGGGGAGTCTCTCAGTCTCAGCTAGGGCAGCTGGGGGTCTCGTTGTTGTAATACCTGATGCACGGTGTTCAACGCTAGCCGCTAGCCGGATCCACTATGCTCATGGCTCCAGCCTTGTCTCGAAGTACCTCACAGACTTCGTCTGCCGAGTCACTTCAGCTCGCTTCAGGGGCACGTCATGGCAGCTTCCTGGTTTCCAAGATCATCTTGCCTGCAATCAAAAAGATCTGAGCAGTGTCCTCCTTTGATGCGTGCCTTTGACGCGTGTTCAGAGAAATGCTCGGCGGAGCTCGAGAGGCCGCTGCAACAAAAAGAGACGTGTTCATCGTTTCTGCAAGCTCTGTTTCAGCTCTGGGGCAGGCACGAGTACGCGAAGGGCACTTGCGGCACCGCGTCCTGCGAGAGGGGCTGCGCTGCAAGAGCAAGGCAGTGCACAGCTCTCCTCCGATGCTCCTGCGCAAGACCAGGCCTCAAACTGGGCACAGTCTTGCCTTTCTCGCTCGGGCGCTCTCTGAGTGCGAAGCGCCAGCACCAGTGATGCTACGAGGGTGGACAGCATGGAAATGGCACGTCTGGAAGCTTGTGATCGGAAGTCACATTGAGCTTCTGAGAGGTGCTTGAACTTAGTGCTGGTGTGGCAAACGGCCGCCGCGCTTGAACCAGAAGCAGAGCTCGGGGAAGCCAGGAAGCCATGAAGCCAACACGTCGGAGCAGCAGACATTGCAGGCAAGTCGGCTCCTTCAAGAGCCTCTCTCCGTTAATTGCCATTGAGGGAGTCGTGGCCGCCGTGGCCGTGGCCACGGCAGGTGTCTTCTGCTTGGGCTCCCGCTGGGCCTGGGCTCGGGCCTGAGCCGCCAGAGCCGTGACCGCCGCAGGAGCCGGCCCTGGCCAATGCGCCGATCACGATGTCTCGAAGTGATTCGATCCTCTACGCTTCGCATCGCTTCGCATCGCTTCGCATCGCTTCGCTCGCTTGCGCGCGATACTGCCATGGCCTCTAATGCAGGCATCGGCGCCTGAGCGGCGCCAAAAACTTCCAACGCTTGTCGCTTGTCGCCGAACTTCCTTGACATGCCCTGCCCCTGCCTGGTTCAGAGCAACCTGCAACATCAGGGCCTTCTGCCTCGAGCATTTAGAGGATGTGCACGCCGTGTTACAGTAAAAATGCGCAACAAGCTGCAGCTTTGGCCACCAGCCACCACTAGCCGACCAGCCCTTGCAAATCGATCGCCCACCTTAGCTTTGGCCTCGTTGGGCTTGCGGCTGTACCTCTTGTGTTGCTGCCAATGCACTCACAAAGATCCTGATGACGCTCAGGGCACCAGCTTTGGGCGCCATTCGACCAGCCTGATCCGTTCACAGGCTGCCAGAGCTTGAAGGAAGCATCCCCGAACATCAGCGTGGCCTTGGGCATCTCCCCACCTCAAACACAGCTTCCGCCGTCAAGCGACTTACTCATCGGCCGGCCTCTCCCTCTCTATCTCTCTATCTCGTCCTTTCAGGAAGCTTGCGAGCGCACTTCTGTGGAGGACACCTGTTGGTTTCTTTCCTTCGCCAGGTTTAGGGTGGAGGGCTACCCCCCTACCGCGTGCAAGTGCGCCCCCGACAGTTGCGAATGCCAGGAGTGACCACGCTTGCTCACACACGACCGCATTGACAACTAAGCATAAGTAACATCAAAAACAGACACGATGACTCTTGCCCTCGTCGCGGGGACATTCGCCGGAGAGTGGTGGATTCGAAATATGAAGACTCTTGCCCGCTGTTTGAAAGATGCGAGATGAAAAGTGCTACAGGAGGAATTTTTGCGGCTGCAGCAATGCAGTCTTGGTTGCGGACTTTCCCCCGCAGTGGTTACTGGAGCATCGTCTGTCACCCGAAAACAAATGGATGTCTAACAAAAATTTCCAGGCATGAACACTACACGATAGGCTCGGCTCCAGCTGTTACGAACATGCGCAGTGCTCAAGTGGGAGTTAAACAGTGTCGCTGATTGGCTTCTTGCTTGTGCCTGGCACTGAACAAGGGGAAGAATACCAACAGTACTCAAAGGCCTTCACACATGCAAGTTCACAGTATGGGCAAAGGCATTCCAATTTGAGTGTCGGGAAAGAGAGTAGGGGTCCTAAACAGAGGCAGCCATGGAAAGCATTACAACAGAGAAGGCTAAGATGAACCCGCGATTCCACAGCGTGGGCACAACATACCAGAAAGACCCAAGCAAGGCTGCCTTGGAATACTGCCGTCAGTCAAAGAATACAGGTTGGAATTAGTCTCGGTGAAGGGCGGCTCGAGTCACATTCAGCAATGTATAACATTGGGGTGTTGAAGCTACGTTTGCATGCAGCGCGACTCGAAATCCAAAATAAGGCGGACTTTCCCCCATCTGAGTGGTCTCTCACTGTTCGTTGCGACTCAACTGTCGGCGTCAGAGCTACCGCAGAAGGCAGCGTGCATGCACCGGCGACGATGACTTGGGCACTAGCTGTGGCTGCTGTGAGAACGTCTCGGCGATGGGCTTCGAGACTCGTCAGGCGAGGTCGAGGCCTCCGATCCTGTGCCAGCATTGGTAGCCGTCGTTGTGGCCTGGGCCTCGTCGGACAGCAGGATGGGCTGTCCCCATAGAGCCATCGTCCACCGGAAAAAGAGGCTGTGCCCCGGCCAAAAGTATCACGGCTTCTTGCTCCATGACAAGCAGAAGCCTTTCCAGGGTTTGCTTCGCTTCAAGGATCTGATACGGTGTTGCATCCTCGCTCCTCGCCGGTCCATGTTACCCGGGATTGCCACCGCTCCCTTGTTGAGGTAGTCCCGAATCGTCACGATGGGGTAGGCCAGCCGGGTCACGTCGTCGGGCTCTCCAAGGAGGAGGTAGAGGAAGTTCCGGTGGTCGCGCCGCCATGACGCTCGTTCTCCAAGCCGTTGCCTTTTGGCTGGAAAAATCACTCTGGAATGTAGCCCTGGTTGACCATCCTGGATCCATCGCACGAGCTTGTCCAGAAGCTCGAGGCCCGTGGTTCTGGGTCCACCTCAGCCTCCAGTGCTTCCTGAGTATGCCCCAGCTTTGCAGCATCTCGCGGCTTTGCTTGAAGTAGTTCTCCACCCTTGCTGAGTCTCGTAGTAGTGATCGTCGCGGTGTGGTGTCGCGGTGTTGTAGAATGTGGCGAAGTAGTTGTAGGGCTGTGGGGTTTCATCCCATGGGTTTTGCAGTTTTGCATGACGAGATGACCGACTCCCCGTCCATCTGCGTCGGGTCTGGGTGCACTGCTTCCGCTGGGGGACCACCTCTGTTGCCCAATGTCAAACTCGCATGCAATCATGTGAAATCTATTGCAGAAGTGACAGGCGGGATATGCGAGGTCCGTGACGTTCTCCTGCGTCTGTAGGAAGGACTGCTGGGAAAATGAGCATTCCTTCAAGATAAATGCTGGGCACGTGCCATTCTTGTTTGCGTACACGCATCGTTCAGGTACAGAGTTCCTCCGATGACCTGGGTGAACCAGAGGAGCACCCCATCTGATTGGAAGATTCCTTTCCAGCATCACCAGCTTGTGGTCTTGTGGTAAGGGTTTGAAGGTGGTTGAGATGTCAAAGGTGGCACACGATTTCCGGTCTTGCAAGCGCCAGGCATGCCAGAAGCTTACGGCATTCGCAGCATAGTGTCGGTGGAAACCGATGTATGATGCGGGTTCACGAATTGCCTCAGGTGGTTTCAAGAGAAACCTCCCATGGGAGTACGAAGTGTTTGCATCAGCTGGAGGACGACTTCGAGGAAGAGCAAGAGACTCTGCGTGCCTAGACTGCTTTTTTGCCGTTCTACACACCGACCAATCGGAATAAAGATCGCCCGCACTTTACGATGTCATTGGCGTTGCTCAGTTCTGCAACTTAAGAGACCCAAAGCTTGGATCTGTCTTGGTAGAGCTTGCATGTCCGGCTGTATGGTGGTGGCTGTGATTTTTCAGTTGGAGCTGGCCTGCGCAAGTGGACTCGGCAGCTCTCTATCTGCAGCGTTGAGCCGGCAAGCTGTTATGCAATACTTTCAGCCGACTTCGCAATTGGACGACTCTGGCAACTTGGCTTTGGTCTGCTGGCTGGGTGGACCTATTCGCCGGGTCTCTTTACTTCCCCTTGCGTTTTCCGGCTCGGTCGGATGGTACAAACTTAAGAATCGGCCTTGCATGCGCTCTTGGCGTATGATAGCTGGTGCTCCATGACTAACACAAGTTCCGTTTCCCTTAAGAAGCCTTTGATGACCCTGGTTACGTCTTCCGGCATGAACTGGAGATTTGGCCGCGCTATGGCTGATCCTGGGCCGCAGCTTGAGAGGCCGTCACACGGATGGCCCACTGTGACCGCGATGTTTTGTGTGTGTTTGTTGGTTTGGATGTTTATTGGGACCGAGTGCTGCAGCTGCAGCCACCGAGGCCCGCTGACGCCAAAAACAAAAACACAGCCGGCCTTGTGTGCAGGCGCACAGGCATGCGTCCCCGCGGTGAGGCCTCCACGGCAAGCAAGGAACTGCTAAGCTCTCGGCCCTCCTGACTGGAGTTTCGAGTTTCTGCCGCTTCCGTGGATTCTGATGCCGACGTAGGAGGCAGTGGCGGCCTTGCCTTGGGAGTCACCTCGTCGGAGGGGAAGTCTCCCGCATTTTGTGGAGTAACATTCTAGCATGCGTATGCCGGACAATTTGCTGTGGCGCAGGGGTCGAGACTATCTCCCTCCAGGCACCGATGCATGCACCTCGAAGGCTGCAGGTGTTGCGGGGGCCCAGGGGCACTGCCGGCGGGAGAGTCGGCTTTGAATCCAAGAGAGGTCTTCGGTGTTTGCTCCACATCTCGCAATGTGCTTTGCATGCTGTTCTCGCTGTTGCTGCTCACCACTTTCCATTTTGGAGCCCTGCTTGCGGTGGATTGCTGTGAAGAAGCCTCCAAGTCATCGAAGTCGGCCGTGTCTGATTCCTTCGTGGCCCATGCGCCTCTGGAGCATTGGGAGGCTGAGCCCGCGCTTGCACCACCACTTGAAGCATCGAGGTCTGTTGGCCCTGGGGGTGGCTGATAGTATGGCTGTTCGCCTTCTCCTTCGTCGGCCTGGTCATGATCGAGGTAGTGAGTGTCGTGTCGGAGGTCCACGATTTGCCGGTTATCAACGATGGTGACGGGGTTGCTTGGGACGCCATCCGGCTGGAGTTGTACTGAGGTACTGTTGGTGAGTTTTCTGCGGAGAGGTTTGGGAGGTTGTTCTTAATGATCCGGAGGTAGCTTGAAACAACTTGCCCGCTTTGGTGCGCCGGCGTCGCCGCCGCAGTAGAGCCAGAGCTTGACGGTCGTGGGTTGCCCAGCGTGCTCGACGGTGCCTTTCCTCCTGCGAAGTCGATGGGGTTGTCCACTGGATCAGGCATGCGACGGCTCCCCGGTGCTTTGTCCTCTGCCCCCTTGTGGGATCGTTGTTCCGTTGGTAAGTGTGCTTGTTGGGCGGGAAGAAGTGCCGCGATCGTGCCCCACCGCCCTACCTGTTATAGGAATTCCCTGACTCAAATGCCCTTCCAAACTTTGTTAGCACCATAAAGGAGGCTTTGATCTTCGCTAGACAGGCATGCCAGTGACTAGTAGCTCTTCTTCAAAGTCGGACTAACAGGTTGCCAGTAGCTCTTTCTCTCTCCCTCTCTCCCTGTACACGATGTGAGCCAAGGGCACGACCACCATCCGTCTTTGTTTGACGAATGTGCCATGGCAGCCTCGCCGCGCAAAAGAGGAAAGCGGCACAGCTGTGTGCACACCAGGCAGCTCGCCTGTGAGCCCGCACCCCCATTCCATCCACCAGAGTGGTGCCATGACTCAGAGCACGCTCGCTAGCAAGGGCCAACACTAGGAACGGATGCTGAGAGCAAGCATGTGTTCAGGGAGCAACTGTTGACTGGCTCCAGGACGTCCACGTCCACTCCTGAGCCGCTCAGTGATCACCAACACCTCCAGCATCAAACACTGGTACAGAGCTTGCCGCATCGCCACGACGGCTGCCAGAGCCTCATCGAAGCTTGTGTTAGCTCTCGTTGAAGGAAAGCTTCGAAGTCAAAGCAAACTGTCGATGCAAGCAAGGCTCTACCATAGTAGGAAGACATCGACAGCTCAGCGTCACGACATGGGAATTGTCATTGTCTTCTCTATTCGTTGTTTTGACGTCGGGACTAACTGTGGGAAGGGAAGCATTGTGCGCTCGCAAGGGTGCTCTTCTTGCAGAGCCGTATCCTTCTTGACATGGTGAGGCCGCTTTGGTGCCATGTGCTCCGAGGCCTACCATGAAGGGTGGAAGCAGCTTCAGACCACGGAAAAACCTAGAAGTGACTGGTAACTGCCAGCTGGACATCTATCAGATCTGGACACGTGTTTTCAACAACTGATTATCGCAGAGCCACGAGGTGCGTGTCTTTTGCAACCCATTTCCACAGCATCACTCTCCTCAGGATCGAGGCTTCTCCTGAGCAATTGCGGACTACTTTGAGCTCTCTGCCCTACGGAATCAACAACTGCATGCGGAAGCAATCGTAACTGCCACTTGCCGCTCGACGGACAAAGACAGAGGCCACCCAGCTCCCTTCAAGTTGTGTCATGTTGTCTCCATGCTGAGAGCCACCACAACTGCCCACCGCAATAGCAGCCCCTTGCAGTTTGCATGCGCACCAGGAGTTTCGACAACCTTCGCCTGACACATGCTGTGGGTCACGCAGAGCATACCGTTGCCAGTTCATACGGCTAGCTTTCGAATGGAGCTCCGAGGCAGCAAAACACAAAACACACCCTTCGCCTCCGACCTCAAACAACCAATTGAACTGGTTCTCTTCTGCCCGGCTGCTTTAGAGGCATTTAGTTTTAGTTTTAGCTGTCTCTATATCCTGTTTAGGCGGGCTCGCATTGTCATGCCTCCAAGAGGATCCATGCTTCGGGACTTGCTCCATTGTTTCCGGTGGCTCCGGTCAGCAATCTTTGCCTGCAAGTCCTCGATATGCCAACCCAGGCTTCCCTACGGGATTTGCCTCCATCACGCGCTGGCTTTGCACCTAGAAGCCTAGGACCTAGGACAAAACATCCAAAGGCTGTCCATAGCATACGGCGAGGGACCTGGAGATTGCAGCATTCTCCAGGCCAACAGAGAGGGAGTGCCAAGAGATGCCCAGGACAGGGTGGGAGGTCCCAGGGACAAGGCCCAGGTTCCAGCCCTCACATGAGAAGACATGAGATGCTCCTTCCTGAAGCTCGTGCAACAACATCCGGGCTCCTTCTTGTTGCGGTACAATGCGCCAAGACCGCAGCCGGCAACTTTCACCACCTCTGCAAGGCACGGCGCGATATGCAAAGCATTCCAACGGCGGGCAGTGCCTTGAATCTCACACCGGGAATGTCGCCGACGGCATGCCCACGTCGCCCGAAGCCGGAGACGAGCACCTCATCGTTCTCATCGATGAAGTTGAGGCAACCATCCCTGATAAGTCATCGCGAGTGATACACGGAGATATCAAAGCACCTATGCAAGGTGAGATGTTCCTTTCTCCACGCTGAGCAAGCCTCAGTCGAATCGATGCCCGGCCGCAGGGCAGCTGGGTTGAGTTCTTACTTGGCAACGGCCCTGTGACCGATGTGCCAAGCGATGGGAGCCACAGATGAGATGAGAGAAGCAACTTTGTATCCCCGAGCCTAACTTCACACCAACTGATCCGCAGACTCTCCACGGCGTTGGGCAGCACAAAAACTGCCATGTCCGCCGAGTGAAACCTTTAAAGTACTCATCCAACGTCTGCCTCATCCCTGGAAGCTGGTCCGGCCGGGGTTGAGGGCTTTTGCACAAGATTTGCACCACGAGAAGCGTCCTGACCCATTCAGGCTTTAGTTGCTCATCTGCACATGGGGATTCTGGCCAGATGGCAGGAGCGGCTCCCTGGCCTCCATCACATTGCGAAACACTCGACAGACGGCTCCTCCCTTCGCAGTTTGCACCCTGCACTGCCCGGCACCTGCTGGCTTTGACGGTACTTGAAAGCGCCGAAGCCCAAGAGGGCCAGGACAACCTTATCAAGAGAGTGTGAGACAGTCCAGAGGCTCCCCACTCGGCTGCTTAAGATCTCAGCCACTACGATGACGATCCAGAGCCAGGTCAAGCCTTTCCAAGAAGCTCGAGCACACGACGATGAAACTCTGAGGCTTCCTCTGCGGCCTCCTCCTCCTCCCGACGGCTTCGGTGTGGGCTTGGACGGATTCCAGCTGACGCCAGAGCTTTGGTTCACGGTGGAACCAAAGTCGCTCCAAGCCTCCAACCCAGCTCAAAGCATGCTCAAACGCAAAAGAAAACGACGGAACCAAGACTTTTTTGCCTGCTCAGGCAACGTCGGCGGCTGGTAGTGCCACGTGGAGTAAATGTCATCGCTGAAGGCGGCCTCGGCCGAGAAAAGAGAGCCCAAGGCCCTTCTTCCAGCCCTGTACGTTCTTTCCCATCTCAAGCCGCCTGGTCCACCACGGCGCCCTTGAAGGACTCCACGTAGCGCTGAGCAAACTTCACCATCTCCTTGTTGTCTTGCATCCTTTCAGAAACACTTGCTAGCGGATGCGGCCTTCCTTCAAGACCCGCAGACACATGGCCTGGTGACAAGGAGGAAGCCCTTCACAGTTAACTCGGCATCAGAGCCGTCCGTGCCAGTCACGTTGCCACAGGTCCCAATGCCTCAGACATCGATGCACAACAAAGGGGAAAGGCCGCTTCCGTTTGGGCACGGGACCATAGAGGCAGCAGAGAGAAAGTGGATCTTCCGATGCGCACTTCGTCTGCACCGGCTTCGCCTCCCCATTCCCCTTCTCCTCGGGGCCAGGGATCCGGCGAGGAAGCGGAAGCGGAAGCGGAGCTCTTGCAGCGGCCTCGCCTTCAGCACGTCCCAAGGGCACATCGGCCTGAGAAGGCGCGCTTATGCGCTTGCATTTGAGGGGAAAGCTTCGCGCACCACGCCGAGACCCAGGCTGGGAGGTCGGATCCGGATAGGGCCTCTAAGAGCTTGCGACTTGTCGCAGTCTGACACATGATCCCAAAACGCGACGCATTTGTTCACTGTCCAAGTGGCGGGTCGGTGTTTGGGATGTAGCAGGAGGAGCAAACGCCACCTTGGTGTGAGAGCTCCAGCACAACGCCCCAAGTTTCTCGGTTGCTGCCAAGAAGCCGAACAGACGGGTGCAGTATGGACCGCCATCGGGATTCGGAGTGCACTGGTTGGGCCTCCCGTTGTGGCATCGCGAAATCAACTGGCACGCGGTAGCACAGGATTCACGACTCATTAGCGTCATTAGCACCCGAAGAAGGCCGAGCACTGCACACGGAACTGTCTTTGGATGCACAGGCCGGACTCGCATCCATGGCAGCCTCATGCAGTGGCTGAATCGCCATGGTCCGGCCCGGACACTTCTTGAAAAGCAGCCTTGTCAACCAGCCAGTGGGAATCCTTCACGGAGTCCCCCAGAAAATATTCCCTGGCTTTAAGCTTGGTCGGCAATCTTCCTACTCCAACACAGAGTCGGCCAAGAGGCGCTACTGCTTCAGCACGACGCTGGTTGTCCCGCACCTGGGCCCAATGCTTGTTTTCCAAAGATCTCTGAAAACTACTGCGGTCCGACAGCCGCATGAGCGTCTGACTTCACACTTGCCCTTCCAGAAGGGAAGGCCCGTCTCCTTCTCCTGGAAGCCATTCGCACTCAAAGCACTTTTGCATGCTTCGCCTTGCTCCAGGCACAGGCACGGGCGCCAGCACCGGCCTCCTTCTTCAACTGCATGCATCTTGGATCCTGTCTCCACATGAAATCGACCCGACCTGTCCGACCGCTGGAGCTTCCTTCACGGGTCCCGTCCCGTCCTTGCAGAGATCCTGCGTTTGCTGGCAGTAGGGATGCAGGTCGTACTCGACGCAGTAGCTGGTTTTCTGCCAGGGAGTCTGTTGCAGAATCATGTCTGCCGACTGCTTCTGTTTTTGACGCTCTGACACTGTAAAACTGTAAGGCTGCGTTCGGTCGGCTCCGCCTGGATAACCACGTCCCATTTGGGGCTCGTGGAGCTGCAGTCATTGCATTGGAACTTCTGCTTGTAGGTCCTGGGACGTCTCTTAGAGCCACTCAAGACAGCACTTAAGGGCGCTGGGTCTGTCTCAACGTGGCGCCAAAGCGGCCCCTTCGGGTCGTAGCAGTTTTGTCGCCAATCCTTCCAGCCGGTGCACTTCCTGCCGGCGGATTATCTTCGGCTGTTCTGCCGGGAAGACTGGCTCAGGGTGAGCGGGGAGAAAAGAGAGAGACAGAGAGAGAGAGAGAGAGAGAGAGAGAGAGAGAGAGAGAGCGCGAGGGAGGGATGGAGGGATGGAGGGATAGAGGGAGAATGGGCCTCTTGCCATCGGACCCGCACGGCATGCTGGTGATTCCTCCATAGGACGATTGTATGGCTGCGTATCTCACTGCGTACTGAGACCGGACCATTCAGGTCGTCAATGTTCACGAAGTCCTTGTCTCCCATGGCCTGACCCACGCGGGGACCCCTTTTGATCCCAGATACCCCCAGCTCCCCAGCTCGAGTGAAAGCCTGGTACGTATAGACGCAGCCGATCTCTCCCGTTGGCTCCTTGACGGAGGAGTTGCACAAGCCCCCCATGATGACCTCGAGAAAAGGGCGGAAAGGAAGACAAGCAGCTGAGGCCATGCGAATCCAACCTTGTCAGGAAACTGACTGTAGTGCAGGCAGCACTTCCTTGCCCTCGGAGCCATTGCGATCTCCATGGCAGGGCATGTCTCCATACACTGTCTTACATATGTGCCACCAAGCGTCGTGTCGGTGTCCGAAGGATCCGTGAAGTGTGGATTCGAGCTGCAGTTGCGCGCATCCTTTCAGGCGCTTGTTGACGCCAAGGGCTTCTAGCCGGAGTACACGGTGGACATATGCTGCGTCGCCTCACCTCGAAAGATTTCTGGGGCACTGGCTTTGTCCTGTTTGCCAGCACAGCCCTCCGGATCGCAAGGCTGAGGCTTCGTCGGGGGCGCCTGGAAGCCCCAGAAACAAAACGAGCGAGCAAGCATCGCAAGCATCTCTCCTTGCCTCGGCCGTACATCCATCGAAAGGCTTCACGCACTGCCAAGGCCTTCAGAAACGGGACTAACCAAGGGAAAGGTAACAGGCAAACATCAGTGGGTCTGGAGGAAAACCCCTCTTCTACTCTCAGAAACTCGATCGCATCACTACGGGGCAGAAGCCCATCTTCCCTGCATAGGGCCTGGCTAGCTACCCTGGACTAACTGAGAGATGCCACAGAAAATCTTGGCAACACCGCACCCTCTAGCTTCACACTTCGGGCTTGGACTTTCCTCTCGTTAGTTTGCTTGTCACAGGCCAACACCTTCCTGTTGATTCCAACATCTGGCAACCACTACTGTAGTACACCATGTGACAGGGCCCCTTCTGTGTGTTGCGAAACGGTGGATAAACCTCCAGGCATGCTCGGGTACACAGGCCAAAGGACATGACTCCCTGCACACACCTGGTAGCAATGGGCACCGGGCAGATTTGGGCAATCTCCATCCACGGAGAACCAATACCACGGATGGGTAAAGTTGATCTGCGGTGAATCCTGCAGGGGCTGTTCCGGCTGGGCCCCGATGCGAGTCCGAGACAGCAGCTCACTCCTCCTTTGAGATTCCGACATAGTCACCATTGGCCACGACCCCCTCCAGCAGGTCCTGCAACAGACACACTCCACGTCCTGCAGTGGTTCTTTCGAGCCTGTCCAGAGATGTGGCAACACCGTAGTCGAAGGCTCCGTAGCCTCAAAAAGTGGGCAGCGGCACGGCACGGCGAGCGGGCGGTGCTTCCGTCTGCGGGCTCCGAAGGCCACAAGGGCATGCTCAAGGAAGTGAGGCGGCTGAGGCCGCTGCGCCCGAAGCCAGGCATTGCCAACTTGCTCGGGTCCTCAATGCAGGTGCCGTGGGTGGCGGCAGGCGCATTCCATCGCCGCCCCGGGCCACCGCATCCGGCAAAGGCAGCGGCGCGCCTTGAGGATGGAATCCGGATTTCGGATTTTCATCCGGTAGTGGCCGAAGGAATCAATGCCGTACTTCCTGACGCCATCTCCGGCCAAGTCTGCTTTGGCTCGGGAGCACACGAGACCTAGAAGTTCGCTCTGGATCACCAGCAACGTGCTCCACAATAACCTCTTGATGAACATAGCCTCGAAAGCAACAACTCTTGCTGGTCTCCGAAACGTGCTGAGAATCGTTGCTGCTGGGGTTCGGACGCAACACACCCATGACGTCTGCCAAATTGTTGTTGGACACTGGGTTCGTTTCCTGGTGAAGATGGAGGATGCTACTCGAAGAGATATGTATCTTGGTCCTTGCCGTCCGGAGGCTTCGCCATGGCACGGTACAGGTCCACCGTTTGCACCAAGTCATCTGCTGACGCAATGCCTGCGACCGAGTTCGGAGCTACGAGAATCATGATGCGAATCTTCAACAGACCAACAGATCTGCCTATGGAGGCAGTCAGCAGAATTGCGGCCCATCGCCCTTCAGGCCAGGCCAAACGAGACAGGATGTGCTGCGGCAGGCCGCCTTGCTCACTCTGAGATCTCAGCGGGCTGGAAGTGCTGCACTGCCAGACTCCATTCTGCCTTCCTAAGGGCTGTTCACAGTGCTCTGAGCCGAAACGAACATTGCAGTCCTGACACTTGCATGCCTCATCTTCGACTCGAAACTCACTGGCCAACATCGCACACTTGCCGCGCCTGGGGACGAACGCTGCAATCTTCTTGCCGTTCTTGATCAACTGCACTCGGCAGCACCTCAACAATGCAACAAAGCGATAGCTGAAGGCGAAGTGGGCAGGTTGAGGCACGTGCTTTCGGATGGCTGAGTTCGGCTGCTTCGCCTGGCATGGCCACTACGACAGCTGCTGATGGCGTTCGGACAGGTTGTCAGTACTTCGCCTCAATGCCGATCTTCTCCACCACGATGCCCTTGGCGTGAGACCTGACGACAACACGGCGCACAAATTTCACCGATACCAGTCATTAGCTCCACAAGTTGAGTGTGCCGACGTTCCTCCGAAGGGGTTGCACTTGTACTTGGTTCCCAGGTTGGCCTTCTTGTAATCCTGCAATGCCAGCCACAGTGTTAGTTTACGTTTCTGTCGCTTCACGGCAGTGCATGTGCTGGCCTTGTCTGCCCACAGTGCCTCCCTTCGGTGCACCCGCAGCTTACGAGCACAGCGAATGCCACGGGGCTTGCCTTCAAAGCACGGCAAACAAGCAGAGGTTGTTCCGTAAGAAATCAGTTCAGATGTTGCCACTATTGAGGTGCACCTTTGAGAGCAGACGATGTAAAGGTACGTTTGGCATTTGTGTCACTGCTGTCCGGGCTCTGGGCCCATAGTGCAACGCTTCCAATCAGCCGACGCCTTCAGGTAAACATGTCGGACTCCCGCGGAGATTCTGTTGATCCTTCAACAACTTTAAGTAGGCTGCGCACGGTCTTCTGAGGCACTAAGCCGTGGTGGTTGTCTCCGCTGCAGCCAAAATTGCGTTGCCAGATATCGGTTGCGAGCGGAAGTTGCAACCGCCTGTACACAACAATAAGCACAAGTCATGAAGCAAAATCTTCCTGTGTTTGCCCTCCGACTAACGCCGATGCGAAACGTCCCTGCAAAACGCTGCTTCACACGTGCTGGCTAGCACCTCCATCCCACTGTTTCTCGGTGGTCGTACATGCAGGACTGAAAGCTGTGTTACACAAAGCATTGAAAGCGTTGGGTTGGTGAATCAGCGCATAACTGTACGGATCTCCTGTCCAGGAGAACTCCAAGCAAACTCCGCCTTCCACTGGCTGAGTCGAGATGTAGAGACGCAGATTCACAGGCGGTTTTTTAGTCTCCCGTGAGACGTTCAAAACTCCGGAAAGGGCTCCCAGGGACCCCCAGCCTCGCTAATTTCCAGTATTCATCATCAGGCAAATGTTATCTCCCTTCAGCAAGATACGACCTCAAGGACTCAAGGGGCCGTTGGTTGAGAAAAGCAGGATAAGAGACCCGCCATGCTTCTCAGGGCGGGGCCGATCGCACGGCGGGTCTTCTTCTTGACCATGATCTCCTACAACTGTCCGCGACAGACCGAGGCTCACAGCGCCGGCACTTTCATGCCACCGCCGCAATCAGAATTGCAAAAAATTGCAGGTCTTTCTTCCTCCCCAACCCACCTCAGGCCTGCCGCTAGCTATAAGACTTAGCTGATTGTATATGGCATGCGGACAAACACTTTTCAGTCAGCCTCTGACACGGGCACAGCACAATGCTACGGAGACAGGAACATGCGCAGCGAGCAATGGGACTTGCGCATGCGAGTCCTCCGCGTCATCGATGACGAGGTTCATGTACCTCAGGTGATCGCAGAGAAGGCACGACCGAAACAGCACCACTTTGCTGTGGAGCTTGGAGCTTGGCTCATCGAAGCCCAGGATGCGGCCCTCGATCCGCAAATCCGACTGCTCATGCAGCCAGACCTGCACCCGACTGCAGATTCTGGTCTCACTCTCTGAAGGCCTTAATCCACCTGTACGCGAGACCGGTTCTGCAGATACCTGAAGATCTGATTGATGGGAAGGGTCCTGCGGCACGTGACCGATCGTTCTCTGCTTTGCATCAGCATGGTTCTTGCAACATGCGGTCATGATCTTCTGGAGCTTCTTGTTGCTGATCGCCATGTCTGCAACCGTTGTCCGTGATCGTCTCGTCAGCGTAACCCGGGCTTCTCTCGTCTTCAGCTTGGGCCGAGCGACGGCAAGAGTCATCTGTGCTGAACAGCTCTACATTTCAATTCATAATGCCGTCCCTTTGACACTCCTGCAGTGTCTCGTGCGGACAATGACAGATCTTTGGTCTGCATTGAGAGCGAGCCGGCTGGTCGTGGTCAGACGTCAGTACCACCTTCCAGCACTCAGCCAGGGTGCTTTGTCCGTGGCACAGAACGGATCTGCTGAGTCAATGCTGAGGCCTACTGACGACTCGGTTTGCCAGGCGACATGTGCTGCTAACAATGTCTTTTCCAAAAATGTCGAGTTTCTTCATGCTGGTGGACGGCTCACTCAACTCAACTGCCACGAGTTCTGCAATCGTCTTCGTGTCGAAGAACTTCACGACATCAACGCACAGTCCTACACAGCAGTCAGTCGCACACCTTTGCTGAGCGGAGGGTAGCACTTACGTGGCCTGGGGTCTTGAAGGTGATGTGGTGGCGGTTTGTTGATGCAGCGCAGTAACCAAATATTCCTGAAGCAGAGGCCGGAGCAAAAAGCACAAACAATGGCACACGATGCTAAGAGCCTAGAATCTGAGAAGTGATACATCTGTCAAGGCTCTCTGGGCAGCCCTGTGGTAGGTATACGCTTCCTGGTACATCCGCTGTACCACTTCCATGCGTTCGGATTGGTTGCATTCCAGTTGATGCCCGTGGAACTCCATACGTCGGGCAGCTTCAGTTGGATCCACCGTGTTTTCTCCATTCAAGTTCAAGGCAATGAAGTCACTGCGGGAAGTCCTTTCAGCATTGAAGTACTTGGGTGCCATCAGGGCTCCAGCGAAGGCCGATGGTTTGCTGAGAAGCGGGAACCATATGCAAACCACTAAGAACTCGAACTCCATAGTGCTCTTAACCTCCAGGTCTCCGCAAGACGCTGGCCTTTCTTTCGAGCGGTGCAGTAAGGGTGTGTTCAAGGCAGCCTTGGTGAGCGCGTCTGCCCCGCGGTGCGTTGCGCTCAGGAGGATCAGATCTGGCAAGATGCTTCTGGCCGCACGGCGCGCCTTCTTCTTGAGAGTGTCCCGCAATCGGATCTCATGTTTAGTTCCCCGGATCGCTCGATGCATGTGAGACAGCACCAGCAGATGCATCTCGAGGTGCCTCAGGACTTGGCTCTTGGCTGTTAGGTCAGAACGGCTGAGGCCCGAGGCGGAAGCCGAGGCGCGGCTTGAGGATCCGCGCAAACCTGGCGCGCTCCTCGACGTCCAGCGTGCCGCTGGGCGGCAGCAGCAGCTCTGCACTCGTCGCCAGACCTTGCTCGATCGCCGCCCAGCGGTTGAAGCTGCTGGCCTCTGGAACTCAGAGACGACTAACTCATCCTTGCAGGCGCTGGAAGGCTGGCCCACAACAGCAAGAGTGGACTCGACTTGTTTGCGCCCACTTCATCCGCCGAGGCCACAGGCCGAGGCGTTTTGGTGGTTACCTCAGGTACCCTCCACCTGATCCTCCTCCCTGCAGCCCAAATGTTTGGTGACACCCTGTTTTTGCGCTCGTTTGCCACCCCCTTGCCCGGCCTCCCCTCATTTTCTTTGATTTGCGGGCCTACCCCCCCCCCCCCCCCCCCCCCCCCCCCCCCCCCCCCCCCCCCCCCCCCCCCCCCCCCCCCCCCCCCCCCCCCCCCCCCCCCCCCCCCCCTCTGAGATGTAACCTGGACGTGTATCCCCTCGCTAGGCGTACAGGAACACAGGCACTCAGGTGTCTCTTTTGCTACAGGCGCACAGCTGTAGTCCACTGCACTAGAACCTTGAGCAACAGGCATGGATACATGCAAGTGATACGTGAAACAGACAGGCACCTGGATGTGTAACATTCAGTGTTTCAACCAGGCACAAATTTAAAACACGTAGAGCTGCATGGCCGTGGAGTCGGCAATCTACAAGCCTGTTATTGCTCTTGGTCGAATTAGCGGAGTATTGAGCTACATCTGCGACTTGAAGAGAATCTATACATCTCTAGCCTGAAGACAGCTTCAATGAAAAGAGCAGAACACGCACGAAACGCAAACGGATCTTCAACTGAAAACTTTTGCTTGAAAGTTGCCCACTTGTGTTTCAGTTCCCTCTCCAGGCGGAAAGCATACTGTAACATAAAGGTGTAAAGCTTAGCTTTACTTGATGCCAGCATGACATCTTGCGGCAAGGCAAATATATAAGGGCATTAGAAGTATCTTATCCTGAGATAAGTATCTTCCTTTGAGAAAGAGTTCTTTAGGAAGTAACTTTTCCTGAGAAAAGCATCTCCCTATGAAATGGCGAATGCTCAAAGTGGATACCTTCTTATGAAAGAAGCATTCCGTGAAACACACAGCCAGTTCAGTCGACGAACTCTAGGTCTCGATCCCAGGTTCTATCACGCCAATGATCAGCACCATGCCAACGGTAGATGTCGACAGTGTGAATCGGCATCACCGGCTGATGACGAACAGGGTCGTAACCGCGGGGATCAGCAGGGGATCTAGGTAGCGATATCTGTGGATCTGGAGCAACGTCTTCAACTTGTTCCAAAAGAACTTCTTCAGAATCATTGTCCATATCCACGTCCGAAGAATCGGAACCTAGTCAGTTTTTCCCCTTGTTCTTGCCCTTGGACTTGTCCTTGGATTTGCCTTTGGACTTGCCCTTGTCGGCGTCCTTGCCTTTTCCTTTGGAGGACTTGCCTCCTTTGCCGCCCTCTTTGCCACCAGGAGGTTGTGCGGGTTCTGGAGGACGTTGAGAACCAGAAGCTTTAGCACCAGAAGCTGCCTCTTCCTGAGAAGAGCTTGCTCCCTGTGGTGCGGCTGCAGGACCAGTAGAACCAGAACCACGCGCCTTGTTCAGCTTCTGTCTCTCTGTTCTTCTGTCCGCGGCTTCCTTCATGGTGTCGGGATTGCGGTTGAGCGCTCTCATCCTGCCTCCAGAGTACTGGTTCGCGTGAACCTCGATGAGGAGCGGAGTGTGAGCGTCATAGTCCCGATCGTTGAGAAGGTACGCGGCGCTGGTCGAGTTTAACAGCCACTCAGAGACATGGATGTCGAACTCATTCTTTGAAGACGGAAACTCCGCCCATTGATCGTCCGACATGCTGTGTCCCCATTCCATGACTGTAGCCATAACAGGATCCAAACCAGGAAAAGTATTCCAGTCTGGTTGCTTAGCTTCCTTGTATGGCATTCCCAGCGTGTCCTCATACTGTTTCAGAAGCCACATGTCGTTTGCTGACACATGTCTCGCACGAGGCGAACAGAAGTGTGGGCACTTTGGGCTTTCTGACCATGCCTCCAAGAAGTAGTCGAGAAGGCTTTGGTACATCCCGCCACGAATATCCATCGACTCCTGCTTTCTGCCGGTGGCCCGGTAGAGGGCCATGTTGGCGTCGCCACCGATGAGGTCGAGTTGGTAGTGCAGGCAGTCGATGAACATGTTGCCCAACACTTCATGAGCCAACGCCACCTTGTCTGCCGCCGCGTCGTTGTGGAGGTGGAAGACACAAACTCTCAGCCGGTCGGATCCAGCTCGCTCCAAGACCTTGGTCAGTGACTCATCTGGAACATCACCACGACTGCCCTGGAGATCGGTCGGTAACGTCATGCCATACACGATTTCCGCGACCATATAGGTTATTGGAAGGGACTCGTGGGCATATCCACTGAGAGTGGAGCCGGCAAGACGTGTGATCGAAGATCCGACACCATTTGTACGACTTCCCACCATCAGGTCCTTGGACTCGTTACGAAGGAATTTCCAACCGCGTGACTTGAGGAAGGCCTCTTCGGAGTCATCGATCTGAGCCGCTTCGCAGAGCATGAACAAATGCGTCATCGACTGTGCAATCGATTTTATCAAGGCTCCTTTAGATGGTGTAGCATCGTCCCAGTCAATGTGATCAGCAACGGAGCGAGGAGCGGTACGCTTTCTTCCCCTGCTCATGTTGCCGAGATTGAGGATGAGCGCGGCATACTTGGTCTTGCTGGTGAAGATAGGGACATTGGAGTCCTCTGCCAGACCAAAACGATGAATATACGGATTCGGCGTCTTCTCAAGAGAGAGGTCCCCGATCTCCTCTTCATCGACTCCGGCGCTCAAGAAGTAGTGAATCATAGCATTCAAAAGTTCTTCTCGAGTTGCCGGATTGCCGCTTGCATCCAGGGACTTCAGCTTATCAAGAAGTGCTTCCATGACTTCCAGTGCTGATTCTCGGATGTCAGAGGCCTTGCCCATGAGCTTGTCGTCCAAGGTTCTACGAACGTCCCCAGAACGAAAAGCAACGTTCTTCTTGTCGGGACGACGCTCATAGATGGGATCCATCTTGTTGAGTTGGTCGAATAGATCCACCATAGAGAGAGAGTATTTCTGTCCCTTGTGGTTTGGAACATTTACCCTCCAACTCATACGCTGCACCTTGTAGGCGAGAACGGGCTCGTAATCAGGATCACGAAGTCCTGTATGATACAAGCCTGAATAGCCATATCCATGCAGCTGCTTGCAGAGCATCCGCATAGGGCTTTGTCGTTCGATTTCGGTGAGCTGCGTAAGGAAATGTTTGAACTCTTCGAGATCGACGCGCTCGATCTTTTCCTTTGCTTTGCCCATCTTGTCGAACGCGTTCTCATTCTGGTCCTCTGCATCCTTCGCGGCCTGGTAGTACTCAGGATCCGGAACGGTCTTGCATTTCCCCCAGATGCCTTGATCGTGAAGTTCACTTTCATCATCCTTCTCGGGAGAAATGTCTGGCAGATTCCTCACCCTGTGGTGAGCCTTCCTCAGCCATTTCGACGTTCTCGGACTTACCTCCTTCCTGACCCATGTGCGCATCAGGTTCGACCTTCACCTCGGATGCCTCTCCCTGTGGATAGCTTTCCGTGGCTTCGGTCTTCTGTTGTGGAACATCCACCCCAGATGCCTTCCCATGTGGAGAGCTTTCCGGAGCGTCCGTCTCCATTGGCTCGACAGTAACCCCAGATGCCTCTCCCTGTGGAGAGCTTTCTGGAGCTTCAGTCTCCATTGGCACATCGGTCGGCTCGGTCTTAACCGGATCAACCTTCTTGCCCTGTGGCAAGTCCGTGGATCCAGACGACGGTTCGGAGGTATCCATCTGATTAGCCGCGGGAGGCTCCTCGATCTCCTCGATCTGTGGACATGGGAGTCGCTCGATGAACTCCTCGATCATAATGTCGTCATATGGTCGAGTGAGGAGCTCATTCAGCTCAGACTCCTTCTTCGCCTTCAAGTCTTCGTACGCCACTAAATCAGCTTTTGCCTTGCGGGCGAAAGCCGACTTGAAATCGCGCTGGTCAGACTCCGTGAAGACTTTCTCCAGAACCGCCAGGAGGTAGCTGCCGTTGAACGGCTGCTTCAGGGTACTGTCATAGAGACAGTAGCCCTCAGGGGTTCGCACCGTGTATTTACGGCGAACCTCCAGATCACCGGCGTGGCGCTGGATGTAGGAGAAGAAGTCCACTCCATAAGCCTCATTGATGACGCGGACGAGCATCTGGAACTCCTCTCGCACATAGCCAACCTCTTCATACACATACCTTTCCCTGAGGAAAGCCTTGTGTGCGGCGAGCTTGCGAGAGTAGTCGGGATCCTCTGTCCTTGGCATCCTTGCACGAGAGTCATTGTCCCGAGGGCGATCGAATCCAATGTTACCCAAATTGGGCCTGAATTCGTTCGACGCGGCAACGGAGACATCGTCCAGCATCTGGGCAAGACCGCCAGGATGACGCTTAAAGTTCATCCAAGGTGACGTGTACCCGTTGGAGTAAACCTTCGGTTTCTTGTCCAGCTCCACGAGGTAGTTCCCCTGCAACTTCCCCATCTCGAAGGCCTTGAGGAAGAAGTGCAGGGAGTACCCCGAAAGAGGATGCTGCAACCACGATGCCCAATCGTATTCACAACCCAAAGACTCTCTCATAGAAGTAGTCAAAGTGTGCCAGGGGGTGACCTGAACGAGGGCATCGCCATAGGTGCTAAGCATCGGCTGGCCAGAGGAGTCCACCATGTGCAACTTGCCGTGGGCGAAGAGATGCCATGGATTCGTCCTGGCCTTGCGGAGAACCTCGTTGAGCTCCTCCTGCTGCTGGGACTTATGCGCATCAATTTTGCCGTGGACGGTGTCCCCAGACTGATACGCATACTTGGTGTCTCCTTCGGAGGCTGTGGCTTGCCGCTCCCGCTCTGCCTTAAGCTCATTGTCACGAATAAAGCTTCTGGAGAGCTGCCGCGTCCAATGTGGGTACCTTCTCCTGAGAGAAGCTTCCCGGTGACGCTTGGCCTGCATCCTGAGATGTCTTTGGCCGCTTCTTGGGAGCTGGCTTCGAAGGCATTGGATCCGAGCTGCTACCCGGTACCCCTCCCTGTGGAGGGCCTCCGGAAGCAGATGCGGAAGCAGACGCTGAGGTTCCCTCTTCCTGAGAAGAGCCTAACCCTGCGCTTTGCTGCTTCCTCTCGTGGCGAATGCCACCCGGATCTTGCTCGTGAGGAGGACGGTAGTGATGTGTGAGATACATCGCCGGAATGTCCTGGTACGAGAGCACCACGCCATTGTCTGTAAGAAACAGATTGTGGCCGTGACTCAGGTAGCACTCGTAATCGAGCTTGGCGTAGAAGACGTAGGTACCGTACTTAATGACGGTCCCAGGCCAGGAGAAACCACTCCACCCGCATAAACGAGGTGGATGGCCTTCCTGTGCCGCTGCCACGCCGCCTTCGTCGCCTCCAGCTTTAAGCCGTTTTCCCGGATGCTCTCGTAGTTGCTGTTATCCGAGGCGTGGAAAATCGTTCCAAGCTGGCGGCATCGCTCCAAGGTGAGCCTTTCCCCGAGAGCAACATCTGAGACCCGCTCGGGTATCCGTGAGTGACCCTGGACGGCGGAGACCCCGATATAGAAGTCGAAGTCAAAGAACCGCTCGAACTGCAGAGCCACTGGGGCCGCCCAGATGTTGAAGCGACCCTTCGAGTTCGCCATCAAGAAGGCGAAGAACTTCTTGGGCCCCCCACTCGAAAGGCCTGATGGGGTGCTTCATCATCGTCTCCAACGGGATCTCCATGTATCGACCCGGCGTGACCCTCGTGTCGTGCCTGGTCAATGATGACAGCTGTTTGGATGACTTCACCGCCCATCCACCGTGATTGTGGCGCATCTGGTGAATGTTGAAGATTTCACGATCGAGCTCGGTGCGCTCGTCGCCGGTAAGACATCCAAGAAAGCACCGGAGGAAGTCGAACTTCCACGTGAGGTGCCGCTGCAACACATGGGTCCCAGGGTGAGCTTCCTCGTACAGCAGGACGTGTGACAGAAATGCCAACTGTCCTTCCAGAATGTTCACCGCGGCCATCTCCCCCTGAGGGAGGTACGCCGTGGTGTCCTGCTGACCGAAAAATCGTGGAACACCTTCTGGGCTGATCCTGAGGGAGGCCACCGGAGCACTCGCAGGATAGGCTCGACGATCCCTTGTAGGATAGCTGGCACTACCGTCGCCATCTCCAACTGTTCGGAGTACACGACGGTTTGCCCAGGACGCGCTCTGTTGGTACAAGGACAGGTCGGGGACACCAGTGCGGACGTCAATCTTGAAGTTGCATCCCGTTGTCGGTGTCCAGTAGACCTGGAATGGTGCCTCCTCATGAGAGGAGCGTCCAGTGGCCATCGAGGGTCCTGCCGCAGCCATGCTGGTAACAGAAGAAGAGGAAGTTGTGGGCTACTTTCTCACTTGAGTTTTGAACCAGCTGATTTGAGCAATGCAGGCACAAATTTAAAAAGAGACCAACAACTCTTCATGAAGCACATGCATTGAATTGCTCCGACAGCTCACACATGAAGCAGACATGACTCACAAACGCTCCTGCGTGAACATGACATGTTGCACTGCACTCAAAACCGCGTACTCCTTACGGAGCCAGGCGTTCAAGAAGGCCTTGTGCTCAATCATGGAACGAAAAGGAGGATGTGAATCAATTTCCTTCAACCACCCAGTTTTAACAGAACTCAGGAGGTTTCTAGGATTAGCGCTTCGTTTCGTGAGACAGTCAGAAAGACAGTGTTCGGTTCGAACGTGAGAAAGATCAGCAATAGCACCTGAACACGCTTCCTTTCTCAGCATTTGAATCATGTGAATGGTTTCATGTTGTTCGGGTGAGTGAGTAGTAGAAGCGGTAGACACGAGATTGTTAGCATCGGTGCGAATGTGAATCTCGGCATCCAGACCACTAATGTCCTTCCACAAAACACGAAGCATTTGACAGGTACCAAAACACTTCATCAAGGCGTAAAGCTCAGCGACAGTGGTACTGAGGGTCGTTCTCTTAATCTTGGTTGATTCGAAGAAGACCAATGAGCCTCGGGTGTCTCTTCGATTCTTGACCCTTTAATCTGCGATGAAGATAGTCATCGCCCTCTGTGAGGACTTGTCGCTGTTGTTACGGAAAGCTGCGTCAGGAATTCCAAGAATCCTCGGTGATCCCTTCACTGGCCACACCCGCAACTCTACTTCCTCACTGCGTATCTGTCGACACAACTTGTTCAACTCCTTGCAGTGACCAACAGTCGGAGCAGCGGATGCTGATGCCAGACGAGAGAACTGGTAACATGCATGAAATTGCGTCCTCGACTGAAGCCAGTTGATGCTACCAAGCAAAGAGCGATAGGAAGTGTGAAGAGATTTATCACACGCATCTGCATCCTTAAGATGCTTTGGTATGACAATCTCCTCAAGCTCTGAAACACACAGCTTTTGATCGATCGAGATATACTTCTTCTTCCCTTGTGCATCAAGAACCCAACGACCACGCTGTCCCGTGAACGTAAGGTCATTCTTGTCCTCATGGCCGACAGTGAAGTGTTCCTTGATCTTCTTTAGGAACCAAGTGAGGAACTCAGGGGTTCCACTTATGATGAGATCATCAACATGAAGACTCATCACTCCAACTGTCCTGCGACCTTTGCTGGGACTTCCATGCACAGGTTCAACAAAGTGTTCAAGAAGCTGATCAACCAACTCGGGGGAGAGCTCTGATAAGCTCTCGACCTTGTATGAAGCCTTCTCTGGAAGGAACAAAGAGACTAGGACCTCAGCTTCTTCTTCAAGGAAGCAGGTCTTGTCACCCTTGTCCAACCTCAGGTCAGGAGCCCTTTCGACAATCCACCATGTCCCTTTACGAAGGATCATGGAAACTCGATAAGGGTAGTCCTTGACCTGATAGACAGGTGCTGGAGTACGAAGAGCCTTGGCCCTGTGAGAAACGAGAGCATGCCCGTTCTCATAAGGGAACCAACCTCTCTTCTTACAAGCAACACTGCCCAAGAATCCGAGAAGCTTATCATCAGTCACAGGTCTCCAAGCATAGTCAACCATCTTCTTGGTATCGGTGTTAAAGCACTGAGCGATATCGGGACATGAGAGATAGGATCTTTCCTCCGCAGGGTCGGAGGAAGAACGGTTTCCTTCATCGTATGCGTAGCATGTCATGGCATGAAGGGCAACCTCCTTGAGGTAGGCAGGTTCCACCTCAAGAGAGGTGTTTCCTGCTTCAGGTTCCTCCTCCTGAGAGGAGCTTCCTGCCGCAAGGTGGCTCTTGCCCTTCTCGCCTTCTATGCCGTCGTATGCGACATAAGTGCATCGGTCAGCTCTGGTCGGTTCCATGCCTACAGACCTGAGGAATTTGTCCAAACGATTCCACCATCTTCTCGGTGCATCGTTCAGAACATAGACTGGTCTGAGACAAAGGCCAACCATCCAGGTAGGCAAACCGATGTCAGGAGGCAACTGAACCACAACCATGCGAGATGACAGATTGTAGTGTTCCCCCTGAAGGAAAGCGGTCTTAAGATCCAAATGAAAAAGATCCCAATAGTGATTGGCAGCGCACTGCGCAACCAAACGGAAAACATACCGAGTAGCCGTAGGGCTGTCCGTTTGTTGATCCCAGGCAAACTTGTCCTGAAACCCACGACAAACCCATCGGGCTTTGAACTTGGAAAAGTAACCGTTCTTGTCAACCTGCACAGTAAGGACCCAACGTCCGGTAAGAAAATTGACATCGTTTTTAAGCTTGCGACGGTCCGTCAGCCGAATTGCATCATTGTCCAAGTAACTCTTGAACTCTTCAAGTTTAGCCTTCCGAATTTCGGCGGCATACTTGCGCTGCATCTCCGGCGTGAGGGTACCTGCCTTGATTTTATCTTGTTTAGTCAACCACGACGCAAAACCATCACCATCCAACGGAACAAAGGACGGAACCTTGAAGTCCGACGGAAGGCGAATCAAAACGTCGTCGTCGCCAGCAGCCAAGGCAAGCAAGCTTTCATCACGATAGTCAACCGTAGCATCCGAATCAGTATCCTCACCAGCTTCCGGCACCGGCGGTTCCGGGGTGGGTTCCGGGAGTGGGGTTTGCTGGATAGGAAATTCCCCTCAGTCACCGGCAAACCAGGAACAGGAGCCGGATCAGAAGAAGAGGAAGCAGGCTCGTGAAAACCTGGAAAGTCACCCGACGGATCGGGATCCTTCTTTCCCGCAGACTGCCCAGGCAACAACACAACCGGAGGTCCCACAACAGTACGTGACTTGGCCGTAGACACATCTTCAGGATGTGTGCCTCTGGCACGTGTCTGAGACACATTGCGAGGCGACGGCGGTCGCATACTCTGTGGCACCGGAAAGTGAGGATGCGGCGGAATTGGAACAGGAACAATAGGTGAAGGTGGTGCCGGCCACGGCATCCGTAAACTAAGAACCTGATCCGGGTTCGCAAACTGAGGCGGAGCCCCAGGAGAATCGGGAGGACCTCCAGGAGGAGGCGACTCCTCGTGAAACTCCATCGGAAGAGGAGGCTCTTCCGGTGACGGACCATAACCAGGTCCCGGTCCCTGAGGACCGCCTCCTGGCGGATGTCCATCACCGTCCGGATCGTGATCCAGGTCGGAATCATCCTCTCCCCCTGGTACCGGTACATGAGTACCGCCTCCAGGAGGTTGTGACGGAGGGTCACCACCGA
>CAJNDT010005591.1:379426-553084 GCA_905221615.1 Symbiodinium sp. CCMP2592
TGGCCGTGGAGTCGGCAATCTACAAGCCTGTTATTGCTCTTGGTCGAATTAGCGGAGTAATGAGCTACATCTGCGACTTGAAGAGAATCTATACATCTCTAGCCTGAAGACAGCTTCAATGAAAAGAGCAGAACACGCACGAAACGCAAACGGATCTTCAACTGAAAACTTTTGCTTGAAAGTTGCCAACTTGTGTTTCAGTTCCCTCTCCAGGCGGAAAGCATACTGTAACATAAAGGTGTAAAGCTTAGCTTTACTTGATGCCAGCATGACATCTTGCGGCAAGGCAAATATATAAGGGCATTAGAAGTATCTTATCCTGAGATAAGTATCTTTCTTTGAGAAAGAGTTCTTTAGGAAGTCCCTTTTCCTGAGAAAAGCATCTCCCTATGAAATGGCGAATGCTCAAAGTGGATACCTTCTTATGAAAGAAGCATTCCGTGAAACACACAGCCAGTTCAGTCGACGAACTCTAGGTCTGCATCCCAGGTTCTATCACGCCAATGATCCTCACCATGCCAACGGTAGATGTCGACAGTGTGAATCGGCATCACCGGCTGATGACGAACAGGGTCGTAACCGCGGGGATCAGCAGGGGATCTAGGTAGCGATATCTGTGGATCTGGAGCAACGTCTGCAACTTGTTCCAAAGGAGCTTCTTCAGAACCATTGTCCATATCCACGTCCGAAGAATCGGAACCTAGTCAGTTCTTCCCCTTGTTCTTGCCCTTGGACTTGTCCTTGGATTTGCCTTTGGACTTGCCCTTGTCGGCGTCCTTGCCTTTTCCTTTGGAGGACTTGCCTCCTTTGCCGCCTTCTTTGCCACCAGGAGGTTGTGCGGGTTCTTGAGGACGTTGAGAACCAGAAGCTTTAGCACCAGAAGCTGCCTCTTCCTGAGAAGAGCTTGCTCCCTGTGGTGCGGCTGCCGGACCAGTAGAACCAGAACCACGCGCCTTGTTCAGCTTCTGTCTCTCTTTTCTTCTGTCCGCGGCTTCCTTCATGGTGTCGGGATTGCGGTTGAGCGCTCTCATCCTGCCTCCAGAGTACTGGTTCGCGTGAACCTCGATGAGGAGCGGAGTGTGAGCGTCATAGTCCCGCTCGTTGAGAAGGTACGCGGCGCTGGTGGAGTTTAACAGCCACTCAGAGACATGGATGTCGAACTCATTCTTTGAAGACGGAAACTCCGCCCATTGATCGTCCGACATGCTGTGTCCCCATTCCATGACTGTAGCCATAACAGGATCCAAACCTGGAAAGGTATTCCAGTCTGGTTGCTTAGCTTCCTTGTATGGCATTCCCAGCGTGTCCTCATACTGTTTCAGAAGCCACATGGCGTTTGCTGACACATGTCTCGCACGAGGCGAACAGAGGTGTGGGCACTTTGGGCTTTCTGACCATGCCTCCAAGAAGTAGTCGAGAAGGCTTTGGTACATCCCGCCACGAATATCCATCGACTCCTGCTTTCTGCCGGTGGCCCGGTAGAGGGCCATGTTGGCGTCGCCACCGATGAGGTCGACTTGGTAGTGCAAGTCGATGAACATGTTGCCCAACACTTCATGAGCCAACGCCACCTTGTCTGCCGCCGCGTCGTTGTGGAGGTGGAAGACACAAACTCTCAGCCGGTCGGATCCAGCTCGCTCCAAGACCTTGGTCAGTGACTCATCTGGAACATCACCACGACTGCCCTGGAGACCGGTCGGTAACGTCATGCCATACACGATTTCCGCGACCATATAGGTTATTGGAAGGGACTCGTGGGCATATCCACTGAGAGTGGAGCCGGCAAGACGTGTGATCGAAGATCCGACACCATTTGTACGACTTCCCACCATCAGGTCCTTGGACTCGTTACGAAGGAATTGCCAACCGCGTGACTTGAGGAAGGCCTCTTCGGAGTCATCGATCTGAGCCGCTTCGCAGAGCATGAACAAATGCGTCTTCGACTGTGCAATCGATTTTATCAAGGCTCCTTTAGATGGTGTAGCATCGTCCCAGTCAATGTGATCAGCAACGGAGCGAGGAGCGGTACGCTTTCTTCCCCTGCTCATGTTGCCGAGATTGAGGATGAGCGCGGCATACTTGGTCTTGCTGGTGAAGATAGGGACATTGGAGTCCTCTGCCAGACCAAAACGATGAATATAAGGATTCGGCGTCTTCTCAAGAGAGAGGTCCCCGATCTCCTCTTCATCGACTCCGGCGCTCAAGAAGTAGTGAATCATAGCATTCAAAAGTTCTTCTCGAGTTGCCGGATTGCCGCTTGCATCCAGGGACTTCAGCTTATCAAGAAGTGCTTCCATGACTTCCAGTGCTGATTCTCGGATGTCAGAGGCCTTGCCCATGAGCTTGTCGTCCAAGGTGCTACGAACGTCCCCAGAACGAAAAACAACGTCCTTTTTGTCGGGACGACGCTCATAGATGGGATCCATCTTGTTGAGTTGGTCGAATAGATCCACCATAGAGAGAGAGTATTTCTGTCCCTTGTGGTTTGGAACATTTACCCTCCAACTCATATGCTGCACCTTGTAGGCGAGAACGGGCTCGTAATCAGGATCACGAAGTCCTGTATGATACAAGCCTGAATAGCCATATCCATGCAGCTGCTTGCAGAGCATCCGCATAGGGCTTTGTCGTTCGATTTCGGTGAGCTGCGTAAGGAAATGTTTGAACTCTTCGAGATCGACGAGCTCGATCTTTTCCTTTGCTTTGCCCATCTTGTCGAACGCGTTCTCATTCTGGTCCTCTGCATCCTTCGCGGCCTGGTAGTACTCAGGATCCGGAACAGTCTTGCATTTCCCCCAGATGCCTTGATCGTGAAGTTCACTTTCATCATCCTTCTCGGGAGAAATGTCTGGCATGGATTCCTCACCCTGTGGTGAGCCTTCCTCAGCCATTTCGACGTTCTCGGACTTACCTCCTTCCTGACCCATGTGCACATCAGGTTCGACCTTCACCTCGGATGCCTCTCCCTGTGGAGAGCTTTCCGTGGCTTCGGTCTTCTGTTGTGGAACATCCACCCCAGATGCCTCCCCATGTGGAGAGCTTTCCGGAGCGTCCGTCTCCATTGGCTCGACAGTAACCCCAGATGCCTCTCCCTGTGGAGAGCTTTCTGGAGCTTCAGTCTCCATTGGCACATCGGTCGGCTCGGTCTTAACCGGATCAACCTTCTTGCCCTGTGGCAAGTCCGTGGATCCAGACGACGGTTCGGAGGTATCCATCTGAGTAGCCGCGGGAGGCTCCTCGATCTCCTCGATCTGTGGACATGGGAGTCGCTCGATGAACTCCTCGATCATAATGTCGTCGTATGGTCGAGTGAGGAGCTCATTCAGCTCAGACTCCTTCTTCGCCTTCAAGTCTTCGTACGCCACTAAATCAGCTTTTGCCTTGCGGGCGAAAGCCGACTTGAAATCGCGCTGGTCAGACTCCGTGAAGACTTTCTCCAGAACCGCCAGGAGGTAGCTGCCGTTGAACGGCTGCTTCAGGGTACTGTCATAGAGACAATAGCCCTCAGGGGTTCGCACCGTGTATTTACGGCGAACCTCCAGATCACCGGCGTGGCGCTGGATGTAGGAGAAGAAGTCCACTCCATAAGCCTCATTGATGACGCGGACGAGCATCTGGAAATCCTCTCGCACATAGCCAACCTCTTCATACACATACCTTTCCCTGAGGAAAGCCTTGTGTGCGGCGAGCTTGCGAGAGTAGTCGGGATCCTCTGTCCTTGGCATCTTTGCACGAGAGTCATTGTCCCGAGGGCGATCGAATCCAATGTTACCCAAATTGGGCCTGAATTCGTTCGACGCGGCAACGGAGACATCGTCAGCATCTGGGCAAGACCGCCAGGATGACGCTTAAAGTTCATCCAAGGTGACGTGTAACCGTTGGAGTAAACCTTCGGTTTCTTGTCCAGCTCCACGAGGTAGTTCCCCTGCAACTTCCCCATCTCGAAGGCCTTGAGGAAGAAGTGCAGGGAGTACCCCGAAAGAGGATGCTGCAACCACGATGCCCAATCGTATTCACCACCCAAAGACTCTCTCATAGAAGTAGTCAAAGTGTGCCAGGGGGTGACCTGAACGAGGGCATCGCCATAGGTGCTAAGCATCGGCTGGCCAGAGGAGTCCACCATGTGCAACTTGCCGTGAGCGAAGAGATGCCATGGATTCGTCCGGGCCTTGCGGAGAACCTCGTTGAGCTCCTCCTGCTGCTGGGACTTATGCGCATCAATCTTGCCGTGGACGGTGTCCCCAGCCTGATACGCATACTTGGTGTCTCCTTCGGAGGCTGTGGCTTGCCGCTCCCGCTCTTCCTTAAGCTCATTGTCACGAATAAGCTTCTGAAGAGCTGCCGCGTCCAATGTGGGTACCTTCTCCTGAGAGAAGCTTCCCGGTGACGCTTGGCCTGCATCCTGAGATGTCTTTGGCCGCTTCTTGGGAGCTGGCTTCGAAGGCATTGGATCCGAGCTGCTACCCGGTACCCCTCCCTGTGGAGGGCCTCCGGAAGCAGATGCGGAAGCAGACGCTGAGGTTCCCTCTTCCTGAGAAGAGCCTACCCCTGCGCTTTGCTGCTTCCTCTCGTGGCGAATGCCACCCGGATCTTGCTCGTGAGGAGGACGGTAGTGATGTGTGAGATACATCGCCGGAATGTCCTGGTACGAGAGCACCACGCCATTGTCTGTAAGAAACAGATTGTGGCCGTGACTCAGGTAGCACTCGTAATCGAGCTTGGCGTAGAAGACGTAGGTACCGTACTTAATGACGGTCCCAGGCCCAGGAGAAACCACTCCACCCGCATAAACGAGGTGGATGGCCTTCCTGTGCCGCTGCCACGCCGCCTTCGTCGCCTCCAGCTTTAAGCCGTTTTCCCGGATGCTCTCGTAGTTGCTGTTATCCGAGGCGTGGAAAATCGTTCCAAGCTGGCGGCATCGCTCCAAGGTGAGCCTTTCCCCGAGAGCAACATCAGAGACCCGCTCGGGTATCCGTGAGTGACCCTGGACGGCGGAGACCCCGATATAGAAGTCGAAGTCAAAGAACCGCTCGAACTGCAGAGCCACTGGGGCCGCCCAGATGTTGAAGCGACCCTTCGAGTTCGCCATCAAGAAGGCGAAGAACTTCTTGGGCTCCCACTCGAAAGGCCTGATGGGGTGCTTCATCATCGTCTCCAACGGGATCTCCATGTATCGACCCGGCGTGACCCTCGTGTCGTGCCTGGTCAATGATGACAGCTGTTTGGATGACTTCACCGCCCATCCACCGTGATTGTGGCGCATCTGGTGAATGTTGAAGATTTCACGATCGAGCTCGGTGAGCTCGTCGCCGGTAAGACATCCAAGAAAGCACCGGAGGAAGTCGAACTTCCACGTGAGGTGCCGCTGCAACACATGGGTCCCAGGGTGAGCTTCCTCGTACAGCAGGACGTGTGACAGGAAGGCCAACTGTCCTTCCAGAATGTTCACCGCGGCCATCTCCCCCTGAGGGAAGTACGCCGTGGTGTCCTGCTGACGGAAAAATCGTGGAACACCTTCTGGGATGATCCTGAGGGAGGCCACCGGAGCACTCGCAGGATAGGCTCGACGATCCCTTGTAGGATAGCTGGCATTACCGTCGCCATCTCCAACTGTTCGGAGTACACGACGGTTTGCCCAGGACGCGCTCTGTTGGTACAAGGACAGGTCGGGGACACCAGTGCGGACGTCAATCTTGAAGTTGCATCCCGTTGTCGGTGTCCAGTAGACCTGGAATGGTGCCTCCTCATGAGAGGAGCGTCCAGTGTCCATCGAGGGTCCTGCCGCAGCCATGCTGGTAACAGAAGAAGAGGAAGTTGTGGGCTACTTTCTCACTTGAGTTTTGAACCAGCTGATTTGAGCAATGCAGGCACAAATTTAAAAAGAGACCAACAACTCTTCATGAAGCACATGCATTGAATTGCTCCGACAGCTCACACATGAAGCAGACATGACTCACAAACGCTCCTGCATGAACATGACATGTTGCACTGCACTCAAAACCGCGTACTCCTTACGGAGCCAGGCGTTCAAGAAGGCCTTGTGCTCAATCATGGAACGAAAAGGAGGATGTGAATCAATTTCCTTCAACCACCCAGTTTGAACAGAACTCAGGAGGTTTCTAGGATTAGCGCTTCGTTTCGTGAGACAGTCAGAAAGACAGTGTTCGGTTCGAACGTGAGAAAGATCAGCAATAGCACCTGAACACGCTTCCTTTCTCAGCATTTGAATCATGTGAATGGTTTCCTGTTGTTCGGGTGAGTGAGTAGTAGAAGCGGTAGACACGAGATTATTAGCATCGGTGCGAATGTGAATCTCGGCATCCAAACCACTAATGTCCTTCCACAAACCACGAAGCATTTGACAGGTACCAAAACACTTCATCAAGGCGTAAAGCTCAGCGACAGTGGTACTGAGGGTCGTTCTCTTAATCTTGGTTGATTCGAAGAAGACCAATGAGCCTCGGGTGTCTCTTCGATTCTTGACCCTTTCATCTGCGATGAAGATAGTCATCGCCCTCTGTGAGGACTTGTCGCTGTTGTTACGGAAAGCTGCGTCAGGAATTCCAAGAATCCTCGGTGATCCCTTCACTGGCCACACCCGCAACTCTACTTCCTCACTGCGTATCTGTCGACACAACTTGTTCAACTCCTTGCAGTGACCAACAGTCGGAGCAGCGGATGCTGATGCCAGACGAGAGAACTGGTAACATGCCTGAAATTGCGTCCTCGACTGAAGCCAGTTGATGCTACCAAGCAAAGAGCGATAGGAAGTGTGAAGAGATTTATCACACGCATCTGCATCCTTAAGATGCTTTGGTATGACAATCTCCTCAAGCTCTGAAACACACAGCTTTTGATCGATCGAGATATACTTCTTTTTCCCTTGTGCATCAAGAACCCAACGAACACGCTGTCCCGTGAACGTAAGGTCATTCTTGTCCTCATGGCCGACAGTGAAGTGTTCCTTGATCTTCTTAAGGAACCAAGTGAGGAACTCAGGGGTTCCACTTATGATGAGATCATCAACATGAAGACTCATCACTCCAACTGTCCTGCGACCTTTGCTGGGACTTCCATGCACAGGGTCAACAAAGTGTTCAAGAAGCTGATCAACCAACTCGGGGGAGAGCTCTGATAAGCTCTCGACCTTGTATGAAGCCTTCTCTGGAAGGAACAAAGAGACTAGGACCTCAGCTTCTTCTTCAAGGAAGCAGGTCTTGTCACCCTTGTCCAACCTCAGGTCATGAGCCCTTTCGACAATCCACCATGTCCCTTTACGAAGGATCATGGAAACTCGATAAGGGTAGTCCTTGACCTGATAGACAGGTGCTGGAGTACGAAGAGCCTTGGCCCTGTGAGAAACGAGAGCATGCCCGTTCTCATAAGGGAACCAACCTCTCTTCTTACAAGCAACACTGCCCAAGAATCCGAGAAGCTTATCGTCAGTAACAGGTCTCCAAGCATAGTCAACCATCTTCTTGGTATCGGTGTTAAAACACTGAGCGATATCGGGACATGAGAGATAGGATCTCTCCTCCGCACGGTCGGAGGAAGAACGGTTTCCTTCATCGTATGCGTAGCATGTCATGGCATGAAGGGCAACCTCCTTGAGGTAGGCAGGTTCCACCTCAAGAGAGGTGCTTCCTGCTTCAGGTTCCTCCTCCTGAGAGGAGCTTCCTGCCGCAAGGTGGCTCTTGCCCTTCTTGCCTTCTATGCCGTCGTATGCGACATAAGTGCATCGGTCAGCTCTGGTCGGTTCCATGCCTACAGACCTGAGGAATTTGTCCAAACGATTCCACCATCTTCTCGGTGCATCGTTCAGACCATAGACTGGTCTGAGACAAAGGCCAACCATCCAGGTAGGCAAACCGATGTCAGGAGGCAACTGAACCACAACCATGCGAGATGACAGATTGTAGTGTTCCCCCTGAAGGAAAGCGGTCTTAAGATCCAAATGAAAAAGATCCCAATAGTGATTGGCAGCGCACTGCGCAACCAAACGGAAACCATACCGAGTAGCCGTAGGGCTGTCCGTTTGTTGATCCCAGGCAAACTTGTCCTGAAACCCACGACAAACCCATCGGGCTTTGAACTTGGAAAAGTAACCGTTCTTGTCAACCTTCACAGTAAGGACCCAACGTCCGGTAAGAAAATTGACATCGGTTTTAAGCTTGCGACGGTCCGTCAACCGAATTGCATCATTGTCCAAGTAACTCTTGAACTCTTCAAGTTTAGCCTTCCGAATTTCGGCGGCATACTTGCGCTGCATCTCCGGCGTGAGGGTACCTGCCTTGATTTTATCTTGTTTAGTCAACCACGACGCAAAACCATCACCATCCAACGGAACAAAGGACGGAACCTTGAAGTCCGACGGAAGGCGAATCAAAACGTCGTCGTCGCCAGCAGCCAAGGCAAGCAAGCTTTCATCACGATAGTCAACCGTAGCATCCGAATCAGTATCCTCACCAGCTTCCGGCACCGGCGGTTCCGGGGTGGGTTCCGGGAGTGGGGTTTGCTGGATAGGAAATTCCCCCTCAGTCACCGGCAAACCAGGAACAGGAGCCGGATCAGAAGAAGAGGAAGCAGGTTCGTGAAAACCTGGAAAGTCACCCGACGGATCGGGATCCTTCTTTCCCGCAGACTGCCCAGGCAACAACACAACCGGAGGTCCCACAACAGTACGTGACTTGGCCTTAGACACATCTTCAGGATGTGTGCCTCTGGCACGTGTCTGAGACACATTGCGAGGCGACGGCGGTCGCATACTCTGTGGCACCGGAAAGTGAGGATGCGGCGGAATTGGAACAGGAACAATAGGTGAAGGTGGTGCCGGCCACGGCATCGGTGGACTAAGAACCTGATCCGGGTTCGCAAACTGAGGCGGAGCCCCAGGAGAATCGGGAGGACCTCCAGGAGGAGGCGACTCCTCGTGAAACTCCATCGGAAGAGGAGGCTCTTCCGGTGACGGACCATAACCAGGTCCCGGTCCCTGAGGACCGCCTCCTGGCGGATGTCCATCACCGTCCGGATCGTGATCCAGGTCGGAATCATCATCTCCCCCTGGTACCGGTACATGAGTACCGCCTCCAGGAGGTTGTGACGGAGGGTCACCACCGACATGCAACTCAACAGGATTATCATCTAAATCCTGCTCGGGATGCTGTAGTGGCATTTCCTCATCGTCCACAGGCATATCACCGTGTGGATCATCATATCCTGGATAGTCCACATCATCGTCTGTGGCTGGCGGTTGCGGTGCAACCGGGGCCGGCGCTGGCTGGTCCGTGAAGTCCAAGCCAACATCAGGCCCGCGTCTGGAATTGTTGTTATGTGACTCATTCCAGAACACTATCATGGACCAGTGCGTTGATTGCATATCCTTAAGGCAAGGAAGCAACTGTGCCATCGTCACGAAAAACACATGATTCATATCACCCTTCTGCCACAAAATGACAACAGCATCAGGATGACGATGAACCAAAGGGAGTGTTTTCCCTTGAGTCCCCCTGTAGACGTTACAGTACTCAAACTCCAGATACGGCAGAGTTAGCACGCGCACATTCTTAATCATCGGCCGCAAGGCGACCGCGTCAGACGATGTGGTCGTGTGAACTTCCAACTCAGTACCGGGAAGGAGACTGTCAACATATGACAGAGTCTGGACCAAAGACGATGTAACAAAACGCTGCGGCGCAACAAACCTCAGAGGTGTCGGAAGCTTCCCTTTGTCATTGTTTGAGAGTAATGAGTACTCTGCTTCTGACGGAAGAACCGGTAAAGCCTCTGAATTGCGGTCTGACCGCAAACACAACGCACACAGTGTTCCATCATCAAAATCCTCAAAGATATCTTCGAACAAGTAACATTGTCGGAGATCTGATCGTTCATCACCCACAAGACACTGCGAAAGCAGCACAGCAAACCTTGGATCAAGTGCGTTAGCAGAGTCATAGCCTTCTTCCAACGACTCCAAACGGCCAAATGATCCATCAGGCAGATTAGTGAGAAAAGAAAGCTCACCATGCTGACGCTTACCGTGGTCATCTCCCCCTGAAGGAAGTACACCACGGTTCTTGAAGGTGTGGAATGAAAGTCCTCTCCTCCACTTCAGCGAGCGACTACTCTGCGAAAGCCAAAACCCACAATGAGAAGGATACATGATGGTCACGAAGTATCCATCACCCTTGTCATCTTGCCAACGGCAGACTTCGGCACAAAAGTGCCAGAAGGCATTGGTAGCCTTCCTGGTCCAACCATCAGGGATGACAGGATGAATAAAATGTGATTAGGCTCTGCCTTCAAGATCACTCGCCAAGCGGCCTCAATCGAAGATTGGATAGACTTGGCGTTCCATTCACCAAACAACACAGGTTCACTCGCATCAAGTCCAGAATGGACTGTGCACGCAGTAAGCCCGGTGAGGCGAGGTGTGATCTCAACGAAATCGCTCTTGCCTGAAGTGAGAGTGTGGTAACAGATCTCATGCTCATAGCAGAACCCAGAACCGGCACGATCAAGAATATCGTCGCCGATGCGGTCGAGTGCCTCTTCCTGAGAAGAGCGTCTCGGGACCTCATCTTTCTTCAGAGGAATGGCCACATCATGCCACGGATCTCCATCACGCCTGACCTTCGACTGATTAACCCGAAGAACGGCACGATGAACTTCAACCAACACCATGGCACCTTCCTGTGACACAACTATGCCTCTGACCCAGGTTCCTTCAGACTTCTTCTTCGACTCATCCTTATGCCAAACAAACACGCGGTCACCCTTCGAGTAAGGACCATCAGACGGCATGACTCTCCGTGCAAGGTCCTTCCGAAGGTCAAGTGATTGTCTAGCCTCTTGATGAGCCCGCATGGCAATCCTCTGGAGTTCCAGAGTGGTTCGATCCTCCTCGGCAGGTTCAGCAGAGAGCTGTTCAGGAGAACTGTTCTCGACATCAAACAAGTCTGGTGGCCGTCTTCCTGTAGCTATCTCCAAAGGAGAATAGCCTGAGACGGTAAGCTGGCAATTTCTTGCCCAAGCCACCTTCTTGACTGCTTGACGAACAGTCACCTTCTCTGCATAACCCTCATCAGCTAAGGCCTTGGCCATGATTGCCCAGGTGCGCTTGAAAAGACGCACTGCGGTCTCAGCTCGATTAGGCCAAGGAGTCCGTGGTCCACATGGATACGGAGTAATGCCATGGAACTTGTAGTAAGACATGAACTGTGGCGTGAAAAATGCTTGATCTCCTACGATTCCCTTAGGAACGCAGTTGTTCTCCTCTGTCCATTGTCTAAAAGCTCCCAGAGTCTCTGGCGCTTCCAGGCTTGTAAGAGCCGTAGCCCACAGAAGATTTGAAGCACCATCAATGATGACCAAAGCCAAGTAGGCTTTAGTACCGAACTTGATTTCTTCATGATCAACAAAAATGAGATCACCGAAGGATGATGCTCTTAACCCTGCGATTCTGGCTCGTGGAGGCGTAGGCACCGAGGTGCTACAAACACGACAGCCTTTGACAATGCGGTCGTACTTGTCATAGATCTCTCCTGGCAGACCAAGCATGCTGGTCCTGCGTCGAAACTGAGCAGGACTCATGTGGTAATGCTTCACATGCAACTTGTAAAGCTCAACATCATTGTTCAGCTTTTCCAACATGCGCTGATACTGCGGAGAAGCCCTTGAGACCTCGTGGCCTGGCAACGGAAGCGCGATCCTCCTAGGTTCTAGCGACTGTGGCTCTGGGGCCTTCGGAGGACTCGGAGGAAGCAAATCTGCATCCCCCGGTTCGGAAGGTTCGTACTCTTGAAGATCCGGATCATCCTCAGGAGCAAGAGGAGGAGGAGCCGGTTCCTCGGGTGCCTTTCCCTGTGGAAAGCTTCCCTTGGCTCGAATCCTTCTCTTTGCCGGTGCCTTTCCTTGCGGAAAGCTTCCGGATGCTCCTGTGTTCTTCGAGCTGTCTTCAGGCTTACCTGCGCTAACCATGTCCTCTGGAGATCCCACCTTTCCACGGGTTGGATCCTTGGACTTGGCTGGCACCGAGGTTCTACTCTCGATGCCACCAGGCAGAATCTTGAAAATGGTCTTGCCTTTCCAAGAATCAGTAGTTCTTGTTGAAGAAAGCTCAGAAGAACGCCAGTCATCTTCTTGAGTAACGCTCTTTCCCTTGGAGAACTCCATGATCGTCTTGCGCTTGGTGTCCAGATACTCCAACGGAATTGGCACAAAACCCGCCTTGGGTTCGTACTTGACTCTTCTCATCTTCTTGTGGATGCGAATCATTTCCATGTCGGCTTCGTTGATCACCCATTCATCATCAGTCGCCAACACGAGATTGTCAGGTACCTGTTCATGAGAACAGCATCCCTCGGTCTTCTGATGGAAGCCGTACTCGTAGTGGGAGAAGTAGGTGAGGAAGCTCGACTTCTTATGCTTGCTGAAACGCACATTCCACATCAGCTGACTGAGTTCAAGAAGATCAAGTACCAAGTGTGAGCTGGGTGCAACCTTCAGCCTCACATCCTTGATTCCCAGCACAGGGCTGCTGAGTAAGGCCTTTTCCGGATGGAGCTCGAACTGGAAACGAAGATTGCGCATCTGAGGTAAGGACATGAGAATGGGAACATGCCCTTGTTCCACAATGTCGAACTCTGTGGATTGAACTGCAAAGTCCCGGTCGTACATGCAAATGACCAACTTCTGGTTGCATTTGGTAGACTCGGAATTGGCAAAGGTGAACTGAGAAGTGGTCTCAGCAATGGTGTACCATATGCCACAGTTCTGGTTCTTGTCACAGAACTCCATGAGGTCCTGTGCGGCCACTCTCGAAGCCATTGCTCTCGTGCATCCCAGGTCCAACACCATCGCGGTCGGCGTCAAGGGCTGAGAGATGAAGGCTTCCTCGATCTCATTGATCTTCTCTTCGGTGGCCATGAAAGAAAAGTTCGGAGTGTTGAGATGTTCAACGAAGAAGGTTGTGGCGGCTGTGGTGCCGCTCGGGGCAGCATCAGCAAGCTGGCTCTGTCCGTCTTTTCCGGACTTTCCATCTTTTCCATCCTTGCCAAACTTGCTCTTTCCTTTGCCCTTCTTTCCTTTCTTTCCTTTTCCTTTGGCTGCATAGGATTCCTCAGACTCATACCAGGACCAGTCATCCCAGGACTGATCGCTCCACTGGTAATCTTGCCATTGTCCTTCTGCTTGCCATGCTTCTGATTCTTCGGCAAGATGTGACCTGCCTTTCTTCCTTTTGAAGAAGCGCCTTCCTTTGGATCCTTTGCCACCTTTTCCTTTGCCTTTACGGTGGCCCTTGAATCCGCGCCTCATCTTGCGGCCTTGGAAGCGCCGCTGGAACCATGAATAGTTCTCGTCGTCGTAGACCCAGAAGGCGTCCTCATCCGCTTCGAGGAAACCTTCGGTGCCATCTTCCTCGTCCTCGACCCAGTAGCCTTCATGATCGTTCAAATATCCTTCATCGATCACAAGGAAGGTCTTGCGGCCACCGTGGCCGGAAGGAGCGAGGAGTGGATTGTCGACGGTAGTCTTGGTCGTACAGAAGATCTCCAGGTAGACTTCGCGAAGCTCGGCCGTGTTGTAGTCAGCCAGGACTCGGTTCCGATGCGCCATCAGTGATGTCAACACCTGACGCTGATCCTGTGTCAGATCAGACAGAGACACAAAGATCAAAGCGACCAGGTTGGGCGTGATCGGAATGGTCCGAGCATGCTGCTCTCTAAGCCGTTCGTTGGCTCTCTCCATTGCCTGAGCTGGCGTAAGGTTTTCTTGTTCTTCTGGAGGAAGTCCTACTATGAAGGCTCTGACCTCTGCATTGTTCGGGTCCTCGATCGGCAGATAGGTATCGTTCCACGCTTCTTGCATTCTCTGAACAGAGAGTTGAAACCTGGTAATCCAACGAAGCATGTCTCCGTTCCCACGGTGCATGTTCATGAACTGCTGGAAGCGATAGAGAAAAACATTCGCTGCTCCCTTCACGAAAAGCGGCCGCAGGAAACTCTTGAAGTACTTCACTCCGTTGTTCGGGTCCTTCAGGCGATCTCTGTCGAGAAGTCTCTTGTGGATTGCTGCTTCACCTTCTAGCCGATTTCTCAAAGCTGGTCCACGCTTATCATTGTCTAGCTCAGTAATGTCACACCAGTCATCGATCGCATCTTCATAGGCAAACCAACTGCTTCTACCATCATAAGATGGAGGTACTTTGTGGTCACCTGCTGGAAAGCTGAAAGACGGTGTAATTCATTGAGATGACGATGATTAGTCGCGAAAGATTCATTTCCGTGGAGGAGGTAGTCATCATCTCCTCCTTCATGCTCAAAGATAGTCGCAGAGTGGCTAGCCATTGCGCTGTTCTTGGATCGAGCCCCGGGAGAAACCTCTTCCGGTTATCTTCACCTGAGTGAAGTGTGCCGGAGAGACTCCGGTCACCTTCACCTGAGTGAAGCACACCGGGTATTCCGGTTGCCTCCACCTGTGTAGAGAGTACCGAACGGGTACCTCCACAAGTGTGAAGCTTCCCGTTTCCCGGGAGCTCCGCTACCACGTTGAGATGTAACCTGGACGTGTATCCCCTCGCTAGGCGTACAGGAACACAGGCACTCAGGTGTCTTCTTGGTTAGGGCTTCCGTCTGATATTCTGCTGAAGTGAGTTGGAGTCGGAGAAGGGAGACATCGAGGAACATCATTAAAATCCCCCGCCATCGGAGATGCCTTTCACCTCAATCCTCACTCACCTCCTAGCCCTGAATCCCTGAACGAACTAATCCCTCCCTGAAACCCTGAAGACGGGCTCGGGTCTCGGTTATCAGGAAGAGGAAGGACGAGGATACCAGGAAGGGACCCCAATCCCAAACCCGGAATAACCCCAACCCCCATGATCCGCTCAGAGAATTTGTTGCATCTTGAGCCACAGTCAGTGGCATAGTTTATGGTTAAGCCAAGCTCTCTTCGAAGCTTGTGCGTGTCACCTTGCGCAGGGGCCGATGCATGTCACAAGCAACACTCCTCCTTGGCGGTTGCCACGGGTGATGCATGGTAACCGGCACCCTCAAAAGCGCTCATGCAAGGCCCGCTGGACTATTCCTTCGGCGAAGCCTCCAAAAGTCTAATGTAAATTATTCGGATGAACTTTATCCCTTTGCCAGTTCCTGCACCACGGCTTGACCTATGCAGCTTCTAGCCTCCAGGATTCTCACAAAATCATGTCAACTGCATTCGTTGTCTCATCTCCCTGAGACGCGTTCTCTGCAACACCTTTGTTAACGCATCAGCAACAAGCTCTCGACCCGCGTAGTGTTGAACAGTCACTCTTTCATCACGGAGCTGGTCTCGGATCCATGACGCTCTGATGGCAAAATGCCGTGTGCGCCAACCGAGTTGGTTCCATGTAGGCTTGTTCAGCAGGGTTACACAGCTGAGGTTATCGACTAGCATCCGGATCTCATACTGTGCCCCCTCCAACTCTTCAATGATCGTCTTGAGCCTGAAAGCTTCTTGTAGCCCTGATGCAGCCGCATCCGTTTCACATTCCATGGTTGACCATGCTACCAGCCCTTGTCTCACTGATCTCCAAGAAATCAGATCTTCGCCCACAAACAATGTGATTCCGGTTCTTGATCGGGATCCTTGTGGAGCGAAGCTTGCGTCAGATGCCGTTGTGATGGTCCTTTCACGGCTTCCTGTGTACTTCAAGCGAAGCCAGAAGGTTCCTCGCAAATACCTCCAAACCTTCTTCAGGCACTTCAGAACATACTCCGGATCAACAGTAGACAAACAAGCTAGCATTGAGGTGCATGCCTGAACATCGGGGCGCGTCCTAAGAGATATCCACATGAGTGATCCGATATCGGATTGCACTTCCTTCAATGCCTTGTGGTAGTTTGCATTCTTCTCAGCTGGTTGAGTCGGCGCATTGTCCAAGGAAGGTAGGGCATCACAGCCATTCAAGTGCAGAAATCCTCGCCGATTGAGCTCTTGACTCAGCCACTTGTGTTGGTCCATACATACCCCTTCAGAAGTCAAAGTTATCCGAAGTCCCAAGAACATCATTTCACTGACTCGCTCCAACTTCAAATCACCACGGCTCTCAAGCTCTTCATCTTGCCATCCCAGATACCCTTGAACCGTAGTTTTCCATAACGTGCGGACGTACTCAATGACTCGCATGACCACTTCCGGTGGACCAATAGTGAGGCCATCGTCAACGAACATAGTCGTCATTCCCACAATCTCATTCCCATCGTAGATGCTCCACAATCCCGGTACCAAACTGTGAGGCTTAAGATGAAGGTCGCCATACAAGTCACCCGGAGCCTTCGCAATCATCGCATTGTCCATCCTTTCACTTCTCTCTCTTTCCCATGCCCGGGGTGCCGATCTCAATCCATACAGGCTTTTCTTGGGAATCAAGACATCCGTCGCCTTGAAGTAACCCAATCTCACCAGCAAACCCGGTGGCTTCAGAGTGATTCTATGTCCCGGCTCTAACACTGCATTCAGGAATGCAGCGCTGATGTCAAAAGCACCTGCAATCCAATCACGATTTCGGGCCCACACGTGGAGCATGTACCTTAATGCCGTTGCATCAATGTTCTGTGATGAGAGGTCGTCACCTGGAGCTCCTTCGAAATTTCCGCATCCCACCAATCGGCATCTTGCCTTGAACGAATCCAACTCAGCATCCTCTGCACTCTCCGCTGCTCCAGTCTTGACGTCCCCTATTTGTTCTCCTCCCTCAAGGATTGGCTTCTTTGTCAAGACCAGCTTCATAGGCAAAGGAGCTGGAAGACTCTCGGACTCATCCAATTGGAAATGCTCACGAACACTGTCCTGATGACACACCGTCCAAACATCAAGATCTGTCATGTTTTGAAGTTCCTTTTCCAAGCTCGAGATCCACTTTCTAATACTTTTCTCACTCCCTTCAGTAAGTACTGCATTTGTCACCGTCTCAGTGGCGAGCTGCTTCACGGCCAACAACTCTGCCATCGCCTCGGAATCATTCATCTGCTTCTCCTCATCGGCGGTGGCAGTGATGTACTTGTTAACCTCTCGCTCTCCACGTTCTGCAACATGCGGATCCTGGGAACTTGCGGCTTTGACGTGGATAGCATTCGCCTCCACCTGTCCCGACACTTCCGCAAGTACACCGTGGTTAAACAAGTTGAAGATCTCCCGCTCTGTAGCTGATGACCTCGTCTTCTCAAGGATGTTGTTCAACTTAGCATACACCTCATCAGGACTTGCGACGTTGCACCCCAGCTTTTCTTCAACAGTCAAGATTTCATCTGATGTCGGCGATGTCCACGCAATCTGACCCTTATCTGAAACCCAGGCTGCCTGCTCTGTGCCGGGATTCTTTACGAGCCTCCAACGTGGCCTTTCTTTATCAAGAAGAATGGGAAGTCTTGCAAACCGCACCACAACACGACCATCCCTCTCAACCAACACCTTTGACCCATTCGCCACATGTTCCGAAAGACCCAAGAAAATTCCAGGCTCCGTGCGATCTTGAAAGTCCGGCATCTGATCTCTTGCCAGGCGCGATAGCACATAATCCCCCGGCACTGGCATGTCCTTGGGGATCCTCATGTTCAACGCCTTCATTCGGCGAAGTTTCGCCGCATGAACCATCAATTCATCCCAGAATCTCAAGTCCAACTTGCCCCTCAGGAGCATAGTCGCCGTAGAGGTTTTAAGTTGGTCGATCAAGTTCTCTACTCGCCCGTTCGATTGATGAGAATACGGAACCGCAAAGGTACGATAATGATTGTATGTCTTAAGTTGTTCTTCGGACAGACGAGCAGTGAACTCCCGACCCTGATCAGAATGAATCCTGAAAGTGATTTGCTCCCCCTCGGCTAGAGACACAAGTTGATTCAAGATATCCCTAAGTGCAGCTGTCACGGTGGCCGCCTCCTTGTTCTTCAACGGTCTTGCAAAAGGCAAATCCAAGCCCTCAGACAAATGCGCACAGGCTATCAGCGCGTACTTGTGTCCTGCAAAAGATGTCTTATGGGGTCCAGTGAGATCAATGGAAATCACACCGTTCTGCACATCCTTTCCGGAAATCTTGCGATGGGGCCTTCGATGTCCCCTGGCCTTGATGCTGGACTCACTCTTTGGATGATACAGGCCTTCACGACAGCATTTCCGAAGCTCATCTTCTTCAGTGAGCCGCTCGGAAGTCGAATCAGAAACGCAGGGCCATGGTTCTCTCTCTCCCGCGCTCTCTCCCTCAGCACTCTCTTTAACTAACACTTCGCTACAACGCATCCCACCTTCCAAACAACCCTCATCCCTTTCATCATCTTCATCATCAACATCAGGGAGTGGAGGAGTTGAGAGTGTGTGTTGTGATGGTATGTGTTGCGCATGCTGATTGTGAGAATTCTGCTTGAGCGTTCTTCTTTCCTCAACAGTGACTCCTGCTTCAGGAATCAAAAGAATGTCCTCAGGCTCGACGGTCATGGCCTTGAAGACGGATACTTCTGTCTCACTGGCTTCGATGAACTCGGTCATGCTTTCAACGCGATCCTCTGGAAGTACAAACCCCAAGGACTCAAGTGCTGCGCGATCCCCGGATCCCAAGCTTTGCCAATTTCTCGGCATGTAACAGACGCACACAGACCTTGTACCAACATATGGCTCGGTTCCGTGCCACCTGGTACCACAGAACGTGGCTGATCTTCCACCGTCCAATCTGTTCAACTGTCCAGGTATCGGTTCACAATCTGGATTCACATATCTCCACACGACCTTGTCCTCTTCACAATCACATGGCGAACACTCCGTCCACAAATGGCCGCCTTTGAAGCTACTCAAGCCGACAATCGTTGATGCAAAAGTACCGTCATTGGGATCTTTATGTGGCTTGAAAGCAACATTCTCAGCAACTACAAGCGAAGCGAAAGGACCCTCGGCATGTTGACGCATGTACTTAGCAAGCAGTCGCGTCAACATCGGATGATCCCTGCTAACCCGGGTGACTCCATGAATTCCGCCCTTGACATAAGCTCCGAAAACCCACAGATTCACAACCTCAGGTTCGCCAATCACTTTGGATTTCCTACGAATGGACATGGGTTTCAAGCGTGCCATTCTCACAGCTTCAAGAATCTCCTGATGTTCCAAGCAATCCTTGCCAAGCAAAGCTTCCGCATAAGCCTCGCTCGTCACCTCCGCGACGCCCTTTGAACCCCGAATAAAATCCCCAGACTCCTCCTGAAACTCTAGAACATCATCCCAGTCTACAATGTGGCTTTCCGGATGTTTTGCCCCAGGTCCTGAGAAGGTTTCTGATGATTCAATGGTGGCTTTGTTTCCGCTACTCTCTTTCAGCTGGCTTCTGTAGTGTTTGGAGAGTGCAATGCGCGCAAGTTTGAAATCCGACCATCGCATGTAAGGCAGACCATTTGCGACAATGCATTCCACCGTCATGATCCTACCATGCTCAAAAGGATGGGGATACTTGATTGTGGCTCCCTTTGGGTCCCAATGAAATGAACCTCCTAAATCAATGATCTTTCTAACACCCACGATCCACTCTCCCCATTCTCTGAGATCATACACACTTCTCCATGCTTGTTCATGGTGGCTTTGCAATGCGACCCTGACGCGAGAGTGACTTGAAGCGGCGTATCGCCCGGCTGGCTCCGAGTCTGAGGGCGAAGAACTTCATTAGCCCCGCTGTCCACAAGAACCATGCTATCACCCTCAACCCGACTAGCGGAAACACAACACATGTTCGCAAAGCCCTGGCGCCTTCTACGGATCATACGATGGAACCTCTGCTGTACTTCCGCATCATACTCTTCATCACTCACCGGATCTCCCGCCTGCCATGACGCATAAAGAGAAAATGCTAGTTCCTCAATCCGGTCTTCATTTCCAGGAACACCTCGAACTCCAGTGGGAGTGTGAACTTCATACATGACACCTCCATGCTGAAACAAGTCTTCAGCCTCCTGCCGTGGAATCCCATTGTCAATCAAGTCTTGAGGGCCCAGAACTGCAAGGTCATCCGCATACTCAGCTCCTAGCAATCCCAGGGTCTCCGCTAAGTGGCCAAACCCGTGTCCAATCAACATGGTTTCGAGTGGAATCCGATCCTGGACATGAACATTGGAAGCGCCAAAACCGAACCGCAAACATTCACTTACCCATGCATCCTCAGTCCACGGTTCTACATACGGTCGATTTCTGTCCACCGCTACAACAAAGCGAAGCTTCGACTGATCATCTCCCCGCTCAAGTTCAAAGGCTTCCGCCCTCTTGAACACTCTCGTGACGGGATCTAAGACATACACAGGGTGCACAGCGTTCACCGTCCATTCCTCGTTCAAGACAGCTGGCAGCTCATCTAGCATACCCGTCCGATGTAATTGCCATACTCCCTGTTCAAGCCTCTGATAATTCTCAAGATGTTCGAACTCCGCGTGGGCCTTGATGACAATGTTTCCCGGGCTAGTCCACATTCTCCATTCTAAACCAGTCAACCGTAGACTCCAAACCCAGCCCACTTCATCATCACTCTCCTCCTGAAGCTCATCACCGAACTCGCTTGGAGTAAGATCATCACTCCCAACGCCGTCGATCTCGGAAAGTTCCGAAGGAGAATTGTGATCATCTGAGTTTGATTCGGATTCGCACATGGCCATGCTCGCCTGCACACGAATGGTCATTGCAGATTTCGCCTCGGCGCCGACAAGAGCTGCAGCCTTCGCCTTTGCATCCGGTTTTGCCTTGGCCTTAGCCTCAGCTTCCTTAGCTGCTGCTTTTGCCTTTGCATCAGGTTTTGCTTTAGCCTTAGCCTTAGCTTCATCTCCCTTTGCTCCTTTGTCCTTTCCTTTCCCCTTAGCCCTTGCTCCCTTAGGCGCGGCATGCATGTACTCACAATCCTTTCCCTTCAAGCATCCCCGCTCCGTGTTGAAGAAGGCACAAGGAATAAACTTGGTGTCACCTGATGCATTCCCCTTTTTGCCCTTGTTCTTGCCTTTGCCCTTGGCCGCTGTAATCTCGTACTCACCATGACCAGCCTCATATCCCTTGGATTGACCAGGTTTGGAAAACTCCTCAGCAGCAAGGCGCCTCGCCTCTGATTCAATCGCCGTCAACAAGAGACTCACACCCTCTTCCGTAGGATTCAATATCTCCGGGCGAAGCCGTAACAAGTTCAAGCGAGTACTCAGAGTAATATTCTTCTTCTCCAAGGCTTTGACAAGGCTATTCAAGGATGCAATCGCTTCATGAGGAGGGTGGCTAGGTAGTCCTAGAGCTGATGTTCGCGAGTTTGCCAACTTGAACCTACGCAGCGTTGCCAAACACTCTGTGAAGGATGATGCATGAGGCAGATTCCGCAAAAAGCTCGTCAAGGATGCCTTCTCTTCCACTCCTCCAGGTTGGAATCGCTCAAGGATGGCCTCAAGGATAGCCAGTGATGGAACAACCTGACCCGCTGCCGATTCAATGACTCCACGCTTGATCTCATCCGTAGTTTGCGATAAAAGAGTCATGGAGAGTCGAGATTCAAACTCGTCACATCCAGCAGGTGTTGTAGGTATCAAATCCCAGTCACTGATTCCTCTATCCATTCTTGTTTTAAACCGTTCCAATGCGCGGTCGATCTGAAACCTCACGAAGCGAGCGAAACCTGATCCCACACAACTCGCGACTGAGACCATCTCAGTGGCATATTGGGCAAACTGCAGCCCCTTTTCCCACGCTTGGCCTCTCGGTTCATCGATCTTTGGAAACTCCTTGAGAAGCTTCCACTGACCGCCTTGGACACGCAGATCTTTGGACTCCAATTGCAAGGCATGACCTGCAGCTGAAGATGTCTCCGATTTCACAAGTTCACGAGGTAGGGCAGGAGGTGGAGCACTTGGTGCCCATGAACCGTTAACCAGCCCAGGTGGGTCCCTATACCAGTCTTGTATTGGCTTCTCGTCATAGGCATCCCACCACTGATCTCTATCAGCATCCGTTTGATCCTGGAGTGGCGTCCCACTCGTCATGTTGAATGTTTGGACCCCGCTAGGCCCCTTATCTTGCACCTCATGCGCCTGCGTGGGTACTACAGGATCTGGCTTTGGCTCGCGGCTCAAGATATGACTCAGGTGACCTTGGATCTCCTCATCTCTCGCACGCAGCTGTTTGCAAATCCGCTCAGTTTCCACAACTCGCGCCATGACCGATGCAAGCTCCTTTGATCGTCCACTCTCCTCCTCAAGGGGTCTGGACTCGAGCTTCTGAACGACCTCCTGTAGGTCAAGAATCCTCAACCAAAGCTTGTCCGATTCAAGTTTATTGTGCTTCAATAAGGTTTCCCGCTCAGCTTCGCCACTAGCTAAACCCCGGGACTCCAAACCAAGCACATGCTCGTTCAGCTCGGTCAATCGCTGGCTCATCGCCTCATGGAGAAACACTTGTCCTTCAATGCCATCGACTCTTTGGGCAAGGTGTTTCATGCTCTCTGTCAACTCAGCCACTCGCTGATTCAAGGATCCGTACGCTTGGCTACTCTGCACTGCGGCCTCCCGTAACTGGTCAACTCCAGCTACAACCGTAGTTAAACCTGTCGCAAGCAAGTTCGTCCGGCGCTCCGTCTCTAGGCGTAGCCCTTCGAGATTCTGGTGCACCTGTTCAATGTCGGTTATGGCTACCATGTTCCATTGAGTCCCCTCAAGTTGCCTCATCAATTGAATCACGTCGCCGTTCGCTGTCCTGATCTCGTGCATTTGCCGGACCAAGAAATCTGCTCCTGACATTAAAACATCAGTCATGTCTCCTCTGTCCTGGCCAGAAACAAAGGTGTCTTGCTGATGCTGTGCTGCTGCGACAAGTGTTGCGGAGTGATGGCTTGGAGCGCTTGGGCTCCTAACCTCTTGGTTAGGGCTTCCGTCTGATATTCTGCTGAAGTGAGTTGGAGTCGGAGAAGGGAGACATCGAGGAACATCATTAAAATCCCCCGCCATCGGAGATGCCTTTCACCTCAATCCTCACTCACCTCCTAGCCCTGAATCCCTGAACGAACTAATCCCTCCCTGAAACCCTGAAGACGGGCTCGGGTCTCGGTTATCAGGAAGAGGAAGGACGAGGATACCAGGAAGGGACCCCAATCCCAAACCCGGAATAACCCCAACCCCCATGATCCGCTCAGAGAATTTGTTGCATCTTGAGCCACAGTCAGTGGCATAGTTTATGGTTAAGCCAAGCTCTCTTCGAAGCTTGTGCGTGTCACCTTGCGCAGGGGCCGATGCATGTCACAAGCAACATGTCTCTTTTGCTACAGGCGCACAGCTGTAGTCCACTGCACTAGAACCTTGAGCAACAGGCATGGATACATGCAAGTGATACGTGAAACAGACAGGCACCTGGATGTGTAACATTCAGTGTTTCACCCCTCCCCCCCCCTCCCCCCCCTCCCCCCCCTCCCCCCCTTTTTCTTCCCTCTTTCCTGCTCCCACTTCTTCTCCCCGCCCTCGTTTCGTCTTCCTCGCCCCCGCTTTGGCTTTTGCGTCGTCAATCCACTGCCTGTCTTTCTTTTCAGGCTCTTTCTGTGTTGTTTTTTCTTGCTCCGGGCGGCATGGCTGGAAGGCCTTAACTGGTTTGCAGGAAAACAAAGACATAAAAAAACATCGACTGCCCCCTCGCCCTGCCGCCACACAGCCGAGGCGGGCGGCGTAGCGTTAAAATTAATTTGGCACCGGTGCTTAGCCTTCCCTTCCCAGTTGGATTTGTGACTGAATCTGGATTCTCGGTTGATCATCCTGAGCGTTTGGGGTGTTGCCGGGTCTTGGGAGTTCGGAGTTGGTCACTCACCTTAGGGTTCAAGCCTTTGATATGTCAAGCAAGCCTTTCGCATTTACTGGTTTACGGAGTCTACGCAGGCACGGAGGTTTCTTGTGTGTAGCACCGGCACGGCGGTCTGCGGGGAGCGGCTGCTTGCCTGGCTCATGGTCCGGGCGAAATCGTTACCGCCAGCAGAGGCAGAGATGGCGTCGCTCCTCCAAAAGACAGCGCAGGGCACACCAGCACACCAAGCACACCAAAAGCCCAAGCCACAGTCCAGAGGGCGTCCATGGCAGACATCTCCTGCTCATAAGGAAAGCCTACCCCGTAAGGATCAGACAAAGTTCAGTGTGCTCTCTCCTGGATCTGATCCTCTGCAGCCCTTGCCTGAGCAGCTCCCAAGCGCAGCAGTTCCTGCCACAAGCCGCAAGCAAGCATCAGCAAAGCAAGCCAGCGCCCAGCTTCGGGCACAGAAGCAAGCTTGAAAGCGGCCCGCAAGTGACCCCAGTGATCCGATCCTCGGTCACGACCCGATGGCTCACTTGCCTCAGCGAGGAAAACAAGAGAACCACCACAGTTCAAGAGATCTCTGTCTCGTAGCCAGGAAGCTCCATCTTCGACTCCAAGTCCTCCAGCTCAGCTTCAGCCTCCCGGCTGAGTCGATTCAGCACTAGGTCTGCAGCCTTGTTCAGCACCACGCCCAGCGGAGGAGGCAGCGGGGCCAGCGTGGCCACAGCCTTGACGGTGTAGAGCGAAAACTTCATCAGGGATTCCGCTGACAGCCTTGCTTCCAGCACTTCCTGCAATCCTCCTAACAGGGACTCCGCCGTCTCCTTGCAACCTTCGATCTCCTTGCTGCTGGCCCCGCAGAGCCATTCGGCCACAACAGCATCATTCATCCTTTCAGAGAGCTTGGCGACCAGACCCTGGGCTTCTGCCTGCGCACACACTTCCCGCAGCTTGCTTTTCAGGTCTATCCGGCCTGGCTCAACCTCGAGCTCAGTGCACTTCTGCAGAGTTGCATTAAAAAGGTAGGAGGCTAAGTCAGACGCTTGTTCAGCATCTTCGGACTCGCTGTCTCCATCCTCTCCGTCGTCCGCGTCATCCTCTCCTGCTTGGGTAATCCTGATAGCTGCGAGCGTCTTTTTGGCACTGGTGATGGCGTCCTTTAGCCGCAGCCCGGAGCTGGTGAAGCGTGCGGAACTCAGCTCTGACTGAGCCCGCACGCCCGCGGCACCCCGCAAAAGACCCAGCACAAGACAACACGAAATCGCCGGGAACATCACGCAGGCTGTTGTGTGTTTAACAAACCTAGCAGCTTTCACCTTTCTTTCACCTTTCTTTGAGAGTGGCTGAGGCTCTGTATTGGAATTGAGCCCTTCATGCTCTTAGCACGAAGAAGCCTTCTTTCGATGGTGACCCTAGCCGCCACATAAGCTCGGATGGAAGTCAGAAGGTTGTGTCAGCTCGGCAAACAGCAAGGCCTTCAGAATGCAACATGCTACACAAAAGGACCAAGAGCTGAGATCGGAGCTTCCTTTGTTCGGCGTTGCTTTGTCAAGCCCTCGCGCTCACAGCGCGACTGCCGTTCTCGGAGACCAGGTGGAACAGCTTCGCCAGACAGCTGCAGAGCCTCCCACGTAAGAGTCTCTCTGCATTGCATACGGGTCATATGGGTTAACAACGCCACTAAACAGTATTGTTTTGCGCGCAGGTCGGATGCAGCATTCCTTATCAGGATGCAAAGAGCCTGAAGCATGAATCCATCAAGAACCTTTGAGATTTGGTTGCAGCTGTGTGACTGCACCTGTACAGCATGCTTGCGCACGATCAATTCAGCGCCAGTCGGGGAGGACAAGGCTTGGGTGCATCTACAAGCAAATTGAACACTGCCGCGTGGGACCCGCAATTGTCTTTCTTCTTTGCAACATCTGCCGCAGTCCTACCAGATGAATTACGCAGCGACACGTCCGCACCCTCGGCCAGCAGCAAGGTGGTCGTCGCTACATCTGCCAGCTCTGCAGCCTTGTGGAGAGCAAAGGTCTTGCGAAAGCATCCTCGCTTGGGAACGTTGATTCCCGAGAAACCATGCTTCTTCAAGAAAACAGCGACGCTCTGGAGGCGTGCGTGGTTCATGGTCTCCTGCCTCCTTTCTTCCTCACCTTCCTCATCCGCACGCGCACGCTGCCACACTTGGTGCAATTCATGACATGGCTCATGTGATTTCTGCTTGGCCGGGAGAGGTTCCTCATTAAAGGTCGGGCCGCCTGCTCCATCGGGTATCGCGGGTGGCACAGCTTCCGCGGGCACACTACGGGTTGCACACGTTCCGCGACGGAGCAGTTCTGCCAAGTCGACCTGCACAGTGCCTTCTGGCTGCCGCTCTTCACAGACACATCCACAGCGTGGGTCACAAAGCATGCGCGGGGATCACAGGCCTCGAGAGGGCTAAGGGCGAGCTGCATAGCATGACTATGAAGGAGCCACAAACGTCGAAGCACTTGGCACACTTCATTTGACAACTGAGCTAACAGACCACACATCTCCGACTGCCCTGCCTCTTCGATGGCCTGATCTTCAAACGACACACTTAAGGCACTAGCGACCTTCTGCAGAATGTCATACAATGTCATACATGTCAAAATTACTGGAGAAAGAAACCTCCGTGACCCGAACCAACAAAACAAGGAACAGCCCTAAAGCTTGCCTGTTCGCTTTACTCAGCAACTCACAGAGGATACCGCATGTTAGACCGATTGGCTTTCGAATGTAGATTCGGCAAAGAGAAATGTAGCGGTCACACAGTCTCGTCGTCCGGTGCTTTTTTCGTGGTCACAACGTCACCCGCTTTTCCGAATTTTGAGAGTGCGATCCAAGGACTGTGCATCTTGGGAAGACTAGCTGACGCAGTCAGGCGTGACTTTCTCATGCTTTCTTACCATACACCGTGCCGTTTCAATCTGAATTCAATCAAAGTGCATCACACACAAGTTTCAGTTAAACATGAAAAAAACCATATGCAGCCGAATACTGCATTTCACCGATTGTGGTTGGCATCAGTAGTAAAGGCAGCATAACATCATGACATCGCCATGGCCGACACCGGCCACAGCCAGCTAGGGCCTTTGACATGGGCAGCGCAAAGTGCGATGCTTGGAATGCCACACGACCGCTGCATCAGGTTGGGTGGCAAACCACAACCTGTTAAGGGTGACGATTACAGTGGTTTCAATCAAGATCTTCGTTTTATCAGATTTTATCACAGGTAGAGCTGGACGACATTCCCAGGCGTAGGCTGGAAGGTGTGCTTGAACCTCCTGTAGGCTAATGCACATTCTGTCAGAAAAGCCTATCAGAAAAGCAGCGGGACCAGAGTGACGCTTGAGGAGGGGACTTGGTACTCGGGCTCCAGGATCCGCTTAAGGCGCCGAACTGCCGATGCATTGTGGCCTCTTCCGTCTCTTCCGTTCTGCTCTGCGCAAGTTCTGTCTGCATTGCACTCCGAGGCACAGAGGTCTGTGCGGTGGCCGGGAAGTGCATTCCTGGACTTCGACACCGCAGGTTGGCGTTCAGCATGGAAGGCATGCAAAGACATCATCAGCAATTACCCAGCTACTGCACCCTGCCCGGGGTCTTTCTCGGGAACTGCGCCTGCAGCTAGCAGCTAGCAGCTCACACAAAACTGCGGTGTCAAGAGCTCACGGCCTGAGAAGGAAAGGGAGATGCCCCCAAAAAGCTTGCGATGCGATTCCAGGTCTCCCTGGCACTGCTTCGAAGCGAGTCCTGCAGAGCACCGCAGCACCGATCTCAAAAGCTCCCTGAGAGCATTCTTAGTCTTGCGTCCTGGTGAATCATCAAGACTCGGTCTCGGAAGAGTTTCCGAATACCTGCCCAGCGAGGAGCTGACCAGGCAAGTTTCTGGCAGGCTGCATGCGGGCCTGGGAGGGACGGGCCGAAACGATGGCGCTCTAGAAGCGGGTGCTGCGCGCCGTTCCTTGCGTTTGCACAGGGCCACTGGCCACGAAACAGCGAAGCATGCATCATGCGCGTGCGCTGCCACTTGCACAACACCAGGGCTGATCCGATGTTTCGGACTCGTGACTCCTCAAAGCCCTGGCAGCCCCCGCCTCTGCAAATCATGTCGGTGCTTTTGGCGGGAACCATCAAGCCTGTTGCCTCCCGCACCTCCCCTTCCTCCCTGCTCTGCAAGCTCTTCATTTCGGGCAGCGGGCCTGCTGCGGTACCGAAACCTTTCGAGCCGAAAGAGTTTGCCTCCTATCTCGGATTGAGGCAAATCCAGGCACTGAGCGCACCGGTTGTTCAGAATCCGACACGCATGCTTCGCCCGAACGCAAAGGCAAATCATCCTGTTCTTTCCTGCGCCGCATCCTCGTGGGAGAGCTTCTAAAGAATCCGGCAGTGACCCGGCTCCAAGGGCGGAAAGCCCATCTGTCACCGACGTTGCTCTCTTACAGCCGAGGGGCGGATTGCTTTGGAGCTTTTGCCTGTGCTCCTCGGACTCAAATCCGCCATGTGGGTCATCCAATGCCGCTGCCACGCTGGTCCAACAGCGCGGTGGAGTCGATGGCGATGGCACCTGTTGCCAGATTCAAGTTGTAGCTGTTTCTCCTGACATGCCCTCCAAGATGCGGCTACATGCCGAGATTTGTCAAGAAGGCAATGGCCCTGATTGTCGCTGAAGCGTAGCTATGGATTTGTCTGTTCCGCAGGGATGGAATTGCAGCTTCTCGTCTATCGCTCCCGGAGTTGCAAGCACAAGGCAGTATGGCAGCCACGACCGACTTTTGTAGCTTCTTCCCGAATCCTTTCTACAGAGGCGACGTGCGTCTAATACCGGCCTACAACAGCACGATGGCGAATGTGGGGAAGATAGCTGCAGATTGCAGCTCCAAGTGTAAAAAAAGAAGAAATTTGACCACAAGACTCACGTTGCACTTGTTGTCCAGTTCTGGGTCTCAAGGGCTGAGAGATGGCCTTGACCATGCCTACTCAGATGCTTGCAGAAGGTGAACCATCCCTGAAACGAAGCTGCCGGACGAGAGCACCAGAGATCCATCACCAAACAGCTTCAGGAGACGGACTTCTTCAGTGGGGCCGAATGCCGGTTCTGCACACGTCGTTAGTTGAGAGAGCATCCAAGTGCTCGAAACATGCTCTGAGCTTTGATGGACAGCGCCCCTCTGCCTCGTGTCTCACTCGACAAGGCTGGAGAGTGTCCACCTGGGAGCCGGCCGGCTGACAGCGCCTCCGCCGACCCTCCGCGCCTCGAGTCTTGCCGAGTGCGAAGCCAAGAAGAATCGCTCCAGGCGGCCTCGCACAGGCTGGGCGCGGCAGAAGGCGTGGCATCGCGCGCGGGTGCTGGCTGACGGGCTGGGCGCCCGGGCCCATCGGTTCGCAGAGGATGAGAATCATCCGAAGATCTGGGACTCCTTAGACGAGAAACCCCACCAAGATCGGAGCCGGAGCTCTTGACATTCTCACACCGAGGAGCTTCGAAGCCCGTGCCTGCAAGCAGATCCCAACAATCCCCCCAACGCAACGACAGCCCACTTTCAGCCGAGAGTGCAACAGGCTCCGTCTCGTGAAGATTCCGGAATGGCGTGAACCCAACAGTCCTGACATGATCAAAGCTGCTGCGCAGTTGACCTTTGTGCATCGGCCCTGTCCGTTTCAATGCAGCTTCCTCCCGTTTTCAGACCTCCCTCCTAACCTACACCGGCGGAGAGTCGAAAGTCAAAGGTCCAATTACACTAGTGCAACCCAGCCAAGTATCGTGCACGTGCATGCTCAGCTCGCCGCATGTGGCAGACCTCAAAGCAACTGCCAAAAGCTCGTGGCGCGGCATGTCGCGGCACGTGGCTCAAACATGATGTGTGGTTCGTGCCTCCAGCTCCTGCCGACTAGGAAGACTCCGGTGAAACAGAAGCAAAGAGTCCTTCTTACAGGAGTGGCAATACACGCATCGCTCAAGCGACTTCGCATGGCTTCGCTCTCTTTGATCAAAGTCCTCCCCGAAGGGCTTCAGGAAGGCGATCTCTGGGTGCTGGCCCAGATTGTGGTGCAGGGAACTGGTGCCACAGCGGTCGATGCCCGCGATCTGAGCTCGGCGGGGTGCTCCGCTCAAGTGTTAGTATCTTCGTAGCCGAGGCACCGTCCACAAAGTCGAGCGGGAGCTCCTCCGCCGGTGACGGGGGCCGACTACAATTGGCCCTGAACTGTCTCGAGCACTCCTGCCAAAGGACAAGCTCGCGAGTCTTGAGCACCGCATCGGATGGCGCCTTGGCGCTCCCACTTGCTGCCTACCGGTGCAGAAACACAGAAAGAACCATTCTGACTGAGCCGAGGGTCACCCAGCCAGATGGTCGTGGTGTTCAATCCCAGCATGTGCCCGACAAATCGAGGCACCTCACCGAGTGCAGCGAAGTGTTACCACGGCGCCGGCAGAGCTTTCTTTCGGCGGGGCCCCAGGCCACTTCCGACTGCAAGGCTTGAAGCGAGCAAGACGCCGGTGCGCAGAGGCCGAAGGGCATCAGTCGGCCCTCGGAGCGCTCGACTCGGAGAGCCGCTCGGAAAAAACTTTTCTCTCTCGGACTTCTTCGGGCCAAGAAGCGAGGGCCTCTCCCTCCTTTCCAGACCCGTAAGTCCAGGTCCAGTTCACAGACGACAGGTACTCGTGCAACTTTAGCCTGACAGAGTAATCATACCTGCAATCCTCGCGACGTCTGACGTGCCAGGAGGCTCGATGTCCCAATAGCGGCCTCCACCTTGCAGACACGACGCACTCAGAGGAAAGTGCACGGACACTAGACCAAGGACCAAGGCCTCGGAGGGACCGGCATCGCAGCAGCTGCGCTTCGGCTGCATCTAGAACCAACCCATGCACCTCCAGAGACGTGGCCTTAGATGTGCTCTGCGCAGTCTTCTCCGGCGAGCCATGGCTCGCCCGACTCGGCATGCAGCCAGGCAGCTAGGTCGTTTCGCATGTGTGCCCCACTCTCACGAAGAAAATCCCTGAAGGCAGCACCTGGGATCTTTAGTTCAGGTTCACGCAACCGCGCAGACGCCGCGCAGACTGCATCGCATGCGGAAGACTTGCAACTGCGGCTCCATACTCCGTCGAGCACTGACGCCTCCGGAAGGGAGCATAAATCAGAAGGTACAACCTACCATCTACGGGGTGCAACACCTCAGAGCTTCTTCTGCCAGGACGGAAGAGACGAAGATCAGGAAGAGTACAGAGCGGCACTGCACACGCGCGCCAGGAAGCATGGGAAGCGCATTGTCTCAAGCAGATAGAACGCATAACTGCATAAGGCGAGTGAAATTCTGCGAGCACATGTAAAGGATGCTTTGACAGCGATAGCCAAGGAGAATAACCACAAATCTCGCGAGAATGCAAGGTCATCACAAGTCCTGAACTGGACTGGACTGGAGCAGTAACGTCTAGGGGCCAAGCTCGAAGGCAACACGAACATGCGAACTCACAAGCTTGTCGCAGTCAGTGGATCCAAGCCTGCATTCCAATCGTATTCAGACGAGTAGGCACACCAGTTCGCAAAACCTTTCCTCTGTCCGCAAGGCTGTACACATGCACTAGCAGCAAGGCTTTCCACACGAGACACCAAGCTCCATGCTAGCCAGTAGGAGACGACATGAAACACCTTCTGAGCCGTGCTGCCGTCTTGTGACAAGGAAGAGCGGCCGTCAAACAAAGAGCTGCTAGCAGCTACAGAGCAAATTGGCACACTGCTAACACCGACTGTGAGTACCCAGGGTTCGCTTTAACGTTCAGCCGAGTCCGGTCTACGACGGCTGTGCCAAAGGCTGTCACAAGAGCCGCTACTCAGCGAATTGGGAGCCAGGCCTGGGAGCAGAAGACAAAAAAACAACACACAGTCAAAGAGGCTCCGCCAAATTCAGCTCCGCACCAAAAGCCTCACCTGCGGTCACTGTACTTCCAAGCCTTGGCGAAATTCCAATACCGGCATGAACCTTCATGGAAGAGGGAGAAGCAAGGCTTCAGACTGCCCAGGTATCATCACCACGACGAATGACGAGACACCCAACCTAGGTAAACGGACGGGCAGACCGCCAGAACATGCCAGGACCCTCAAGAAGCGCGGCCTGCCGTGGAGTGCATTGCCCAAGAAGGCTTTGCCCTTTGCTCCACGCCATGAGCGCCTACAAAAGGACTTGAGCTGACATTCCGCACAGTCACATGTGCCTTTAAAGTCTCTCACACTAGATCGCGCCTCACCATCCGGCGAGGCAATTCATTTACAGCAGTCAAGGTCATAGCCTCAGCACACGGGTATGCAACCTATAAGGAATACAGTCATGATCAACATCACCGATGAAACTCATCTTGGCTGACAGCTCAACCACATAGAGGCCAATGCCAATGGCGAGAGACCGCGCCCTGCACTGAAACAGGTGGAGCGGCAAAGTCTCATCACAATTATGCACCTGTGGCACTGGTCCCATAGGCTGCCAGCCTGGGACATCAACACACGAAAGAACCGGTGACCCGTCGGGTCACTCTTCATTAAGCACCGTGCTTCGACGAAGGCTGACGAGGGCACCTTGAGAGCTTCAATCGCTGTCTTGGCACCTCTGGCAAGGCCGTCGCCGATTGCTATTACTACGTCATGCGAAGTGCTAGACTCCTAGACGTCACACCGGGCGCTGCACTCCAAATCGCACTGGAGATAGTCGTGGTCCTTCACATGCTCATCGGCTTTCTATGATGCTCAACATCGGACATGTAGTTCTAGACCAACATGCAAGTCCTCTGCCGATGTAGAGCACTCGGATGTCCCACTGCATGTGTAGTCCGAGGACGTCACTGGGTTTCCTACGACGCAATGCTCCGATGATCTCCGACCGCGCGTCCCGGACTGCTTGCCTCGAAAGGGGGCCGGAGGCCCCAAGTCGAACTCCAGCAACAGCCTCACCGCAGCTCGGCCGGACCCCAGGATCCCGGAGATTCGAAGCCAGGATTTAGAGCCCCGAACGCTGCATCGTTCAACAGGGGACACTTCCGCACAGAGATGACCTGCCAAAGCCAAAGAAACAAAAGGCGCAGAACTTCTTGAAGCGACAAGTGCCTGGAATCCGAGTCTGAGCAATGAGCAAGCCAAGCCTTCACCTGCAAAGGACACGTGCAGCACTTCCACAAACGCAACGGAGCGTCCTCAGGCACCCACAGCTAGCATGTTCTGGACTAAGGCCAATGATGATCTTGCAGGTGCTGCAAGCCTGCAACATGCCCATGAACAAAAGACCTAGGCGCTTCAAAACAGCAGAGTCCACACCGGCTTCGATACAGTGAGAACAAACGGCAAATTCTGTCTGCAGGACCGCGAACAATCATGCCTCTGCCAAATCCAGGAGCGTCCGGATGGCGCTCATTGTTGCGTCTGTGGTACCTCCGCCAAGAAATCCTGAATTCGAAACATGAAACCTGAAAAAAACCCAATCCATTCAGGATTCCACTCCATCCCAAGCCCTCCAGGTTCTGAGGGAGGTACAGCAGGACACCGACGACCGGCCTGGTTCCTCACCCTCTGAACAGATGAGATTCGCATAAAGCAAGCTGCTTGCCACATCGCGGAGGCAGTCCTTGGTAACCAATCGGAACCATGGCAAGGCCCGCATGACAGGATGGATGGCTGAGCTCTGGGGCAAAACCAACTCCAGCGCTTACAGAGCCCTGCAAAGTGAAGTGAAAACCACACACACACACACACACACACACACACACACCGTCCATGTGAAAAGAAGAGAGCACGAGAGCACGGACGTGCCTTTTCAAACGACCAAAGCCTCACAGGCGTGGCTCGGAGTCCGAGCCGCTCTGGTAGTCTGAGGTCCCCTCCCCCACGCCTCGGAAACACCAGGTTCATGCTACGACAGCATACATCCAATTGCATGTGCGCTTTATGTTTAGTCACATACTTACTTACCACACTTACATGTACATGCACATGACCTGTACCCGTACATGTGCGAAAGTTAAGCTTGCGTACCATACCAAGATGGCTAGTTGCCCGGTTGGCTAGTCTGTTGATTTCATGTCACTATTTTGTGGTTTCCTGTAAACACACTTGCTGCTTTGGAAATGCTTTTCCTCCTTTACATGTTTCCCGTGCCTGCGCATGCAACTGCGGACAGCTGCATAGCGCAATGCCCACATGCATCTCATGCCACTTTGATTACTTCCATTTTTTTTTCGAAACAAGATTTGTTTGAATACCAGATCTTCTCAGATTCGAATTGCATGTCTATTTGGGGTTTAGGTTTTAGGCCTTGCGGGAGTTTCCGCAGATTGGGGGTACCGTATTTGGGGTCCTTATAATGAGGATCCTACTATTTAAGGTACTAAATATGCTTCATGGGATAATAGCAAACCCTGCGAAAGGTGACTGGGCCTCCAAAACCCGAGTTGTGTGGCAAACCCAAACCCCCTAAAGGAGATGATGGGAGACGATGGGTGGCAAATGCAAACCCCGGAGCCTTAGAAGGACATGGCGGGGTTGGTAGGTGGCCAAAAGGGTGACCACGATGCTTCAACAAGATATGCTACACTGGTAATCCGTTGAAAAGGGCAGCCTCAAGTCCACCTTACCCGCTCATTGTACAGGGAGGGAATGATGGGTCTTGGAGGGAATGATGGGTCTTGAGACTCGAATCCTGCTTGTGAGGGTCCCTGTACACACCAAGAGGATTGCGCCGGCGCGTATGGCGGACGACAATAAATCTAAACCCCCGAAGCGCGTAAGTAATATGGGAATCCCGAAAGCCAAAGATTCCAAACGAGATCATCCATAGCAAACGTCAAACCCGTCAAGCGGTGACTAGGTCCGGGCGTGCATGCAAATGCACATATTTTGCTATACACGAACGCATGCATGTAGCTTGGTTAGATGGATATATGGATAGTTGGATAGCGAGAGATAGATAGATAGATACGTAGATATAGGTAGAGAAACATATGTATGAGAATGTAGGTTCTTATACATACCAGACTACGCACAGATGGCTTACTTTCAACATAGAGGTATGAAGAACCAATCAAAAAAAGCTTAACTCGACTTCACAATCTTTGATCAACTACCCCCAAAATCTGGAAACGTTATACGACATAATCAACCCTCGTTGAATCGGCATGGAAACGCTTACAGAAAAACGCCTCCAATGGGCCCCATTAATTCAGTTTTTTAATATTTATGTCTATGTCATCTTCTATATCTATACAATCGTTCTTTTGTATGCAAAAGAATACTAGAAGACAATTGGCCCGAAAGCATCATCAGCGAAGAGTGTTGTGCTACGTTATAAAATCCAGTGTATAGGATCATAGAGTCACCCGAGTCAAAAGCACAGAGTCACAGAGTCGGAGTGTCACATACAGTCAAGAGTCGTACAAGTCATAGTTCATAGAGTCATAGAGGCAATGTCAAGTACAAGTCATAGTTCAAAGAGTCATAGTCATAGAGTCACAGTGAGATAGAATCATACAGTCATAGTGTCATAGTGTCATAGAGTCCAAGGGATCTGATTGAATCCGGTGCTATGGTGAAGAGTAAGGCGGAAGACATTGTGCGAAACATGGACTCGTCGGTGCCGCCGTTTGGAGTACATCAAAGCACTGGCCGTGTTGTCCGCTTGCCACCAGGACGATATGAACAGAACAGTAACTGGTTCCAACCAAAAATCAGTCATATTCTCTGGTGCTCTTGCTCACCAGAAAGAGTCGAGTGGCTATTTAACAACATTCGATGGCGACATGAAATGAGCCCGGTCCGGATTTGGCAAGTGTAGTGGCATAGCAGATGCAGTCTTCATTATATGTACAGCAATGCAGCAACATTATTGTAGTTTCCGGCTTGCTGCCAGGACGATCGGACCTGGTGCTACTTCCTTCCGGGACGAGCTCCAACGAGCCCTTACATGCTGAGATTAAGACTTGGTTTGCTCAGACGCAGCAAATGCATCAAAGCACGTTAATACTGAAATTGCGGGTGCTCAAATATGCGAAGCAAGTATCGCATTTTATTGCGCGCAAGCATCCAACTTTGAGTCAGATGTCAAGCCAGCTGCTTCTTGTGCGGCTTGTAACTTTTTCCATATGGAGAGATGTAACATGGACTGCTTGGTGTAAAACCACTGTCGAAAATGACATGGTTGCCAAAGCAAAGGTTCCTCTCCATGAAGCTAGAGTGGAGGAAGCTGCGAAAGTCAGCGCATGGCTCAAGAAGCGGCATGCTGCGAACACAGCCTGCGAAGGCAGGGAGGCTAAAACACGGATAGTCTGAGCAAGTGTAACATCTATGTCCTATGAATATCCAGCTTGCATGATCGGCTGTTCTCCAAGAGACATGGACCGGATATTTTCGTGACCTAGGCGGACTAGCAGACCGACTGCAGAGAGTCAAAGGATGCGCTCTCGTGTTCTCGTCATGATACCCATTGCTTAGATTGTGGACACCCGCTTCCTGACATGGCAGGCATGGTCGAAATCTTGACACAGCCACTTGACTCAGATTAAAGGAGCTCCAATTGTCCAAAACCATATGAGGGCTTCTGATGCTGCCGTATATATACGCGGCATCGATTCGCAGACTCGTGACTCCGCGTGACAGTTCTGCTTTGCTGTTGCTGTGCCGACCTTCTGGTGCTCCCACTGATGTGTGTGTGTGTGTGTGTGTGTGAAAATCCTGTTTCTCAGGATGTTGAAATTCGTTGGGAAGACAGTGCTATTACTGCTTAGCCAGTTCTTTCATCAGAAAGCAGGGGGGCACAGGCTTGTCTTGGTTACCTATGCCAACGAAACTATTCCAAGACCATGGATGGGTGGTCTGATCAACCAGTTGTACCTGCGAATGTGGCCAGCCCAAAATACCCCATTAAAAACATGCTCTTGCTTCATGATCGGCCAAGAAAACATACAACCAAGTATGAAGATCAGTCTTCAAGATAACAAGAAGGATGAAGACAAGGAGAACAGAGACAACCGGCATGGACCGGACATCTATGTGTGTGTCCTGTGCGTGTGCAGATCTTTGATGCCTGCAGATTCGGCCATGGCCTCTCTGTATAAGAACTTGGTTTTGCAAAGGTGTAGCGAAACAGACGTCCTTCAAGCCTGCGAAAAACCAGAGCGAGTGCTTATCAGTCTTGGGGCATGGGCGAGCTCCGTATGCCTCGAAAAATCACTACCGTTTGTTTTCTGACTGAGTACTACGGCAATGGGCCGGGCTGAGATTCAGTCGGTCAACTGGTCAACAGCTTATAGACCAGGTCCGGATGCAATCTCAAAAGGGTTGCTGATAACGAGTTTGTACATGCCTTAGGGTATACGAACATGACACAAACCAACGGGTCATATTATACGTAAGGGACCCCTCCACACATATATAAATATATATATGTATATATACACAGACGTATATGTGGGTGTGAATGTATGTATATACAGTTACGTGGTTATTCACGTGCTTTCTTATTTGGACAGTCGACATGAAAGAAAGAGATACGCAGCCGCTCTTTCAAGCATCGGATCCATGCAGCAAGAAGCTCAGTTTGTGCCGACAGGCCGCACCGAAGCGCATGGGGGAGGGCAAAGACTGCCATCCTCAGGGGCCGTGGGAAGTTGCTGTCAGCTAAGACCAGACATGTGCACCGAATGACGAACACGAGCTGGTCTGGGGTGGCACAAATGGAACAGGCGCTCGGCCTCGTCATCAGCGCCCTCGTCCTTACGAAAGCAACTCCGTAACCCTGGAAGATGAGAGCTGACTGACCTTACACCATTGGGGATGGTAGACAATCTTCAGCTTTCGTGCCCGCAGTGCACCAAGATGTCCTCGCCGCAAACGGCGAAGCCAGCAGCCTGGAGGACCTCGTCGGCCTGCGCAAGTCAAGGAGAGTGTTCGATGCTGGAACCGGGTGAAATGGCGTCGCTGCGTGGTGCACTGCCTCTCCAGCCGCTGTCATAGGGAGTCAACCTGGGGACTGCGTCTGTGCCAATGACTTGCTTTACCTGCTCGGTCTGAGAAAGAGACACATATCTCTCAACCCCCCAGCATTCACCTCGACAAGCCACATGGATTTGGGAAAATAGAAGAACCATGCAATCGGATTCAGTCGCCGACGCGTTCGTAACGCAACATCGGTTCGAAACGGCCTGCAGGGCGCCACGTCTGCATGGATACCTCCAGTCTCTCGGAAACCTTCGACGACAGTTGCCTTTCTGAAGCGATGGGGAAACCGAAATGAGTCTACCTCGGCATCCAGAGCATGTCCCAGATGCCAAAACGTTGCAAATCAACCTTATGACGGCTGAATGTGGGTGCGCGACGGACAGACGACGCTCGCACGGCGGACACGCGACAGACACCCGACCACATCGTCGTCGCTCCGTCGTCGCTCCGTCGCCGCATCGTTGTCGCGTCGGCGTCGCTTGTCCTGTCGTCGGCGCACCGCCGTCCTGTCGTCGTCGCATCGCCGTCCTGTCGTCATCCACCCGTCGTCGTGGCATCGTCTACCCGTCGCCACGGCCTTGTTCCTTTGTCGTCAGCTGCCACATTCAATTGCGTCAGTTTTTGCCTAGTGACTAACACATACATTCAGAACTTATACAACAAATCATCGTTCGGGGACAAACTTGCAGGCAAGATGCTAGCAGAAAACCTGAGCAGCCATTGACACTATGTAATGCCGACTTAGCATGAGACGATGCCGAGCAAGCTGAGCCCCGCACAAACTCGAACCGGATTTGCTCCAAGTCTGTGAACAGAGCCGAAAGATCGGCCGAACGCATAACAAGCACAAGGAGACTATGCATCTAGCGCTCGGCGTAACAACACGAAGTTGAAGAACAGCTGAGAGTCAAGGAGCTCAATTCGAAACTACTCCCATACATTACAGAGCCTCTGTCCATCATGCCTGCCGCGCAATGGCAGGCTACGGATCCCAGATTGAAAACCGTTTTGATCCGGCCGGTCTTATCTAGGGTTTCATTTGTCAGGCAATCTTTTTCAGCGACAACGTCTCGAGCTGTGGAGGCCCTTCACACAGCAAACATCGCAGAGCTCGACTGCCCAATCACTTCATGACTGTTTTGACATCTATGTACGCTAGAATGCAGGATCGCGGGACTGGATGTCGCACGACTTGCATGCTGGGATTGGATATATGCAAGGAACAACAAAACTCGCTGCAACAGGACGAAGCACAATTCTTGTTTTGCCGCCTTTCTAAGACGGATGAGATTCTATGTCCGACCTACAGAATAAGAGACTCTCTTCAGCCCAACCTTCCAATTGCATACGAGCTGATGATGCTTTGCGTACAGTTTTGTCTAGTTAGTTCTGGCAATACAAACTTCTGAAACTGCGTGAGAGTGTCCAATGAAAGACATGCGGACAGGGCGTGCGACCACGTAAGAAGCAGCCGTTTGCAGGACGCGATAAGCTTCGTGGACTTGCGACTTGGTCTCGCTTGGTGCTTTTGGAATGCTGTCGCTGTCGATGTGGTTGTAGCGAACCGATGTCGAGGCAGCTCCCGACCGCGGAAATTCCTTGAACCACACCAGCACCAATTGAAATCGAAGATTAACTTCTGCATGATGTTGGTTTGCGCATCTACTACTTGCGTTGCAAAACTGTCGGCAATGCATCCGTGCACTGCCAATGCCATTGGACTTGCTGGATAAACTAAGTTCCGTCAACTGTTGAGCAGCCCGACTGATGTGAGACGGTATCAACAACAGGCATTCTGTACGTGTGCACTCTGGATCTTCAAAGCGAATGATGAAAGCTTGTCGAATTCAATGCGTTAGTTGACTGCTGCTTGGAAACTCCGGAAAACGGTTTGTTGTTGCGCGGGCACGACGGCTCCAGCAGCTTCCAGCTCTGTTTTTTCAACGATCTTCTAGCAGTTTCGGCCTGACAGTTCGAGGTAGCGCACAGCCATGATGCGGGCAAGGCTGGCTCGACGAACCCAACTCAAGGAATGCCCATACACGAGCATCACCGATCGGCTTGCGGTCCAGCCAAGGTAGACAGTGTGTCCTCCCACTTGAGCACTCACTCCGGAACTGGATACTTTGATACCTTTCGGGATTTGCCCAACACAACTTTGTGGGCCTCACCTTATCTTTCTCACGCATGCACTGAACCCGTTTCGAACCTTGGCCAAAGCCTTGGCGGTGGAAGCTGCAAACATGGACAACCCAAGGAAACAGGGTTTTGGAACTCATCAGATGCGAACACGGTCCCGCTTCGAGATTGTCGACGCCTGAAAACTCCAACACGACGGCTCCCGGCCGCCTTGCACCCTGAGAGGCCTCACAAGCCCGGCGTGCCGGAAACCGTGGCAGCCCGCTTTTTGACTTGCGCTGCTGGGAGGCCTCAGAAGCCTCGGACCCTGAAAGCTCCAAAAACGTTGGCTCCGCCCTTCCGGCCGTCCAAAAACCCTTCACCCTGATCAGACGGACCTTTGAATCTGAAAGGAAAACCCTGACCTGAAAGAGACCCCTGTCTGGGAGGAAAGGAAGGAAAGGCTAAGCTAATTTACCTAGTTCTGCCAATGTCCGTCTTGCAACCTGTGTTTCATCCGTGCCTGTACAGCAGTTTTAGGTCGTACACAGGCCACTAGTTTTTTGCAAATACGGCAAACAATTTACTATGCCGAAACATATTTGAGCCAAAGTTGCGTTGTGTGCGGAGCATAATGGTAGGCTCCGTCGCATGGTCCGGCAAGCGGTTCCATGCGTTCGCAAGATAGAGATGATGAGTCAAGGTCCGCAACGACGGCGCCTTGCTCTATGTACATGGCTGTCCATGACATTGTGCTCATAACTCACATTGCGACACCTACGAATTGGACTGGGCATCGAGGTCCGTTCGCACCCCCCATCAGTTGTGCCTCCAGAGAGTCGCAATTAGACAGAATGAAAGAAGAAGTCCGCCGCAACTTTGTACATGTTGGGATAAGAGTTTTGGCTTTTTAATTTGATACATTGTATTTCCCCAACGAAACTTTCGTACGCACCAGTAACGGGCAACCCTTAACTGTGCGGTCACCCTTTTTCTTCCTAGCGGTCAGCGGGGGTGAGTTCGGGCCCGATCTTCGGGCAACTGAGAAGCAGAAGCCACTGGCTTCTGCAACGCGCCGACCACTGGTCGGAGGTAAGGCGAACGAATCGTCCACCCCCCTACAAGGGAAATAGAACCTGTACGACAGGAACTTGAAGTGAAAAGTGAAGCTAATAGACTTACCAAGCCGCTGCACCCTACGGCTTATGTACAACTCTTCACCAAGTCTTCCCGCAAAGACACCGAGGTACATCCGGGCGGTCCGGGCACGCATTGACCTGGTTCGGCAACGGCCGCACTAAAGTACTGTCATCTTCCTTTCTCAGTGGTGGGGATATGCATGGCAGAAAGTAACTCGTCTGTAGCTATCATGCCCTTATATTCATGGCAGTCCTGCAGCACAAGTTAAACTTTGTGTGTCCCTCCTATAAAAACCTCTCAACAGTGGCGATAGCGCAGTTGGCAGCGCGTAGGTCTCATAATCCTAAGGTCGTGAGTTCGATCCTCACTGGCCACATGTTGCAACTCTGTGAAATGGACTGACATAGAACTGACACCTCACTCATACTCCCAACCGAGCGCAGTGTAAGCCTGGGCTTCGAACTATGTGTGTCGCCCTCATAATGCCCGCTAAGATGACACAAACCATGTACTGAAACAGCGCTCTTGCGTGCTCGCAGCATCCAGCCATTGATTGCTGCAAGACTGTTGGCGATTGGCCGCTTGAGACCAATCTCCTTAGACATGATGAAAGTTGCGCAGATCTGCGATCTACGTATCAACTGCAATGCACAGTGAAAGCTCTGCTCAATGACAGCACTTCGTGTTGTGGCGGGTGGGAACACAGATCCAAAGCTCAAGCGGAAGGCTGCACGGCAAAGTTTGTCGAGTGTTCACAACACCCAAAGAACACGCTGTTTTCCTTCGGCAAACCTTGTCATACACTTTCGGCTGGGAAATACAACTCATTCGCGCACGCACGAAACTTTCGTGCGCACCACTGACGGGCAACCCTTCCAGAAAGTTAGTCGGAGAAGTCAAAACTACAAGGCGTGGAAAGAGCTCTTGTAGCCACTAGAGAAGCGATCTCGCTCTATTGCAGCCTACAGACCGCCAAGTTCTCCGAGCAATTGCTCACACAAAGTGGAAACCTATCTGACTGCCTGCAGCCAGTTCCTTGAGTATTTAGTGCTCATCTCGCAACGGTGCAGTGTCGCGGGACACCAAGAAAATCAAGCATGTAAAGATAAAGTATTATCACAATTATCTTTCAATCCAAATGCTTCCGCTATTTCAAAATCACTCTTCACAATATCTTTAAGGCAATCACTTCGCACGGACACTCTCAGCACACACTGTTTTCACGCTTGCCCAAGGCCTGTGGCCAACGGGGTCGTTCAAGGATTCACGTAAGGCTACAGCGCGGCCCGTCGTCAAAGGAAATCAAGATTGCAAATGTGCGTAGCGCGAAGGCTCTTGCACAGGACACGAAGGCCCTCGCTCAATCTCGACCCCCCCACAAACGCCATGGTATTATGGGGAGGGCGGGCGGGTGTGAAATTTCTGTATCCAAGTGCTCACATGTAGCACAGCTACACGAAGGAAGCAACCCTTCAAAGAAGGAACGGGCAGACTTCGAAGTGATGCTCGGCTCAATCCCAGGAAAGTCATCGAAGTAACAAGTGACCCGCAGCTTCCCCAGAGAAATCGCCAGATGCCACAGTGAGAGAGCAGCACGATTGAACGAGTATACGCTCGCAGTCGTGCCGAACATTAGCGAGGTGGCTACGAAGTATACTGGTTTGTGGTGTCGCGGCGACCACACAACTAGCGGTCGCACTTGAGGCCTGCTGGGATTCATACCCATCTGCTTGTAAGCAGCCGTAAGGTCCAGCGTGCGGCCTACCAAGTGGAGGTTGGTCTTCCACGATGGATGTGGAATGCACTCGAGTACTTCACCGTCAGACAAAATAACTTTCGAAGTAGCGCCGGCAAATGCACACCGCACCACAAGCAGAAACAAGGATATCAACGTGTCTGCGTCCATCAGCTGCAGCTTGCTGTACGTTGAGAACGCGGCGTTGATCCCTGAAGCTTTTGCGTTGTCTATGACCCTTACTTTATCATTTTGTCTAATGGCAAATCTTTTTGTGCAAACCCAGTTAGCTACGCCAAGTTCTGCGGTCACCTCTCCTTCGGAAAAGAATGGTCCCTTGATCCAACCTGCTTCAGCTTCCTCCAATGTTTGCTGCCACAAAGATTCGGCAAGGTCTTGGTCCTCGTCGGGCTTGCAAGCTGCCACCGCAGCCTTGCGCCTCCAAACAGCCTGAGCTAACCATTGGTCTTCGGTTAACTCAGGAGCGCTGTATCCCCGATTGAAAACCGGCGACCAATCTGCTGGCCCTACTACTTCAATGTCGTCAGGAAAGCAGGTATGCGAGAGGAGCTCCTCCCACAAGCAACAAGTGGCAATGTCAGGGTGCAAGGTCTCGTGCAACTGAGCTTCCTTTGCTGCCAAAGCTTCCCTCCGCTCCAAGACCCAGGCTAAGTTCTCTCTCCGCAATCTTGCCAATGCAGCCGGACCCATGTTCAAGACTTCCACCACGCACCTCGTCAGGAGGTCAGGAATTGGCGTAGCAAACTCCAGCGGGTGTTTCAAAGTCAGTGATGCTCGTATTGCTTGCACAGGAGTTCTGTACACTCCAAGCAAAGGCTGCATGGTATCCTGCGGCATAGAAAACACCGTCCCTGGCGTCTCCGCATGTTGACACTCAATTTTGGCTGCACTTTCATGATTGTCTGGCTCCTCCACATCCTCCCCAGTTTTCCCCATAAGGAACGACCTTTGCACTTGCTTGCATCTGTCGGAGTAAAACTGCTCAAGATGGGGCCCGCCTATCAACCAATATTCACCCAAGAGCGGCGGAACACGCTTTGCAGTGAACTGTCGGAGATCTCGGGCTCCCAAAGCGTCTGGCTTCAAGTTCGGCGCCTGTGCCTTGACAACTTTCTTAAGAAGCTGCGATGAAAGATTTAGGGCGTGGGCCTTACACAACTCTATTGGGTAAGCAGCTTCCTCACTAGTGGGACAATGCGGGTGCCCATCCTTAGTGGTTGGGGTCCATGGCTTATGCTCGTGCTTCCCGTCGCATTCTTTCGCCAAAAAAGCAGCGAGCCCCGGCGACGCAAGGAATGTTGTAAGCTTACGCCTGGAGGAACCCCACATGCACGCGTGGAATTTGGTGGGTGACAGAGTGCTCCATTCAGCGGTAAGCCCAAGCTCGCAAGCAATAACCTCCGCTAGACCCCAAAAGTGGCTACTCGAAGGGTTTTCGACGGAGACCAAGGAACCCCTACGAACCCCTATTGCCGCTGCTAGCACCGTCACCACGTACAATGTGTTAGCAGCCTGAACCCGAGTTTTGTCCACTTTCGTCACTGGCAGCCTGGACCCCCAGAGGTCGTCCACGGATCTTAAGGGTTTGGGAACAGGCGTCCCCGGTGCAGTAGCCATGGGAATCCCGCGGGCCAGGCTGGCCGTTCCGTATGGTGGCGCACTGTGGATGCTGGCCACGTTGGCTTTGCACAAGCAATTCAAACAACACTCTCTGATGATCGATCGTTGTCAAGTCGAGGCAAGTGACTGACACCTGCTTTGCGTGGGCAACCTTGTCGATTGCCAAAAACGTTCAAGTCGGCCTCCACGATAGCTTTGGACAGTCGCGCAGACCCACAAAACAGCTCTACACACAAAAGTTCAGCTGGCTTTACTGCAAAACTTATCGGCTCAAGTGAATTCACTGCTGGCACTTCGACGCGAATGCCACGGACTTCAAACACACATGCATCTGCCACGGTCGCACACTGCTTCGGCGACGCGACGCGGGGCTCCTGCGATTGTCACTCCGACTTGCGGGTCGGGCAGTCTTTGCCGGGGTGGCTCCCATGGCAAAACCAACACCTGTGCATGCCTCTGCCGCACTTCTCTTTGTCCTGGCACTTGCAGGTGCCCCTGCTATACGCAAAGCAATTCGGCTTCCCATCCGGACCTTTCATGTGGGCGCCTGCCGGTGTGTCAACCTTCGGCTTCTTCGGTTCATCTCCGTCTTTCGGCTTCTTGGGATCCTCCTCCTTCTGGGGCTTCTTTTTCTTCTTCTGTTTCTTGGGCGGGCCTGTGTCGGAACTCGAATCCCTCCCATTGCACTTCTTTTTGCCTTTGCCCCCACCTCCCCGCGGGAGGAGGCAAAATGCTACCTCAGGGCTGTCCTGCACCGCTGCCAACGCTGCATCCACAGGCTTCGGCGACCCTGAAGTCAGAACCTCACCGCGGGTTCTTTGCGCAACCAACATCCACACCGTTCTGTCAGCCTCGATGATCTGTTGAAGGGAAGGCGGCTTGTGATTGTTCAAGGCTGGCTTGAGCATGAAGCCGAATAATTTCGACACCCAACGATCTACCTCAGTGAAAGAAGAGGGTCCCGCCATATGCATGGCCAGGGCGCGCCTCACCATACAGGACCGTACATGAAGCTCTGACCCCAGCTCGGCACTCGGCGCTGGGCTCGATTTGGTGATTTTCAGCATCCCCCCTCTTTACTCATCGCAATTGGATCCTTTTTCTCTGCCCTCATTTCCGTCTCACGCGACGTGCAAAGCGACAACGCCACCGGAGCAAAACACTGTTCCTCAGCCTGAGCAACGAATCGGTCTACTAATCTACTAGGTCATGAGATGGCTCGATCACCGTGTCTATCGTGAGACCCGGCAGCGAAGCCTTCAACCTTTTAAGGCTGTCGATGCGATCTGGCATGGAAAGCTTCTTCGGTTCTTGCGATGGCCTGGCCTCAAACCTGTCACTCAGTCACTCATGTCTTGCACTGCGAGGGTGTGGGACTCCCAAAACAGGCGGCGCAATGCTGGCACGACATAAGAAGTTAGCGACTTGATGAACGGCGTTTCATCTGGTGCATTCGGCTGATACGACGACACGAAGGCGAAGGCTGAGAATTTGTTAACGCCCTTGGCACACAAAGCATCCAAGTATGCTTTCGGGACCCCAATGGCCTCCGCTCTCGATCTAAAGGCAACTTCCGAGTCTACAGACATGTTTGCAGAACACCAGGTCTTTTAAGGCACCCCCGACACGACAAGCTGTGTGCTATGGCAAGGCCTCGAATGCGGCCCTGGCGAGGCAAGCTGCGCGGCGCTGCAAAGCTCTTCAGCAAAACTCCAGACCAGACAAGACAAGCTGTTTGCTGTGGCTAGGGGTTCTCAGATGCACCCCTGAAGCTGCGGGATGGCCGGATTTCCCAACGACGCACTTGATAAGAAGCAGCAAGTGTTGCGGCTTGCGTTTTGTCAATGACACTCCTGACAGGCCATGCGCACACACTCTACCTACACAGGCGTCTACCAGTCAGCGGGAACTCCTAACAGCAATCAAAGACAGACATGTCAGTCCCTCAGCATGCCAAACTAAGTAGTTACAACATGCAACTTGCTCATGTGTTCTGTTCCCTCATGTGTTTGTTGGCCCATGCTTCCAAGTACCTGAATCAAAACTGCACTGAACCACAGCACACACGGCGACTACTTTCACCGACAACACTTCAGTCACTCACTACGCAGGACACAAAGGTCATGACAGGAACGTCTGCTGCGAGTGGTTTCACTGGCAACGGTATGAGGGTTCGCCGGGTCGGTTAAACCCGAAAATCAAGCGGGTCATTTCCCCGAATAAACGACTCTAAATCGCTCAAAACCACTGCTTACCCATCCTTATATGGGAACCAGTTTTGTAGGGACTTGGTCTACAGTGTGCCCAAATACGAGAAAAACCCACAAAAATCATGCTCGGGTGCGCATAAGCCCTCAAACCGACCCTGGCGAACCCTTATAGGCAACGGGGCACGAAGGCTCCACATTTCGTCTCTCGCGGAACACGAAGGCTCCTGTCACAGAAGCGGCTCGGCCTCCAAAACAAAATCTCCCCTTCTTTTAGGAACAAGGGACCAAAATTGCTCATGCCTCGCCTGCCACTGACCTACACTGATAGCACAAAGGCGCACCAGTGGCGCTGAAGAGCGGCTCCGGCGATGGGCATGAGCTTCTGGCAAGCAAGCGCTTGTCGGCACGAAGGGAGATGCAGAATTGCAACATTGCCTTCCGTAAGCCACGAAGTTTATCTGCAAATGCCGGGCTGCTCCAATCAGCCATGGAGCATTTTCCCGCCCCATCGTGGAGGGCGTGCGGGCCAGTAAAGAGGCTTTTGCGTGGAATGGCAGCCTCGGCTGACTGCAAGGAGAGCTCGCGGCCTTCCCCATGTAGCAGAGCGGCAGCGATACTGGCGAACGAAGATGCGTACGCCTGACCGCTTTGTGGGAGCGCGGTTGCGTACAAGTCGGCTGCCAGGATAGACAGAGGGCGGTAGGAAGCGGCCCATAGGGGTTGGGTCGGAGTGGCCAAACCTGCACGCAGCAAAGAAGGCACCAAAATGAGAGCACAGCTGCCCTGATGCAACCCGTCTTGTGGGCGCGAGGAGGACCAGAAGGTGGCATCGGGGGGCATTTCGAGATGCCCGTGACCCCCGGCAGTGTGCACAATGCTGAGAAGCCAGGTGCAACGGGAAACCTTTGCCGCCATTGTTTGCTCGTGCATGGCAGACAGCAGCCATGAGGAAGGGCCTGGCTGATCAGGTGAGCTTTCTGACGCAGTCAGGGGCGATGCCGCGAGGTAGGCAACCGCTCCCGACCCACACAAGAACAGGACCTGTTCAAGGAGATCTGGGCAAAGGATGTCAAGGGCGGGATCAAGGCAGGGGTCTATAGGGTGAGGGAATCGCCGCCTGAAGCGCGCACAGCTCTGCTGAGCTGAATGCTCGCATCACCGAGCCAGGAGAGATGATCTGCAGCGGTCAGCGCGCCAGGAGTCATCCGGCGGTGAGAGGGGGCGAGGGACCTGCAGCTTATGGGAGCGAAAGGTGCCCGATGCAGAGCGTTGCCCCCAGAATTTGCATCCAAGCGGCAGCCTAAAGGGTGCTGCTGGGGGTCTTGGGATGCTGGGGCAGTAATGCAGGCGAGCATGGCGAAGCAGCAGTTGCATCCTCGAGCCCGGCGGGCGGGGGAAGCTGATGTATCTAGGGCGGGACTAAAACCCAAGAGGGGAGAAGGCAGGGCATCGGACTCAAGTGGGGGCGGCCAGGGAAAACCCAAGAACTCAAGATCACTACAACAGACTCCCGGCAGTGAAAAGGCCGTGAGGGCCCAACGCTCACCTGAGAACGGAAGTGTCATGTGTCTAATGCGGCCATCGAAGCTGATGGCTTTTCGATGCGTGTCGATGGCACAGCCATGCAGCCAGCCCGAGCCGGATGCGATTGATGTCGGCTGGCCTCGTGAGAGGCAGGAGAGGTCTTCAATCCACAGATGACCACCTGAGAAGGCGCCCAGTGAAAGTGACAAGTTGCGTGAGCCCGGAATGTTGGCTGAGTCGGAATGCAGCGCACTGAGGCCGTTGCGCGAAACACACAAAGTGTTCCAGTGCTCCGTTGGAAAGAGGTACCTGAAGAGGGCATTCAGGTCCCTGCAAAGTTCAGGCAGGGCAGAGGTAACCTGAGTGAGCAAAGAACGCCTAGAAAGTTGAACCCCGAAATTAAAATAACCTGAGTCAGCGGAGGCTCCGGAGATGATGTGAGCGCGGCGAACCTGTTGGGGCCAAGGGGCTTCCCGCAGTGAGCACAAAATGCAATCGAACAAGCCTTCCAAGGCGGGCCCACAGAAATTAGAAAATTCTAGCGCGCAACCCAAAAAAGCAGTGTCGCTGATAGGCGGCACCGGCGAAATTGAAGTGCTTGAAGTGCATGAGGAAGGTGGAACGTCCTCCGAGGGCACTGGAGCAAAATGATGCACGGAGGGAACGGCCTCATGAGGCGGTGACACGGAAACTGCACTATCGGCAGAAAAGAGCTGTGGCGGCAGTGGCGGAAAGCTGCAATCCAAAACTTGCGAGCTCTGGGGAGCTTGCTGTTGCGATGGCGGAACAGAAGGGGGCAGTGGCGGGGGAGCAGGCAGCTCCCCCCAGCTGTGGATTGATTCGGGATCACCCCTTGGTGGCGAATCGAGCGCCTGGTGTCACTTATCCGGATGCTGTGGTGCACCATGATCCTTGCTGAGGCAGGGTGAGCCATCGGGCTTGGGGAAAGCGCCGCCATGCGTGAACTCACAGGAATTTCCACGCTGGCATTTCCCGATCTGCCACCCTATGCACAATCTCTTCACCTGGCTGCCCTCCTTGAACTCACGAACCCACTGAACGCCCCTAGGCTGGGTGCCTTGCTTGGTGGAGCCTTTGGCCTTCCCCTTGCCTTTGCCAATGCCACGACCTGGCGGCGGGGTGGGTGGGCGGTTGTCGCGGCCACCTGGCGTGTACGGCCTACGATTGTTGGCAGAAGCCGCTTTGGCGCGAGGCTGCAGCAGCCATGATGACATGTCACCGCGGATTTCTGTGAACTCGTAGATAGCGTCGTTCACCTGCCACTGATTCTCGATCACCAACTGAAAGATGCACGACCAAAGGTGCTTGTCCGCCTGCTGAGCTTCCAGCACAACCAGGCTCAAGAACTTAGAAGTGTACGCCTTAAGGCGCGCGAGGTGCGCGGTACCAGCAAGAGCGAGGGCATCGTCATGCACCTCCAACAGTCTACGGATTGTGGAGTCATTGATGTCGATCTGCGGCGGTTCGTCAAGTAAGAGGTCCGAAAGCTGAAGGGTCTCAATCCTGGCCCTTTTGGCGGGCTTCTGCATGTAGGAATCCTCATACATTTGTTGTGTCACGCGGCTCTTCCACGGGATCCAGGACCAGTTCCGCTTAACCTCAGCGTCCACAGCAGTGCGCAGGAGGCGAAGCGATGGGGTGTTTATGGCAGTCAAGATTTCGGAAGGGAAGGATTCCAAGAATCGTTTTTAAGCGTGGCAACACGTGAGGCATCAAGCTTAGGGGCGAAGGCTTCCGACCAGCCCGAGCCTTGTTTGGCCGGGGAACCCAACGGTTCTGCAGGGGCAGTCTCTGCATTGCTCCGTCGCTGCAGCGACGACCACACGGCTCGCAGCTTGGCACGCTGCATCAAGGACACTTCAGTGTCCGGGAACATCTCAGGGAGGACCCCCGCAAGCTCTGATTCCTGACAGACAACATGGCGAAAAGTTTTCGCATCCCAACCGTCGGCGAGCAGCCGATCCGTGAGCTCCTGGCTGATGCCGTGATTCTGAAGGAGCTGATGGAAGCCCGAGGCTCCTTCTGCTTTAAGCTGGCAGGGTGAAGGATTCACCAGATTGAATGATCCATCCACGGATTTATCGTCGAACATTGCATCAACCATGGTGCGAGAGCAGAGGCTAGCAAAACTAACAGTTCGGGCCTGAAGCGACGGATGCGAGAGGAGACCAGTGTCCTGGCAGGCTCAATTCAAAGAATGTGGCATGCATGAAGAAACATGTGCAAGCTGAAATGCGAGCGCAGACCGACCAAAGACAAAAGCTTCAAGATGCACTTTCACTAGGCTTCCAGAGCTGCGAATGCGTTGACACAGGCGGTTCGCCGGCAGAGAACATGTTTGGCATTGAGCGAGTGGACCGACTGCCAACGTGGGCCGACATACCGATGCCACAAAGTGTCCTTTCCCCTGACGGGCATGCTGCATGCACAACGCCTGTTGCGGCGACCTCTGGGGGGCCGAGTGACTCGGGCCCTGCCTCGGACTCGAGACTGGACTCAGACCCAGCCTCCGATGCAGAGTCGGGCAAAGAGGGCCCGGCAGCAATTGTGTTTTCCTCCAAAGCGGGAGTGACCTCAGTGCATGCAGAAGATTGTCCGGGAACCCAGGGCAGCGATCCAGGGACAGCAACATCGAAGGAGAAGAAACCCCAGGGTGCAGGATCAATCTCTTTACTCAAGGCTTCCAACGTGAAGGGGATCGGTGCCATGGGGAGCTGTGCTCCACGGTGCAATGGCGTCCTCGGGCGAAAGCCCGCCAGGACTGCTGACCTCAATTGTGTCTGAGCGCGGAGCGCCCCCAGCACATCGTCTCTGCTATAAAGTTCCCTGCTACTCCCCCTATGATGTCCTTGGGCGTCCCTGTCGGGGCCGCGGATGTCTGGCACCTCAAGCATATAACTTAAGAGGCTACACTTCATGGAGTGCACCGTATAGTTGGATACGGGCACCGAGGGAGGAGACCCCATCCAAGGAAACTGCAAGTAGTAGCGCAACCAGCGCAAGCATGAAGGGTAACTCATCGGTTCAAGTGGCCGAATCAGCTCGGCGTCATCGTCAAGTGCCGGAAACAGAAATGAAAGTTTAAACCCTTAAACCAGTATCCTTGTTACAGCACGGCGCGAGCTTCTGAATCTTTTCTCACGCTACGCTCTGCTGTCAGGCTGTCTTGAGCCTACGCTTGACCTACGGAGATACGCAGTGAAACTTGTGGTAAATTGGGCATGAGGGAAAATTGAACATTCTGTTACGCCCTCATCACGTACACAGCTTTGTCGTGTCACGTGATCCTTGTGAAACTTTTGCTACTTCTACCACAGTTTTCGCATGCTCCTGTTAGCTTCATCTTCTCTTCTCGCACGCTTCTTTGAGCACTTGTTGAACATCTTTTCCTTTTCTTCCTTTGGTCTTCATCCTCAATCTTCAGATGTCCTATAGCAGATTTGCGAATTTGCTTTCCACACACATTTGGCATGGACTCACTCCAATCTACATGCACACTCACTTTTTCTTTACGTCGCGATCCGCGATGTAGTCGTAGTCCATCCTTGCCCTTCGGCAATCTGGAAACTTCTGTCGGACTTTCTGTCATTAGTCCTTTTGCGAACATTGACTTTTGAATTCATCGTGGTGCTCGTAGTGCTTTGACGTTGCCGTGGGATCTTTTTATCCACGTGGCTTTTGTCGTTGCCGTGGGATTTTTCTATCCTCGTGGCTTCTGTCATTGCCGTGGGATTTCCATCCTCGTGGCTTCTGCCGCAATGTCCCATGCGACTTTTGCTTTTGGTGAAACGTTTTGCCTTGGCTGATTTCAGCCTCACTTTCTTGCTGGGCATTGTAAACGCCCTCACGCTCTTTTGCTCTTCTTTAAACCGCACTCATCCTTGGGCTGCTTCTTCTGTATTGTCCGGTGCTCCCGGATCAACAGGTCTTGTCATAGTAGAACTTATTGCTTGGATCCGTCGCCTTAGTCTTGATCTATCCTCATTTCCATCCTCACTGCGTGACCTAAATCTTATTCCATCACATGTGCCTTCTCGTCTGTCTTGACTGAGTCTTGACCTTTCTTCAATAAGTGTATCAAGGCCTTGATCTTCTTCTTCTTGTAGTTCTCGAACCAGTGCTGGAGTTAGTTCTTCTGCCCTCTGTTGGGATCCAGCAACGAACGCTTCAAACATTAAACGTTCTGTTCCATCCAGCTCACGTTGACCCATGACTTCTAGCGTTTCTCTTCTTTGTGCAAACGTCATCTGGTCCCATTCTTCTTCTGTGAGCTCTTCTGGCCTATTGTTGCTATTGGTCACTTCTGCTTCTGGTCGTTGGGCATCTTCTGTGCTTTCGTCAACATCATACCATTCTCGCCAGGTGACCTCCGCGTGATCGCGGATGCATTCCACACAGCTATGGGTCGTGTGGTTCCTTTTGTTGCGGGCGCAACGACTTTCGCCGCACCAGTCGCACATTGCAGTGCATACTTCTGCATTCTGCCTTGTCGAACTTGAGGGCTTTCACCGCGGCTTTCTGTGTCCTCTGGGTGACATACCCAGCATGACCTGCATCCTTTATCCGATAAACATTTCTTGTGTAGCCGGCGGTGGGCTCCACCACTTGCAAGACCGTTTATGATATACGTGTCTTGTTGGGTAAACGTAGACTGGCTCGCCAGTCCTTTTGATCTTCAGCTTGTTGTACAAAACTTTATACCCTTTTATCACTTGTTGGATGAGGAAGATTACTCCCATAACACTTAGCGTGATCATCAGGATGTCCATCACTTCCTCCATTCTTCTGCTTGTGGCTACAGCTTCCTGACTTCTTTTGCTGTGGGCCAAAATACCTGCGGTTGCGGTTACTCCATGAATGTACAGCATCCATACAAATGTGCCCACATAAGCTCCTGAAATTCTTTTGTTCACCATTCTTCTTCTAGCTTTTCCTTCACCTTTTGGCTTCTCTTTTTCTTCCTCCGTTGGCTTCTCTTTTTCTTCTTCTCTCTTCTCCACGACGATGTCCGCTTCTGCTTTAACTTCTGCTCTTCTTTCCTTGGCTGCTGCTTTCATCTCTTCCAGCTGCTGCAGCTTCTCATCCATGATCTCTCCTTGCTCTCTTATCCTTTCCTGGAAGTGTTCTGGTATCCGAATAGTTCCTTGCTTCAACGCTGCGAAGTTAGCCTCTTGCGATTTCTTCAACCTTTCTGCTTCTTCTGCCAATTCTTCTGCAGTTTTCTTGAACGTCTCCACATCTTCTTCTTCCTTGTCTTCTGGCGCTTCTTCTTCATCATCTTTATCTGCTGAATCGCTTTCCTTGGACTCATCGGACTCTGGATCCGACGCTGCTTCACTTTCTTCCTTTTTCTCTGACTTTTCTTCCTTCTTCTTGTCAGTAGTCTTGACTTCGTACTGCTGATTGATCGCTTCTACCTCCTTCCAGAGGTCATCAGCGCTTGGTCTTTGTGACCGTTCTCTCTTGAGCACTTTTTCGAGGTAAGTGGTAGCCTCGATGCTTCTGCTGCGATCTGTGATCATATACTTGACTGCGTCGTCATCTGCCATTGCTCTTGTCCTATCTTCTTCTTTTTCTTCTTCCTTCAGGACTTCTTTCTTGAGCAAAACGGCTGCGCTTGCGACTTTATGCATAATCGCTGATATGAACATGCACAACAGTATGCAAACTACACTTGCTCTTCCCAGTCCTTGTTCTCCTTCTTCACCGAACCTTCTTGCTTCAGCTAAAGATAACAACACTGCGGTCGTAACCGTCTGGATAATCCTTGTAATCATCCTTTCATCGAATCTTGGAACACTTCTTGTTCTTGTCCTTCTCACTTCAGCTTCTTGAACTTCTTGATCACTTGGTGTCAGAAATTCACCTGTGTATCCTAAGCTTAGCATGTACTTTCGTATCTTCTCCCGTGTCAGGGATTTGGTCCCTAGGTCTGAGGGATTGTCCTTACCTGCTATCGCCTTTATGATAAGCTTCGGAATTCTTTGGATCCATAAAAGGTCCACTTGTAAATGGCGTGCTCTTCCTAAGCCTTTTCTTGAGACCAACTGTCTTGAGCTTGACGAATCACTGTATAACATCAGTCTTGGTTCAACTCCTAGGATTCTTGTCAGCAATCCTTTCAGGAATACTCCTTCGCTTAAGATTGATGTCGCTGCGATTGTCTCAGCTTCGCAAGATGACAATGCTACGCTTTTCTGCCTCTTGCTTTGGAAATGAATCAGGTTTCCATTCACCATGATCACTCCGCATGAAACACTTTGTCTTGACTCTCGATCTGCTGCCCAGTCACTGTCGCTTATCACTTCTATGAGTGCTGGCACTTTGTAGTTGTCCCTTTCGTTTCCTTCATCGCTTCTGTTCTTCACTTCGAGGAAACTTTTTCCTGGGTAACTTCCTTGATGTACCAACGCTAACTCTGGTGATCCCTTGAGATACTTTCCAACGTACCTTAGCAGTTCCATGTTTGCTTCAACGGGTGGTGCGAGCTTTGTTGACAGCTTCTTCAAGACATACATGATATCTGGCCTTTCGGGCGCGAGATACAGTAAGATTCCTACTCCTTTTTCTGAACGTGTGATGATCTTCTGTACTCAGCGGTTCCATTCCACCTTCTTTTGTTTGAAACGATCTTCCATTGTCTGCTGGACACGGTAGTTTCTTCGGGTATGCTCCTTCCAACTTGAGCACTTCTACCAGTCCTTCAATGTACTTTGAGTTCATCGTGATCTCTACGTTTCCATCTCCCATCGACTTGAAACTTCTCTTCAGGAAACCCATTGATCCTTCATTCTCATCCATTGGTCCTTCAACTTTGATCTTCAATCCTTTGCTTCTTAGGAATTCGGCCAACTTCTTGAATTCTTCTTTTGATGCGTATAGCTCCATGTCATCTACATGACTTAGCACGATTATTCCGAATCCTTCTTTGTCTGGCTTCCTTGAGAATAGTGCCGGGAGTCCACTATCACTTGCTAACCCATACTCTTCTAGGTAGCTTTTCAGCTTCCCGAACCAAGCTGCACTTCCGATTCGTTGCCCGGGTAACGTATACCCTAGTTCATAAATTTCTCCATCGACTTCAACAATCGTCGGCTCTTCCTGCTCTACCATTAAGTAGGCGTCACCAACATCGATACTGCCTAGTGTGTACCCTTCTGAAGATGCGAACAGGGCTGATAGTAGCTTCACTGTGCTTGCTACACCGGTTGGCGAAAACAAACTTGCAATGTCTGTATCACCTAACCACTTGAACTCTCTTGCTACCAATCGTCCTCTTCTTCTCCACTCTTTGTCCCTGTGCCTCCAATCGTACACTATCTTTGCTGACAGAAACTTGTACTTTGAAACGTCTGTTCCTTTTGGCAACTTGTTCAGCACTTTCATCTTCTCAAGTCTTTCCAATTCGTGCTTCTTGGACACTCCTTCGACTTTCTCCATTTCTTCATCTGCTAACTTTGGTGGTCCGCTTTCGAAATCGTTCGACCATTTTGGCATATCTTCTGGTATCTCTTCTTCACCATCTGATTCTTGCCATTCTTCTTCTTCATCAAACTCTGCTTCCATTTCTTCAAATTCTTCCAACTCGACTTCTTCATCATCGTGATATTGCGGAAGTTCCTTCCTTAGAAATGGTTCTATCTTCTTCACGCTTCTCGTGTCGATAACTCTTCTTACCGAACTTGATGCTTGTCCCGAGGATTCATCTCCTTTGGCCAAAAACTTCTCTGGCCTCTCTTCAACTTGCGTTGTTCCTTCGTCTATCTTCTGTCTCACCGCTTCTGGCTGCTCGCCTTTTTCAAGGTTCCTCTTTGGCGATGCTGGCGGTGGATTTTCTCCTGTAATCAGCTCGTCAGATTCATCACTTCTTTCGCTTCTTCTTCTCGTGACTCCTTTTCCACGACTGCTTGAACTGCTGCTTGTTGATCCTGGATGTCCTTCACCTGGATCTTCGTCCATGTCTTGTTCAGTCTCACTTGGCGGATCAGATGCCGCTTCTTGGCTTGGGCTATAATCCTTCAATTCATCTTCTTGCTCTTGACTTCTTTCTCTCCTTGGAACCAACTCTGGCTTATCACCAGTTGCTATCTCGATTCCACTGTGCGGTGGCAATCTCTTCGTCGATTTTCTTCCTACCAACATGTCCTGCGTGTAGTTCCACGGTGTTCCTGTTGCTTCTGCTAGCACTTCGACGTCATACAGTGGCGTACACTGTCTTATCGTTCTGCTCTTGATGATTCCTTGTCTTGTGCTTATCAAATTCAGGTTGTTCACCGAGTCTTTTCCAACGAAGATTCCTTTTCTCCATGCTTCTCCCTTTTCCTTGACTTTTGGTACGGGCTTCGCCAATACTACGCTTCCCCATGGCGCTAATGTTCCTTTGTACTCTCTGTCGAATAACACTTCAAAAGGTGTTGATCCTTTCTTCACAACAAACCTATTCAGCAGGAATGCTGCATGTCTTGCTGCCCATGGATACAGCGTACTTTCCGAAGTAATCTTCACTTTCGCTTGCGATTCAACTCCATACACCAATGTCTTGGATAAGTTCCGAACTGTTTGAACCCATCTTTCAACTTGCAATCCTTGGTGTTCATCTGGTGCTACATCTTGTATCTCTGTATCAAGATTCTTCATCTTTCGTATCCCTTGCACTTTCTTTCTCAGCGAAATCATTGCTGGTTCTGTGTCAGTTCTCAGAATGACCTTAGAACTTAACAGCATAAGCACTCTGCAAACTTCTTCAACAACATATGCCGTCACTTCTTTTGTCGCTACTGGAATGACATGTACGAACTTTGTTGCTTCATCAACCATCACAAGTCCGATTGTCAATGCATCTTTGTTGTCTTTTGTGTTTTCTTCATCCCGAGTTCCAGTGAACTTGAAATCCATTGAGACTAGTGATGCTTCATTCTTCTTCTCAGATACATCGAAATTGTCTTCTCTTGATCTCGTTGCTTGACAGCTTTCACACCAATCAGCTTTTGGTAGGTGTGTCAGTTCATGCTTCTTTCTTTCTTCTTCAGTTGGCATTTCTGGTCTCTTTTCTCCTTTTGGTTCTCTTGTAAACTCTAGTTCTAGTCCTTTGGAGATTTCAACCAACTCCTTCATCTTGTTTGCCGAAATAGCTTGCTTCAACCTTTGCCATATCTGAGTCTTGCTTCCGGTCTTTCCTATCTTCAGGAATTCACATGCTGTTCTCATCTCCTTGAGTGAGCTTTCTGGGCTGAGTTCAACTCCTGCCACAATCATCGCTTCTTCCATCTTTTCTCCTAACCTTGGCAGTTGCTCTTCAATCCTCTTCCATTCTTTCATATCTTCTTCTGCAGGCGGTTCACTTGGAAACAGGTTCTCCATTGCTTCAGCTGCTTCCTTTTCAACTTGTTCTATGTTCTTCTTTGTGTCTCTTAATTCTTTGTGAATCTCCATCTCCACGTCTGCTGCTTCAACTTCTTCTTTGAAGCTGTTCTTTCATACTCACCATACTCTTCAAGTCCTAGAGACTTTCTCTCCAAGATCGTGATGATCACCGAGTTCTCTTCAACTGCATCTATCGCAATCTCTTCTCGGTCTTCCCACTTTTCAGCGCACTCCACAAACTCCAGTTCGCTCCATACGATGTTATCACCATCGTACCTCGATACCAAAGTAGTCCTGAACTTGAACGCTTTCACATCATCATATGTGGGGTCATATGTAACATACTTGTCGTAATCGATCCTTGCTGGCTTCCCATCTGACATGAAAAACCATCCTTGATGATACTTCATCTTCTCGAAATCATCTTCCATCTGCTTGATCAATGTAAGCTTTTTCACTTGCGGTTCATCACTTTCAGCTTTCACTTGAGCTCTGTAAATCTTGAGGTCTGTCACTGTTGAGTTTCTTGCAAACCTCACTGGCACTTTTGCTGAACCTTTCTTCAGGTAAGCATTGAACTGGTCTAGAGGATCAAGTCCCCATCCAACTTTCCACAACTTGCCTACTGCAAATAGCGGTTGTGTTACATCTCCGAACACAGCTGAATCTCTTACCTTTATCACTCTTCCATCTGTCCTTTGAAATTCGAATGTGATGTTCGCTCTTGTTTCAGTGGTTCTTATCCTGTTGCCTTGAGCATCTTGAATGACCAGTCTCAAAGCTGGGAACTCAACTGTTCCTAAGTCTTCGCTGTAGTAGCATAGCGGAAGTACATGACAATCCGCTCCACTATCTACCACGACTTCCACGAGTTCTGAGTAGCTTGAGTTAATAGCTCTTACTCGATGCACTTCTGGCTCTTCATCTTGAACACTTCCGAAAAGTCTTTCCCTTTCTCTTGCATGCTTGGCATTCTGCTTGTCCACTTGCAGATCTTCATACCACTTGTGAAGTTCATCCTTCTCATAATCTTCTTCATCACTTTCATCAACCATGCTTGACATGAAAATGACTGTGTTGACTTTTACTGTCCTTGCAGCATAGTCCATCACCATCTCTTCGAACATTCCTACAAGATCGACGTACTCTTCATCATCGCCGAACACTTCTTCAATCACTGGCATAGGTGTTGTCACCAACCTACGCACTTGCTCGTTTCCTTTTGCTCCTTGCGGTGGTTTTGCTTGTGCCTGTGTAGAAGAACTTGGTTGCTCTTCATACCATTCTTCCTCGCCTGTCTCTTGGACGTTGCGAACTTTTCCTTTTCCTTTTCCTTTTCCTTTTCCTTTTGGTGGCGACCAACACTCCGAAGAGTAATGTCCAGTCTCGCCCGCAGGCGGAAAAAGGGAGCTAAGTCCTACGGGAGAGCAACCTCGTCCCAGATGTGCTAAGGAGTGCGAACAGTCCTAAGGGAGCGTAAAGCGTCCCTGCTCTGCTACGGGAGGGAGCGTCCCGTCCCGCAGAGCTGCACATCAGAGGAGTGAGACACGTCCTCACCGGGAGTGCTACACGTCCCAAGGAGAGAGGCCGTCCCCTGCAGAGCAGAACAGGAGGCTCCCGTGTTCGCGCTCTTACGGAGCAGGGAAGTACCTGAGCCGAACTCGTGCTGAGCTGAGAAGAACCGGGTGAAAGACAACCAACCAGAAGCTCTCCGAGCAAAGCTGGAGGATGAAGTGGTCGAGACCCGCCTGAGCGAATCTCTTAACCACCGCTACGCACCGGTGTCCCCACGCCACACGCCTCGAGGAAGGGCAGTGCCGCAACAGGCCAGCCCTGACGTTAGGCGCCCGCGGAGTAACCCTGACAGGCGAAAACCACCACGGGAAAACAGACACAACACGAGAGCGACGCCGGGCACACCGTACCCCGGAGGGGTAACCCGAAAGCAACCCTAACCGCCCACGCCCTTCAACAAAGCGCAGGGCCAACGCTTCCCCTCAACAGGGCGCAGGGACGACGCTGCCCCTCATCTTCCTAACAGGTGGCGCGGGGCCCACGTGCCTGCAGACGAATTAGGGCTGCATTGGGCCAGGGGCCTGCGGAGCCTAAAGAGGCCAACCAGGCGGACATCCCTGATACCGAGCACAGTGCAGTGCAAAGCACCAGGGAGCGCTGTACAAAAGCTAACTGCCGAAGAAAACGCCACCCTCCAGAAGGAGGCCAGGGAGTGGGAGGCAACACATCCCTAATAGCCTGGATAGCAGCAGTAGCTTCATCGCCACGGTGTGTCGTAGGCAGGACACAGGGCGGTGACGCGATAAAGGGACTGCAGGGGGAGCACCCACACAGACCTAGGCGTATTAACAAAGAACCCTCCTAAAGGCCATCGCCTAAGGGATAGGCAGATAGACCTTGAAAGTGCCTGAGGAGGGGTTCCTCCTTGCCGTAGCTCAATCCTCATTGCCAGGGCGGCCGAGGAGAAAGAACTGAAACAGAACCAAAGAAAACCGGTGTGAGACTGCGCACGTGCTGGGACCCTAAAAGGGCGGGCAGAGGGCAGCGACTGCCGCAGGCAGCGCCTGAGCCCTTAAGCAGTGCACAGAAGCAAAACGCCCTTCCTTGCCCACTTCGTGTCCGAGCAGCTGAAAGGGAGGGGCGCGGCCTCCAGGCCCCTAGACACCACCAGCTACTGTCCAGGAAGGGGACGAAAAGGGTTCTGCAACCTTAAAGAGCCCTAAACCCTGCACGGCAGAAGGACAGATGCGGCTCACGGCGCTTGGGAGTGGCAGTCACGTCCCAGAAGCGCACCTGTGAAGGAGTGATAGCCCACTTCCTTGCTGTCTTCAGGCCGGTCCTGGTGGAGGGCGAGCCCGATCCACTACGGCCACGCGAAAAGCAAGGGGTGGGAGCCACGCCCAAGTCAGGGGCGCTATGGCTCAGAGAGAAGGCTAAAACTGGGATTGTGGGGGCCTTGAACCTTGTCGAAAAGCAAGTTGAGAGCCCCAGGCCCGTTAGCTGCTGGCCTTTGCCAACAGCTCCGCTACCATGAAAGTTTAAACCCTTAAACCAGTATCCTTGTTACAGCACGGCGCGAGCTTCTGAATCTTTTCTCACGCTACGCTCTGCTGTCAGGCTGTCTTGAGCCTACGCTTGACCTACGGAGATACGCAGTGAAACTTGTGGTAAATTGGGCATGAGGGAAAATTGAACATTCTGTTAAGAAAACAAGGAGCAACCCCAAAGTCGCGCACCTCCTGCGAAGCGATGGAATCAAGTACACGGAGCCATTTGGCCACCCAGGAATGCGAGCCATGATGCAAGAAGCCTTGTGTGATTAGGCCGAAGGGCTGGCCCTGATGCGAAGTTTTCGTCTGGTATGCGATGGCACGAAGCGAAACCACGAAGGCAAATGAGCTCCATTCAATGCGCTGGCTGTCAGCAAAACGAAGACTCGACCAACATGTGACGAGAAAGGCACCGAGCAGCACGACGTCCACCAATGGGGTGGAGCGCTGAGGGATGCGCCGTTCCCACTGCACAAGAGCAAACAGCGGCAGGGGCAAGCTCTCCCTGCGGTCCTTAAGCAGTTTGGTCTTCAAGAAGGATGAAATCAGCTCGCCATAGAAAACCTCAAACACGATGCATTGGGTGTTCTTGTAAACCCATCGCACAGCTTTGATGCAAGTGATCGCCGATGAGCCGACAGTCGGATCTTCCTGCCTTTGAAGCTGCAAAGTGACCAAGATGTCGGCCGCTTGCACAGCAGTAATCTCAAGAAGACACACATCTAAGTCCTCACAAGCCTTGGCGAAGGAGTTGAAGGTAGTGATGTACCTGATCACTGTCGTTGCGGCAAAACCAGCCAGGACACGGCGCACGTGTGCATCGAAATGTACTGCTGATTGGATGGCTGAGAAAAAGCTGGACTCAGACCCCAAAAAGGCAAGAAGCTGCAACATGAGATTCACAGCCACCTGAGAGCAAGCTGCCGAGTGGGCCCGAATGGCTTGCATCCCGCGACCATCTTGCTTGCTGGCGCGCGGGCGCTTGTTCGATACTGACCCCACCACTCCTTGCGATTTGGGCGGTAGGGACACGGCCTGAAGTTCAGGCGAGGCTTGGAATGGCGGTGCGAAAGGAGCCGGACGGGCCGACAATGCCGGTGGCCTCAAATGCACATGCCCATTCACAGGCGGGCAAGGAATGCCCGGTTCGGGGAGGGGCGGCGCGAGCCTAAACCGAAGAGACCCGAAAGAGGGAGGGGGACTAGGCCTAGAGCCAACGCAGGCAGCACAGGAGCAGCATATGGGCCGCCACGCGACCTACCAGAGCGAGATCTGTCATCGGGGTCTGTGGGCCTGGCAGACATGTCGCCGGGCAAACAGTCTAATCCAAGGAATCAAGAAAACTCGACTCGTCTGTGCAGCTCGGCTCGTGTGCAATCCGGTACACCCTCAAGCAAAGTGATGCGCTGTTGCAAAATCACAAACTGGGCCTGAAGTCTATACTGATTTTCAAGCAAGGTGTCGGCGCGCTCGTGTAGAGCTGTCAGGGCCTCGAGAGTGTCGTCCCTGAAGGATTGCAATGCGTCAGTGAAGTCAGTCCTAGCACTATCCACGTCCTTCCTGGCTTCAGAGGAGGCGCCGCGAACCAAGCTGAGAAGGGAGCACTCAAAGTACTGACGGAACTCTTCAAGTTCAGCTCTGGACACCACGCAAGAATGACGGCTCACTCAAGAGAGGCAAGAGCTGCCTGCCATGCACCCCCCCCTGCAGGGGGCGATCGCACTACCCAGGCCGCGAGGAGCTAGAAGCCTTGGAATTAGCCCCCGGAACCTGTTAGACAGCACTTACAGGACTCTAGAGAGGCCCAAAATCAAAATTGCGAAGCGACTTCGCCGCAACTTGATCCAAAATGGAATGCCAGGAGGCGGTGAAATCCAAGGCAAATGCTGAAGCAAGCTGACGCAGGCACTGGCAAAAGCGAATACGGAAAACTTTCCAGTTTTGCAAGAAGGAAAGGCAACCGTTTTTCCAAATGCAAAACATCAGTGGACAAGTCCACAAGTACGAGCCTTGCCATCGGCGCCATCCTCCCATCTCGGAGTTTCCTGAGAAGGTAGCGCTTCTCCCTGGCCCCCGGAGATCGAACTTTGTCAAGACATCGTATTCTGTGATTAAGGAGGACATCATGAGATGCATCGTGCACCACACGTTTCTTCACCGGCGGACCCTCCTCGACGATCACCGCGATCGCCAAGACCGCCGCCTCATCACCATAATGCTTCCAGAAAGCCTCCTCGTCCATTCGCATCATGAGCCCCTCCTCGACCTCAGCCTCGAAGTGCTCGCGCACGAAACTGAGGTTCTCCTCCGCAGACTCGTAGTTAGCCTTCCAGGACCGCGCCACATCAAGCGGACCCATCTCGAGCTTCCACTTCGTTTGAGGCTCAAAGACATCCCGCGTTCTAGGAAGAGCGTGCTTTACACCCACCGGAAAACCCTCAATCCCGTCCAAGAAAACCTTCCAATCCGGGTCCGAGGCATCTCGAAGCAACGCCAATATAAGTCGTAACCGGAAGGGCTGACCTGGATCCACGAAGTTCAAGTCCTTCAGACCCCGTGATTTTCTTTCAAGATGATTGATCAAGGCCTTCTGGAGTTTCTCATGTAGGGCGGGATCGGACACCAGGCGACATCCATCCTCCCCTTTCGCGGCCATTTCAAAAGGGACTCTGTCCAGCTTCTCCGATCCCCCCCGCACGCACCACAAGGATCTCCTCCAGCTCCGCCCAGCCAGAGGCCTCGCAGTATTTCCGGACCTCGGGGTCGCCCCGTCGTGAAAGGGACGGCTTCCCCAAAACTCCTGACACATCGCCGCCCGACGTCGGCGGCCAGGTGGGTTCCAATTCCGGCTCCAGGTGAGGCGGCTTGTGCTGCCCGGGTCCCCTACACCCAAGGATTCTGCTCTCGCCACCGTGTAGCCCCCCAATGTTCTGGTGAGCACAGCTTTGCGCCGTCGTGAAAGGGACGGCTTCTGCAAGGCTCCTGACATACCCACGCCGGCCCATCGCTGCCCGGCGTCGGCGGCCAGGTGGGGTCCAATTCCGGCTCCGGATGAGGCGGCTTGTGCTGCCCCAAGCCAAATCCGAACTGTACGAGGATCTCACGATCCCCTGCACCCAAGGATTCTGCTCTCGCCACCGTGTAGCCCGCCAGAACCCCTCCGTAGCGTGCCAGCGATGGGCATCAAAAGTGATCCGCCCCCTTTTCCATTCCAGAATCTCTCCGTCCACCTCCTTGCCGAAGATCCATCGCTTGACTGGGCCTCCTTCGCGTTGAACCCAAAGCCCACCATTCTGGAAGGAGGAACATGCCAAGAGCAGATTCTCCTCCGGCCCGTTCGTCGAGTCCCGATGAAGCGGTTGCATCAGATCCCTGAATAGCGCCAACGAAGTAAAGCTCCTCCCCGGAAAAGAAGAGGACATAACCCTCGCCAACAACTCGCTGATCCACTTGTAGGTCCTGAGGTTCCGCCTCAATCCCACCACATCTTGGTGAATGAAGGCTCCTGTGGTAAAGGAGCGCTGACCCTCCACCTTGGTTGCCGATTCCCGAATCCTTGTCTCGTCCGGAAGTTGCTCCGAAAGCAGCAGTAAGTCCTCCTCCGTGACATAACCCCGCCTGAGGAATCCCAGCGCTCGCTTCTCCAGATCCCCCAGCTTGTCATGGTCCCCAGAGTGAACCATCGGTTCGAATCGGAAGATCTTGTCTTCATCCATGATCTCTTCCTCTGTCATGATCATCTCCGCCGCCGGCTCAGCGTTTCCCGCACCCCCATCACCAGCAGTAGAGCCGGAGTCGGAGAGGATGCAGTGTGCAACCCACCGACAGAAAGGCCCGGGCCACTGCTCAGCGCCAGTGGTACTGAAGGGTGCAGGTCGTCGATGTTGCATGGACTCAGCAGTGGGATGCCGAGCCAGCGGCCCCTGATAAAACCCGGCCTGATCGAAGCGCGGGAGACCCGAACTCATAGAATCGTGAAGCGGCCGCGAAGTACGGAGAAGAAGTCGAGTAGGTTTCGCATACGGGGTCCCGAACTCAGCCTGATGAAAAGCCACATGTTGAGCTGCCGCATGATTCTTGATAGCATCAAACAGAGCCCGCCGCCACATCGACGATGGGCGAGAACCGGTGGCCACTGCACCCAAGTCCGGTTGCTCCAGCAGGAGAAAGGCGTGTTCCAGGTCCAACGTGGCAGCTGCAACCTGCAAGGAGAAATCGGCGAGGTTGTTGCCCAGGCGCGCCTTGCATCGCTCGGCCCAGCGCAGGTGCGGGAGCCCGTCCGGATGTTCAAATGACCTGACAGGCCGCGGACCTTTGCGGTTGCGACACGGTGCCCTGCTAATGGTAAAGCAGGGAGGGCTAAGAACCACAGCAAAGTAGTACCCGGCCCGAATCCGTTCAAGAAAAGAACTTTGCGTCTGAAGATTTGACAAATCAAGAAAAGGTTTCCGAGTGATGTCCACGGACTCCACCTTCAGTGGAATGCCATATGTAAGTGCTAATTTGGTAAGCCAAGCTTCCAGTGACTGCTTGCGTGGTTTGCCGCAGAACAGGTAAAGCACCCGAAGTTCGCCCCCGTGAAACGAAACACCACCGTCGGTTCCAAGTCAGTGTCTGCCGGCAGTATCGGCCGGCTTGCGCTTTGTGCATCCCACGAAGTTATGATTGGAATCGAAGCAGTGGCTACAAACATGCTTGAACTTGCAATTTGCCAAGCTGCAGCCCTCCTCGGTGTTGAAGCGGAAGCAGATTGGCTCCCCGGAACGAGTTGCCGCATGACCCTTGAAAGCCTTGGACCCCCGACCCCGGCCTTTTGAGCCTTTCTGGCCTTTCTGTCCCTTTCCTGGAACACGAGGAATCCAAGTGTCCCGCGGGGGCATGCCGACATCAGCTGGCTTGCGTTTGGAGTACAATGAAAGAGGTGTAGAAAAATGTCGTTCTTTCGTGACAGGATCCTTCCACGCCTTCTCCAATGCCGCCGCGAAACCCATCGAGTCGAGGACCATGTAGTGGAAAGCCTGTTTCCTAACGGCCTGTTCATACGCCAAAACCAGCTGCCAGGAAAGGTATGCACCACATTGTCAGCAGAGTCACGTGCCTGCAGATTGTGGACATAATCTCCTAGCAGATATTCTTTGTAGCGCTCAAAGATCTCTGGAGACAGATCCTGAAGGTCGGCCCGTCCTGGGAACTTCAGGCGGAGCATGAGGTACACGTTGCGCATGATATTCAACCTGCGACGAAGTTCCTCCGGGTTCGAAGGTAGGGGCACTCTTGAAGTCCCCCGCTCAACGGTCATCTGCCCCTTTGAATCCCAGACAGGAATGAGTGTGTCAGGATCCAGCTCATCCCGCGCAGTGACCTCCTGCAATGACTCCGGTTTGAACCCCCCGCGTTCGACCTCTAACAATTTCTTTTCCAGATACTCTTTGGAAGGCAGGCCCTTTTCATCCAAGGTGCCATAAGATTTGACATAAGCTTGCCGTAAGAGCAGACACTCTGAAGTAGGCACCGGCTTGATCAGCTCCCGAGTGTCCTGTTCCGCCTCGACCTCTGCCTGACGCTGCACCATGACCTTTGCAGATTTCCAAGCCGCAATGAACGAGGCCACCTGCCCTCGTGCAGCCAAGCTTGCTGAAGCATCCAGACGGAACTCATCTTTCAACACCGAAAGAAGATCAGCTTCCCCCGTCGCAAAAGCACTGAATTTGTCCAGGGAGTCTACCCCTGCAGTGAAAAGCTTGCGCAAATGATCATCCTCGATACCCTGCCGTTGCAACAGGAATCTAAGGTCGGCCGATCCCAAAAATATGGCATCAGTTGCTGGAGCCGCCGGCAACGGCAGCGCTGCTGGTGCCGGACCTGGCGGCACTCCCCCGGGCAGCCACCGGCCCCGGCCATTGCTCCCCGGGCGCACCCAAGTACGGCCCTCTCCCGCTTGAGTCCCAACATCGGAATGCACCGATTTCAAAAAGGGGGTCCCACTCCCCTACAACAAGAAGGAAGTACTTGCTTCCACATCGCACCACTCACAGGAGCATGCAACACCCAACAACAGACGGAGAGCAATCCGTCTTTTTCCGCCCTCTCGATCGGAGATCTTGTCCCATGACGCAGGCGGGCTAACTCCTGAGCCCTCCGTCGAGTCCTCGCTCGACTCCACAACGCTTGGCCAGCAAAGCCTACAACGATGGGTGTACTCCTCTGAGCTTGGCATTTCAGCCACGTGCGTGCTCTGATTAATGATTAAAGTGACGCACTCTACCCATCCAGCAACCCCCGGGCCCGGACTTGTGGAGCCTGTTGGCCCCCTTCCGCAAGACACTAGAACAAATCCCTCACCACGCTCAGGAGGAACCTCCGCCTCCTGCTCGTCCTCTGCGCCGGAAGGATCGTCCTCCACTTCCTCGTCCTGATCCGCGGGGTCCTCTTGAGACCAGGTCGCTAGGGATGCTTTGAAAATATCGACGATCCGCTCAGCCTCATCGGATTCAAGCCCTCGCCGAGCCCTCAACCACCGAAAGGCCGCATCCAGAACGTCGAAGTCATCGACATCCCCCCCAAGACGCAGCTTCTCTAACTCAGCCACAAAGTATCTGTGAATCCTCCGGATCTTACCCGAAAAACTCCGACTATACACATCACTCCCCTCGGGATGCCAACGACCCAATGCATCACGGTCTCTCGGATCCAGCCCAAAGCCGTCCAGGATCGTGGGCAAGGTCGCCCGCTCGCTGTGCTCCGTCCACATCTCCATCAACTCCTGAGGGATTAGGCGCTGCCCTTCAGAGTTCAACAGCCTTCTATTTACCGCCACAGCGAGCGTCGAGGCTTCCGAATAGCTTGCCATCCGCTTCTTGAAGTGGCTGAAATCATCACTCAAAGCTGGCAACAAACAATACCGCTCGAAATCTGCATGTGTCCGGAGCAGTTGCCAGCCCACACCTAGCCAATCCCGGTTGCAAATCCAGGAATCCTCTGTGATTGCAATCGGCAATTCAACCTGCCTCCGATCCGGTCCACTAGTCTTTGTCTCATACAGAGTCGCCAGGAACCTACCGGACCTACCGCCATAAAACCGAATGGCCTGACGGGAAAGATGCTGAAAGTCATCATAACGAAGCGTGCCCCACGGTACCAGGCTCCCACGCGGATCCCCAGCGCCTCTGTCTCGCAGACCACCAGCCGCTCTAGTGAAGCGATCATCGCACCTGGGAGCCGGGGAGCCCTACATATGGGAATCCCTGGTTTCTTCAGCTCCTTCACTATCACATCCCGAGTCGAAAGAAGAACGGGCTTCATAGTGACTCTCTGTTCGATGCTGAATCCAGAGACACGCTCGAACCATGTCAGTGACTTCAAGAAAGCTCCCGGCACTATGGGACCGCAGGGTCTTTCCGACAGCATAAAAAGGTAGTCAATGATATCACCAGCCCGGAAAGGGGGATCCCGAAGCTTTGCCCGCATCATCCAGAAAACCAGCTCTTCTACGTTCCTCAAATACCGTCTCAAGCTGCTATTCCTGATGCGTCCTGCAATAGCTGAGGCAGCGCGAACCGGCTCAACATCTTCCGAAAACTCAGTCAAGCTCGGCGCCCGGAACCTCCTCAAAACCACCAGCAGACGAATACACAATGAAAGACGTTCTTGCCTCTCAGCTTCCTGCCGATCGCCTTCTGGTGCCTCTTCAAGGCCACGTTTCCGGGATCGCCGCTTGCGACCCTTTTCAGGAATGGCCAGTGCCGCCATTTCTACTCCAGCGTTGGCCTTCATCCCTGACGCCCCAGCCACAGGTTCAGAAAGCTGCATCCAGGCGAGAGACTCCCCATGAAGCCCTTCAGCCCTCCTCTGTAAAGGCGCCCTTTTATGTGCCTCTGTGATATGAAACACCAACCAGTCAACCAGTTCGTCATAAACACAGACGCCCAAATCATGTATCAGCTGCCTCGCGATGTCCCCTGCATCATCCACTGCCACTGCAGACAGGTTGCCGCCCCAGAGCCCCACAGCTCTGCATATCGGCGCAGCGCTTCGTGACCTCCTCGTCCATGATTCCATGGAGGTCCCTCCTCTACACCGAGCGTGGCCAAGGCCACGAACTACCGAAACTCCTATGAGCTTCGAAATCTCACCACTTGACCCTGTGGCTGCCATGCACTGAACATGGTTCGCATGCAGCACCGATGCTTATAAATCAAGATGGTAAATCAAACTTCTCAAAATCCTGCGTTCTATTTCTCCTGAAAAAGAACGCTCCAAATCGAGCTTCTCCGAAGCAGAGTGTCCTAGTTTGCCGGAAAAAGAACACTCAAAATCAAACGTAACATGTAAGCTCAAAAGAGCTTTTGCCTCCCGCAAAAGAAGTACACACAAGTGTACCAAAACTTTGGGTTTGAAGAGCACACACACTAACGCAACACGTCGCGAACGCGGGAGTCTCCTCACCCTTCCTCCTGGTCACTTTGGACGGCGAGGTCTCTAAGTCAAGGTCGGACTCCAGGCGATGCCTTCCGGGTGGTAGAGACAGCACCATCGCCACGACCGACCGAGCTCATCTACCTGGTGCAGCAAGGGAGTCTCCTCACCTTGCCTGGAGGGTTGACCACATTGGCAAGTTGAATTAAGAAGCGGGAAGTGGTCTCACCCTACTCGAAGTGCAGAACCAGCTTATAGGGGAGTCTTCCCTGCAGCCTTCAAGCCGTCAAAGTGTTCCCGGAACTGCGCTTGAAGGCAGTGTAAGAAGGCTTTCAGCAGACTGTCAGCCTGGAAGTAAGCCCTCAGTTGCCCGAGCACCCAGGAACTGAAATCCGGATAGGAGGCTATGAGCTTCAAAAGCCCCTTCGTTTGCCGTTGCCCTGGGAACGAGCGCTGCTGCCCGCCGTCGAACAGGAAAAGCGGAACGATGTGAAAAAAGCAGAGCAAGTTCTTTTTCACTCCACGCTTGAGCCAAACACCGAAGTGTTCAGCAAGGTCTCTTGCGGAGTCTTGCGCAGTAACAAATTCCGTCTCAACTTTGCTAAACAAAGGAGGAATGACATGCAACTGTCCTAACACTTCTCAAGACTTCTGTACTCACTCAAACAGCAAGTGCACAGCCACTCTGCCCTTGGCCTGTTCCTACCGGCACGAGCGAAGCGAGGGTCGGCGGAAACAGCAGCAGGTGCAGTCAGAGCAACACGCACTTCTTCAAGGATGCTCCAAAACATCTCAAGTGCAGTAAGCGCTCATCATATTCTCTAGGCAACTGCAAACATGCCAAAACATGTGTTCGTCATGCAAAATTGCTTGCGCAAGTAAACAAACCAAAACAGTTCAAGGCAAAAAGGTCGAAACCCTTTCTCTTGCTTCATGCGCAAAAGAAACATGTCAGTGCTCAAGGGCAAACCTAAAAGGAGCAAACTTTTCTGCTGAAAGGGCAGAGCAAACTTTTCTGCTGTGAAAGCGAAGCGTCGCGGCCAGAGGTAGGTCGGAAGTTTGGAAGTCACTGTACAACCCCTGTGGGGCGTGAAAAAGCAGGCCTCAACCGGCTTTTTGCCGATTGGGCCCTGAGCCTGAATTCGCCAACCCTCCCTGGCTCTGTGACCAAAGAGCCGGGTTGGGCGCCCTTCCCACAGCCACTTTTCTTTGGGTCTTCGGGCTTGGGTCCCTTTCCTCTGTACGCGTGTGTACTCTGAGTCGGGCTTTGCGTTTTTGTTGAGGAGCCCCAACCCCACAGCCACTTTCCGCAGGTCCCAGTGCTTGGGTCCCATACCCTTTCACCTGCTACTTGGGTCGGGTAGGGCTCACTCGCAACTTTTCGTGTTTGAAATAACCATGGACGATGGGAAAGGGAGCCATTAGCGACACAGCCTGAAACTCAGCGGGAAAGCTCCAGGTGGTCCCAGCGTTCTTGCGCTTACTAACAGGGACCATGCACCTGTGCCGGAGCCAGCGCCAGGCACTCTTTACCCATTGCCTGGCCGCCTTTAACAGACGACCGGGCTGTTTGCATAGCGGGGTTGAGGCAAACCCCCTTGCAAAGTGGCAAACGGAAGCAAAAACTGGCGTCCTCGCACTTACTAACCAGAATTCGCCCCCCCCCTCTGCCCAGTCGACCTCGTAGCTGGGCAGACTGCCAAGGAAAGCCAGAGCACGGGCAGGAATAAGCGGCTAGAGGCCAGAGCCGCCCAAACCAACCTGGCAGCGCTTTCCACAAACCCTAAAGGGTCTATCCCAGGGTTTGGTGGACCTTTTTTTTTGGCGTGGGCGGGCCTCAAAGACAGCAGGTTGCTGCGCTCGGTCCCAGCAAGAACTACAACAAGACAAAAAGCCAAGCAACTGTACAAGAATGATACGAGAAAAAGACTATGCACACCATGGTGAAACGGGCTGCGACTTGCAGACTACGCCGGCAGATATCGTTCAGCCCTTGTTAAGCTTCAACTGCTAAAGCCGCTCAGATGCCCCGCTTTCCAGATAGACTGGGTAGCGCAATGGCGTGCACAAGCATGTAAAGACCACTTGCCAGGAGCATGGGGGCACACAGTGCCTCCCCATAGCATGGACTAGTATAACGCCGCACACATCCTGCCCGGCTCCCCGAGAGAAAGGCTCGCTAGGGCACAGGAGCAAGCATGGCCGGGGGGGCAGCGCCCCCACAACCCACAGAGACAAGGTGCATGCCAAGCAGGACGGCAGGTGCACAAACAAGTTGCTTTCTCAAGCCCAGCTTCCCACCAGAGTGGGCCTCGCCAGGGCAATGGAAGCAGAGCCAAGAATCGAGAGACGAGCCAAGCAGGGCCAGATTGCAAGAGGCTGCATGGCGACATCGACACTGACAAGGGCAGCCAAACACACATAAATTGCCCTGCAACGCGTGACCGGCAGGGCAACAGCACCACATAGCCATATATACCGATGCAAGAACGACACGCAGCCCACGCGGCCAAGCCCAGCTTCCCAACAGGGTGGGTCTCGCAAGGGCACAAAGGGCAGTTCAGATAAGGGGCAGTAGCACCATGAGCACCGAGGCGAGGTGCATACAAAAAAGATGGCCGGTGAGTGACCACATTACTCTCAAAAGCACAGCTTCCCACACAGTGGGCATCGCAAGGGCTATCACTAGAATACAGCTGGCGGCAAGGCCAAACCAGCTGGGCCACCATGGACAAGGTAGGTCCTCTGGCAAAATGTTCGGAACCTCGTTCTAATGGATTCCCTCCGGCAGAAGGTGTCCGGAACCTCGTTTGGCCAGATGGCCGAATGGATTCTCTCTGGCAGAAAGTGTCCGGAATCTCGTTTTTCCAAAAGACAGCATGGCGGGTCTCGCAAAGGCAGCGCAATAGGAGAGCTGCGCACTGCCCGTGCAGCAGAGTCAGGCCGTATTGGTTAACCAGCCACACTGGTCTTGCTTGCGCAGGTGCCCAGCTTCCCAGGAGTGGGTATCGCAAGGGCCGGGGCAGGAAGACAAATGCACACAGAGTAAAATCCCCACAGAAAAAAGGGTTCCAGACCCGCAAACTTGCCCTGCCCAGCTTCCCACCCGGGTGGGTCTCGCAAGGGCAAGGGCTAAGCAGAGAGTGAAGCACCCATATCGAGCGGGTTGAAAACCTGTAGCGGCGGCCGCAGACGCGTAAGCGGGAGATCGCCCATCGGTTCCATGGAGAAGTACGGCAGCCCCCACAGCGCAGGACATGCGAAGGCCCAGGGATGCGTGTCAATAAGTGCAGACTGGATGGCCGCAGTGCGAAAGAAGTCCGCCCCCACGTAAAGTCGAATAACCGTACAATAAGCGAGGCGGGACACCGAAGCGAACGCCACCACAGTCTCAAGATCGACTTGAACAATGGTAGTGCGCACTTGAAAGCCAAGTCGCACAGCCACTTGGAAGTCGGTCGCAACTCGGAAGCTATAGAGGTTGCGCTGCGCCAAGTAAGTAAAGACACGGCGACGATATTCCGCGTATATTGATGACGGAGCACGAGGCCAGCAGCCTTGCGCTCCTGTGAACCAACCCTAGGCTTCCGAGAAGCTTCGTTTTGCAGCTGCCAGCTCCAAAACGGAGCTTCTGTGTTTTATGCTCCGTTTGGAAGCTCCGTTTTGCAGCTGGCAGCTTCGTTTTCAAGCTGGCAGCTTCGTTTTGGAGCTTCTAGAAAGGAGCTGCCAGCTTCATTTTGAAGCTTCTAGCCCAAAACCGAGCTTCTAGGATTTTATGGCTTTGTCTCTTCAAGAAGCGCTTCTAGGAATTTCAAGAAGCGCTTCCTGGAAGCTTATTCTGGAAGCTCCATTTTGGAGCTTCTACTTTATTAGAAGCTCGTTTTGGAAGCTCCATTTTGGAGCTTCTAGCATATCCTAGAAGCTCGTTTTTAGCATATATTTTATCATATAAACCATATCATATATATATATATATATATGTGTAGCTGTACAGGTTCATGCTGCAGGAAGGAAGCCCCGATCTTTAAATTTCATGCTAGAATAGCCAGAGCTTCATCGAGAAAACCACTATAGTTGTACTAGGGCGCCGGTCCGTGGCTTGGCAGCGAATTTAAACCCACCCGGCAGCTATGGCAGCTAGCTATGCAGACTTGCAAGGGAGGGCAGCTAGCGATGGCATGAATCAAGTCAGAGCCATCGAGAAAGGGTTCTTGCGCTGCGGCTTTTGCTCACCAGCATGCAGCAGGTAGCAGAAGCAATGCAGCACGGCAACAGCCAGCTAGCAGACACACACACCAACACGACAGTACAGCCCTAGGGGTAGTCCTAGCTGGGGCAGCAAGCCCTGCACGGGCCCAGTTTAGGTTGAGCTCTCAGCCTCAAGGTTGCTCTAAGCTAGCTTTACTAGGCCTTTACTAGGCCCCTAAACCCTAAACTTAGCCTTCAGGTTGCTCAAAACCTCAAGCTTTGCTTGGAAGCCGAGGCCTCCGGTCGGAGCTTCTAGACTTAAACCTCATGGCCAGCTTGTATAATTTAGAAGGTTTGGTGCAGTCAAGGAAGCAACGGCAGAAGGCCTAAACTGGTGGGCCTGCCGCTTCCACATGCTCTACAAGGTTTGGGTGGAGCGGCAGCCAGACGGCACCATAAGAGCCTTGGCACAGTGGAAAGTGAAACTGCTGGAAAAACAAATCAGGGCAAAGCCAGAAATGGCAGAATACCTGTTGACTTTGGACAGGTTAGTTGCAGCTTTCCAGCCTCCGTGGTGGAGCTTGCAAAGAGCAAAGTGGTTGCTGCAGACTCAGCGGACTGGACAAACCTGCAGAGGCACTGGTGTTTCCAAGCGGCAAGCCGAAATTGGCCAGCAGCTCAAAACGGCAAGCAAAAAAATAAAAAAAAACAAGTCTGAGCAAGACAACTACACTACACCGACAACAAGAGCTCGGCGGAGCAGGCCCGAATCGGCCGAAGTTCATGGGAAGGTTTTGAGCAGCTCTAGCTGGAAGAATTGTAACAGCCAGAATGGCACGGCTCCAAATGGACCGAGTGGAGAGAATGGTCCAGCCAGAGATGGCACAACGACGACGGCCAGAAGTGGCAGAACACCCAGGAAAGAGACTGGTCGAGCCAGGCAGCATCCGGGACCCTTCACAAAGGGGGGGCTTCGCCGAAGGCTTTGAAGTCTTTGAAGGTAAAGGTCGAAGGGGGGGCTTCAAAGCCCCGAAAGGGGCTTTGAAGGCTTCTAAGGCTTCGAAGGGCAGGACGAAGCCCCTTGGCTTCGGCTTCGAAGGCTTCGAAGCTCTTTCCCCCTTTGTCCTCCCCTTTAAAGCCTTTGAAGCCCCCTTCGTTCTTGCTCTTCGAAGGCTTCGAAGCCTTTGTTCTTGCCTTCGAAGGCTTGGAAGCCTTTGTTCTGACGTTTTCTTTCGTGTGGCTTCTTTTTTTTTGTTTTGATTGCGTTTTTCTTTATTAACTCTTATTCATTTTTTTTTATTTTCTTTGCAAAAGCCACCACAAAGCGATTTTGTGTAGCTTCTTCTTCTTTTGTGTTTGTGATTGCGTTTTGCTCCCCCTTTGTCCGCCCCCTTCAAAGCCTTGAAACCCCCTTCGTCCCCACCCTTCGAAGCCTTCGAAGCCTTTGTCCCCACCCTTCAAAGCCTTCAAAGCCTTCGTCCTTCCCTTCGAAGCCTTGGAAGCCTTCCTTTCTTTGGCGCCCCCCCCTGTTTGCGTAAACCTCTAAAGGGGTAGCTCTAACAGGTACCTACAGCAATGGCTGCATGCTCATACATATACATTCCGCTGCCCATTGGCTCACAGTGGTTTTACCCTTTTGAGACAAGACAAGCTCTCCTTGCGTAGCAAGACAAAACAACTACTGTCCGTGTGCAGGGCGCTGCCCTTTGATCCTTAGGGAATAAACTGGTCATACACCTCCTAACAAGGAGCATTTCCTTGTGGGTGTATCGGCTCAGTTTTCTGGTAGCGGAGCCCGGAAAGGGCCGCCCGCCTCCCAAAGTCCGCTACAGCGGTCGGCCTCGCCGAACGCTTAACCAAGCGGATAAGAGGCAGCACAATGTCGAGCTCGCATAGCGAAGCCGACGACAGTTCCCAATCCTCCGGGGGATATGAGAACGAAGAGACCTCCCAAGGTCCAGCCACTTATGTCGCACAGTCATATGCAACATCTGACCGCATGCTTGCATCATTAGGCATAACGCCCAAGATCGCGCCTGCCTATGATGGCACCACCTCGTGGTTTGAGTATGAACAGTTGATTGACGACTGGTGCGACATAACAACGCTGGATGACACCAAAAGAGGTCCGTCTCTCAAGACGAGGCTCTCCGGATTGGCCGCAGTACAAAAGGAATCACTGAACCGAGAAAGGCTTGCAGCCCCAGATGGAGTAGATTACTTCAAGAAGAAGATGCGTCCATTTTTCGTGAAAGGAGAACAGTACGTTTTCCTGTGGCGTTTCCTCGGCCTATTCAAGGCATGGAAGGGCAACCAAGACTTTGTGACTTGGATTGCCAAGTTTGAGATCGTGCTACAGCGCGTGAAAAACTCATGGATGGATCTCTTACCAGAGATAGCTCTGGAGGATGCCCATCCAGATTTCATGCAAGCTGTGCAGGCAGACCAAACCTTCTTGCGCATGCAGGATGCAGCCGAGAGAGACACATATGCCGCACGCTATTTCGAAACATGGAACAAGGAACGCCTTGACAATCATCGAAGAGCGTTTCCTCTGAACGATAATCTCCTAGCTCTCCTCTTCCTAGTGCAGTCCGACCTAAATGAGATGCAACGTGAGAGGTTGGTAACAGCATTGACCAACCAAGGTCACCGAATTGAGACCTACACGTACCCTGTGGTACGGCAGACCATGTTCGATCAGTTCTCAACGACCAGAACTGGTCTGCAGGATCCCAACATTCGGCACTCTTCTCACAAGAAGGACCGCCATGGAAGGAGAGACCAACGCCGTAAACGCGGAGGTCGAAACTTCCTCATCCTCGATCAGGGTGAATACGATGGAGTCGATGGATTCTGGCTCCAAGACGAAGACACCCTTGAGGAAGGCTTTCTTGCCGCCGAGGATGAAGAAGCTGTCTTCTGGACAGTTGATGACCATGAGGCCTTCGTTGCAAGGAGATTCAAAAAGGGAAGAAGACCAAGAATGCGTCCCGGATCACCGGGAAGAGCAAAGGGTGGCAAGCGAAAAGGACGTGGCCGTTTTAGGTCATACCGCGGAAAAGGGAGAGCCAACCAGGCAGAACATGATCCAACTGATTCCAGCTATTTCGGTAAAGGTAAAGGAAAGGAAAAAGGAAAAGGTGGAAAAGGCAAAGGAAAAGGAAAGGACAAAGGAGATAAAGGAAGCTCCTTCAAAGGCGCAAAGGCAAAAGGCAAAGGTAAGGATACAGCTAAGTCTGCCTCCTTACAAGGAGACCAAACTGGATCTCCACAGGCCTATGAAAGTTCCACCGCACCGAGCTGGGATTCATGGTATGAGGACAGTTATTATACTGACTCCAGTTGGAATTATGCCGCTTATGACGATCAAACGTCTTATACATACTATGCATCACAAGCCTCACGAAGAAAAACACGGAGAAAGAAGAGAAGAAATCAAGCAGGATCATCAGGTAGAGGCACAGATCCGAGCGCGCACCAAGAACCCGTGTTCAACTCATCAGTGAGTTACGTGCCCCAGGTCTTTGAACCATCCGAGGGGCAAGGTGTTGAAACTGCAACAGCGGTGTTTCCGTTGCAGCACACCGTCCTATCTGCTCTCACAGAGCGGATCAATCTTGATAAGAACCCTACCTTTGTCATACTTGACTCAGGTTGTACTAGGGCTATGGGTTCCCGCTATGCGGTGAACAGGCTTATCAAGGCCGTGAAGCAACGTGCCCCAGGCATGATTGATTTCACTTTCTCACCTTCGAACACGAAGTTCTCTTTCGCAGATAGTGAAACAGCTCTTATCAAGGAGCGTGTAACTCTATGGTTCAACACAACTCCAAGAAGAGATACAACCATAGAAGTTCTGGATCAGGGGAGAGTTCCCATTTTGTTCTCCATCGAACAGATGAGGAATCTAAGAATGACCCTCGAGTGTAGTCCCACAGCTGACCTAGCAACGTGTGAAGCTTTCGGTTTGTACAAAACCCCCCTTCCGATTAGTACCAATAACCATTTGGTATTGGACCTTCTAGGCTTCACTTCCACCAGGAAGTATCTCCCTAAGTCAGGTACGTCGTTCAGTGCGACGGAGACTGCTCTAGGAGCTAAGAAGCCAAAGGAAGAAAGAAGATCTTATACTAAGATCCCGGAAGGTCGCTGTCCAGCCTGCGCAGGACAGAAAAAGCCTCATACGTTCCTCAAAGGTTGCGACAAGGCACCTGAAGGAGCAGCTGATCCACCACCGAAGGGCATTCCAGGTAAGAAGAAGCCTCTTCCATCTGATCCGGCAGAATCATCTGCCAAGAAACCTGATCCACCAGAACCATCTGGTGATGCTCCTGAGCCTTCCGAACCATCGGAACCATCATCAGGCTCTAGAGACAAACCTGCAGAATCATCTGCACCGCACGAACCTCCAGAAGAAGAAAGACTTGAGGTTCCACCTGCGAAGACAAAGACTCCAAAGGGTCTTAAAAACCTTCTGAAGAAAACCCGCAAATATGCGGTCAAACCTCCTGTTGAGGAGAAGTCTATGGTCCCAGGAGCTGATGACGGGACGGAGGTAAGACCACTTGAGTCAAGAGAATACCCGGCTCCTGGTACAGACTCACCTACAGGTGAAGAGATTGTCGCAGAACCATCGCCATCTCTTCCCATTGCTCTTCGCAGGATTCATGAGAAGCTTAAGGACCCTGTAGAACTCTATAAGCTTCACCTTAAGCACCGTCATATGAGTACGGATCAGTTCAAGCGACGCACGAAAGCCTTACAGATCCCAAAGGAGATATATGAGCTATATGACCAACTGGTCAAAAAGTGTTCAGCCTGTCAGGAACACGTGAGAGCTCCTTCAAGAGCGAAGATTTCCGGTTTAAGATCAGAGACTTTCGGTGATCTCACCTTCGTAGATCACGGTGAGCTTCCAATTCCCGGCAAAAATAGTCGCTTGATATTTCTTATTCTCTATGACGGAGCAACAAACCTGTTGACTTCCGAAGTAGTCCAGGATAAAGAAGAGCATACTACAATGTCGATTATGAATGACTACTTTGAGAAATTTCAGATCAACCCAAAGGTTGTAGTTGGAGATCAAGCATTCATGACTCCAAAAATGGAGGCTTATTACAATCGGCAGAATATCAAGCCTGTAGCAACAGGACCTGGAACACCATGGCCCAACAGGGCCGAAGCTGCTGTAAGATTGCTGAAGCATCAGATTAAGATCATACTTCAGATCCTGAAGGATGGTGACCCGCAGTATAACGGAATCACCATGAAGTATGGCAACCTCGTTCGACAAGCATGTTTGGCAAGAAACTCTTCGATTACCTATGGAGGAGTTACTCCTTTAGAAATGGCCTTTGGTAGGCGTCCTCGAGATGTTATAACACCAGAGAACGCTGATCCCAATCAGTTGACAGGTAATCCAACTGATACGGAAGTCACTGCGAGAGCCATTAAGGAGCTTGCCAACAGGGCTTACCAAGAGGCACGCCAATCTGATGATCTGCGCAGAGATCTTGCGGCCAGACTGTCAATGACCGAAGGACCTTTCTCTTTGGGAGATAAGGTTTTCTATTGGTCAGAAGATAAGTCTAAGATTGGATCAACTGGGTCCAAACATGGATCTTGGCTAAAAGGAAAGGTGATCTCCGAACTCGGAGGATCCATGGTAGGTGTGGATCTTGGAACACGCATCGTCCGCGTTAATATCTCAAAACTGAGGAAAAATTATGACATAACATCTGATGTGGAGATTCCTCTCGCGCCTGATGAGGAAACTCTGACGTCAGAAGGTTCTGATCACGCAAGTTGCATGGTCACCTTTGATGCTTCCCTGCAGTCGACAGACCTAACGGTTCCGCATCAAGAGTGTCACTGGCAGGTCACCAGCACTGGGAAGATTGACTTCCTAGAACTCTACGGTGGATCTCCCCGTATGAGTCACAAGGCTGCCCTGTCAGGTCTGCGAGTAGGTCAGCCAGTCGACTTGCGTAGTGGTCTAGATCTTGAGCAACCGCAAGGTCGCTCCAATCTTCTTAGGATCATCAAGGAACAAGAACCTACTATTATTGTTATGTCACCCGATCACTCTCAGTGGTCTAGCTGGTACTCACAGTGGAAGAAAGGCTCTGCCAAGAGACTTTCTGTTTTAAAATTCTGTGAATCGGTCGCAGACCACCAAATGAAGCTCGGACGTTACTTTGTTCTTGAGAACCCATACTACAGCAGGCTCTGGTCTTCACCAGAAGCAAAACGCCTGTTTTCCAACCGCAAGATCAGCTATGAGGTCTGTAACCTACAAGCCTATGGCATGAAAGATCCAAAAGGATACTATGAATCGAAATCCTCGATTTTCATGCACAACCTGCCACCGCAGGTTCTAACTCCTCTCCAGAGGCATTCTGCCAAAACGAAATCTCCAACATCTCCACCAGGAGACGAAAAGGGTATTCAAGGCTACGGTCTTAAAACGAAACTCGCACAAGTGTATCCTTATGAATTCTGTGAGACCTTTGCCTCGTGTTTGGCAAGATTCCTGAAGAGAGATACATATGCATCTCATCTTTCTTTAGTCACAGACATACTAGGATACTCTGGAGATGAATGCCTCCAGGGACTTTCGGAACTTCTTGACCAAGAGTATTCACTTTTGACAGCAAATCCTCTCAAGGATTCCAAACTCCTGCAAGATCCGAAAATCAGATCACTTGTTGCTAGAGTAAATTCCTTATCGAGTAAAACTGAATTACCATTGCATCATTCCAAACCATCACCGTCCCTTGATGCCTTGGTGTCAGACATTACTCGCCTTAGATCAAGACTCTTACCAGGGTCTGGTTTCGAACAGTGTACTCTATACAGAGGTACATTTGGAACAGTCAAAGCACTCACCAGTGTAACTGATGGCGTTCTTGTCTTCTGGAACAAGAAGAAGCCCAATTCGACTATGACGTGTTGCTTGCCGCACCAGGTTTCCTGGAATAAAGTACACCCATCAACCTTCTCGGGGGTGCTCTTCCAGATGACAGGCGGCAAGACTTCACCGTCCGTGCGAACACCGCCGGATGTTATCATGTCGGACGAAGAGGTTTCGCCGTCAGACCCGTCAGAACCCATGAGCACTAATCGCTCACGGATCACATCTGACGATGTCTCTATGCCGGAACCAGATCAGCCGATGCCTCCCGGCACGCCGCCGTCGCGTCCTCCTCCTCCCATACCTCCACCGCGACTACCGGCCGTTTCCTCCGATGAGCCCGTGGCTCCTGCTCGGGCTAAGCCTCGCGTGCATCCGCCTCCTCGCGTTCCGTCTCCTCGGCGTCTGGGGGGTGATGTGTCGCCAAGGTCTTCATCGGAAAGGAAAGTTTCGCCGCACAAACAGAAATCACCTTCACAGGTGCCGACACCAAAACCTAAACCGAAGGCACATCCACAGGGACCCATTCTTCCGTTACAACAAGATGAAGAAGATTCTGAAGAAGAACTGGTCCCGGACGACCCCGGACAACCGTCCGCTCCTCCTCACACCTCTGGTTCACCAGAACCGGAGAGCGATGCCGAGTCAGAAGACACAAGGTATTACTCTGATGAGGAAGGTGACCTGGTCGTAGATGAGAAGGACTGGATCCTTCTCACAGAAGAACAGAAACTGTGCAGTAACACAGGTTCTTTCTCCATGCCTCGGTACATGCATGGCGGACCCGTAGACATCAGAGAGGTAACATCAAGAGTGAGGTCAGACCGAACACGGTATAAACCCACCAAAAGGTTCCGATCTGACATCCGTGAAGAGTATGATCTTCTCACGGAAGAGGACAAGGCCTTATCCCTAAGTTCCCCCAGGAACTCAGCAAATCTGACCCAGAAGGCACAACGGAAGGAGGCAACCGCCAAAGAAAAGCGTGAGATGAAGAAACAGTTTGATGAAGCGAAAGCAGCAGAATATCAGAGCTGGCTAGACAATGATGTCTTTGAGCTCGTCGATACACGGAAACTCGGAAACATCCGAAATTATGTCACTGGTCGATGGGTCCTGACTCTAAAAAGAGATAAGGACGGAAACTTCCTTAAGTGCAAGGCCCGATGGGTCCTAAGAGGTTTCCAGGATCGACAAAAGGACATACAGCAAACTGATAGTCCTGCTGCGAGTCGCCCAGGTTTCCGCTTAGCGATTCAACTAGCAGCTAACAAGCTGTGGAATCTGACACACATCGACCTAAAGACTGCTTTTCTGCAGGGTGAAGCCTATGATGAGTCGAGAGACATAATCTGTCAGATTCCTCCTGAAGCAGGTTATCCTCCCTACATTGCAGCGAGGATGAAGAAACCCGCTTATGGACTTAACGATGCACCTCGAAGATGGTGGAACATCGTTGATAAGGCACTCCTGTCTTACGGCCTGGTGCCAACCCGTGCGGATCGCTGTACATATGTTCTGTATGGTAAGAAGTCTGCAACAGCAGATGCTGAGATCAAGAAGTCTCAGCCAAAGACCATGGAATCAGCGATTGACTATCTCCTAGATCCCATAGCAGGCAACAATGCCAAGGGTAGACAGGTACATGGAGTAGTCTGTTTACATGTAGATGACCTGTGCATGGCCGGTGATGACACCTTTCGTAAGGCCGTGATTGAATCGATCAAAAAGGAGTTTGCAGTCGGTTCTGAAGACACGAACGATATTATGTTTGTAGGACAGAGATTAGTCTGGAAGGATGCTACAGCATCAGTGCCAGCACATATCTCAGTAAATCAGAACCTAGCTGTTGAAGCTCTAGAGGAAATTGTTTTTGATAAGAAGCTCAACAATGAGCAACAATGCACACCACAGCAGCACACTGCTTACAGAAGTGTTTTAGGACAGATCAACTGGCTACAAAGCCGGACTCAAGCTCACATCTGTTATCGCTTCAGTCGGTGTGCGAGTAAGGCTGCCAAGCCTACTATCGGTGATATTCGAGAATTGAACAAGCTTGTTAGGATTTTGAAGTCTACTGAAGTAGAACTGCGTTTTTGGCCGCTGAAAGGAAATCTCAGAATCCTCGGTTACCCTGATGCTTCCTACAGGAACAATGATGACAAATCATCTCAGAGAGCACATGTTATTTTCCTTGCTGAAGATCGAAATCCAAAGCTAAAGGGAATGAAACAATCAGCAGCAGCTGCTTCTTCCAAGAAGAACGATTTCTCTGAATCCTCTATTAAGGAAACATCCTCGAGAGGTAGCCTGGTGGATTATGAGTCTCACAAGATTACGACAACCACAATGTCCACAACAGTGGCAGAGCTTAACGCACTGATGCGTTGCTTTGGTACTTGCCTGTTCCTCAAGGGACTTTGGGCAGATCTCTCATCAGAGACCGTACCCATACATATCAGAACAGATGCGAACAATCTTGTGACAACAGCAGGCACGACACACCTTCCAGAGCAGAAGGAAACTCACCACCTCATTCAGATGCTTCGTAAGGAATCCAACTCTGGATCTTTAGATGACCTAGCTCATGTAAGCTCGAAGTACTGCCTAGCTGATGCATTAACAAAGCACTCGGCGCAACCTGATGAGCTTATCAAGGCTCTGGAAACAGGGAATTTACCAGAAACAGACATTCATCCACCCTTCCGTGAACTTCTTCAACATAAAGCTTTCACTGTTCGGTGGATCATAGACAATCTCAAGAATGCCGCCACAGCGGTAGCCTTCCTTGGAATTGATATCTCAACAGAGATTTACCGATTATTTTACTGCCAAGGAATATGGTGGTAGTCTCGTTTGCTGGTAGCACAACCATGTGCTGGATTTTCTATTTAGACTGTTTTCCGTCTAAAAGAAAATTTGTGTCTGCGAGCTGCGTTTTCATTAAGATCGGACATGTTCATGAGAATTATATGTTCTGTATCATCCGCAGCCGCTTTCAGCCTCGAGCCTCACAGCAATCAGCCTTTCGGGCTAACCAAGCGTTCCTGATCCTGTTTGGTCATTGTGCCGTAATGAGCACACGATCAAACTTCCGTAGCCGTGATGGACACGCCCTACCCAGGGCAGTGCAGGCGTACCATGAGCGACATCCACACATGGATAGCTCGTACCCCGAGTCTCGTCGGGAAGCATCACGTCGAAACACCGAACACGGTGGACACCGAATTCACAAACGTGAGAAAAATCACGAGCCTCAATTCATCATCATGGGTCACCAACAGGTGTTCAATCCGCATCCAAGAGATCTTGCTCAATTGATCTCACGATATGGCCATGCGAGTGGAGCAAGGCTCACTCTAAACTCCAGACATGGAGTCAGGCTCTACGAAGGAGTCCTTCAAGGACCATGGGACAACAGTCCCCTTGTATACTGGGATAACAACGTCGGTAATCACGCTCGTGATCCACGCCAGTTCTGTACGATGCTTGCACATCACCTTCAGACAGGCCTCCCACCGGAGGTAGAACAATGTGTGAGCCTTGATGGATCCGGAGAATATGACTATTCCTCCTCAGTGCCAAAACTGGCAGATGTAACAGGTCTCTCACCAGAGATGTGCTTCCACATTCTTTCCAAGACCAACAGAGTCGGAAGGTGGTTGGCACACTCAACAAGACACCTTCAGAACCAGCGCCCAGATCTCTTTGCTGGCCAACACAATTATCTTCTGGACATGTTCAAGTTGGCCGATGCAGAGCTCGCACAGTATACACCACAAGAGATCGCGCTTGGTGTCCTCCTCAACACTAAGTCTAGGTTTGTGGTCACCATGGTTTATAACAAAGATGGCAAGGCCGAAACCACAGATGCCGCCGTTAACATCCCACCGGATGCAAATGTGTTGACCATGAGCAAAATTTTCCTTTCGGCAGTGGGAGGACACGGTTCACGACGAACTCTACCAAGAGCTGAAGAACCAGATCCTGAAGAAGAGAGACCAAGGTCACACATGACCATCTCAGACTTCATGGCAACGGGGAGCAATCCAGTGCAGTCCCGTGCACAGCGTCTCTCCACTAACGCGCCGAGGCCCGTCGGCATGGAGGATTTTGTTCGACAGAACAACCCTTGTTACATCATGCATGCCACGGACCTACAGGCATTATCCTCAATCCTGAGGCACGGTCTGGTACCATCAAACCTCCTAGCGCAGGTGGTTACAGCACCAGATTTCCAAGCTCTCGTGAATGAAAACAGTCGTTCCAACAGGGACACTGTTCAGTTCTCAACGCTAAACCTGGCGAATCCCAATCCGACCATGTTGCGTGCCAATAAGGCACTGCTTCTGGTATTCGATGCAAATAACGTAGTGAACGAGGTCACAAACCTGTGGCAGTCGCAAGTAGGGATGTTTGCTACACCAGATGTAGTGCATGCCCGTACTCTTAGCGCCGTATTCGCACCCTCTGAAACACTCTGGGTATCATCGCAATACGATGAGCTCAAGAGCATCGGACCATGGTGGGCAGACCATTGCTCCGAACAGATGCCGTCAGCGACTTACGAGTCGAAGAAATGGTGCGCAAATTACGGCCGAGAAATCGAATCGGCACTTCGAAAAGTGGCAAGGCGAAATCTGCCACCAGAGCCTCCCAAGGCTAGATCTTCTCACAAGAAGTCTTTTTCTCTGCCAAAGACAGAGGCTGACACAGCTCCAAACCTGGAGCAAACCGCTTCTGCAGGTGAGGTACCTCCGAAAACGGAGACTACTGCAAAGGAGATCCATCCGAGATCCAAGCTCGCCCGGCAGGCCGAGGCTGACAAGGATCCGGACAGTCTTATGGGACAGCTCTGGAACTCCGACGGCACCAGAAGCGCCACCGAAGTTCTTAAGATAACGACAGGTCACAAACCTCCAGAACCTGTTCAGGATACTTCCGCCAACGTAGTTCCTCCCAAGGAAGAATCTTCTGGAACAGAGACGGAACCTGAGGAACCGGATCCTAACCAGGATCGTGACGAAGAATCAGACGATGAGTCGGCATCAAGCGAAAAGAGCTCAAAATCTTCGTCATCCTCAGAACTCCGAGTTGATGTTAATCCGTCTCACAAGACGAACTCTGCACCTGCAGCGTCGGAGGAGAAGAAAGAATCTCCCACGGAAGAGATCACAGAGAAACTTAAGAAGGTCAAACTTGACCAACCAAAGCCTGAAGCAGAATATGTTCAGAGTTCAGACGAAGAGCCACAGAAACCAAAATCTCCTAAAAAGGAGAAGGAGAAATTCCTAGTTCTCTTCGATCCTGAAACAGAAAGTTATTATCGAGTCAACAGAAGCAAGCTCAACCTCGAATACGAGGAACCTGCTGATGAGGAAGATCTCGTAAGAGAACATGAGCGCATCAGCGCTCGACTTCGAGAAAATCGCAAGCACCGAATCTCGAAGTCATCGTCTAACCCGGCTATGCAACAGGAAATGAAAGAGAGAATCTGGGTTAGTCGATGGAATCGAAAAATCCGAAGTCCACTCATGATCAAGGATTCTGAGGCTCCTGACGAAGAGGAGTGGGACAGACCCAGAGATTCGGCATCTTCCTCCTCTGCACCTCCTACCAAGGAGAGATTTGTAGGAGTACGCAGGACAGCCATGAGTCTTAACCAAAGGATACGGCTGATGACACGACCAGATAATCCTCTCTGCGATCTTTGCAACCAGCCTACAGGCTATTTTTGCTATTCCTGTGGTACGATTGTATGTGCAGACTGTCGACTTACCCCACAGGGTAAACAACAGATGTGCGAGTGCATCTTGCCAATCGATTGCCTCGAGGGCTCAAACCCAGACAGCGTATCACTAAGCCTAGTGGTATGCAACTGGGGAAATATGGATCGAGCGCCGGTGCCAGCAGGGAATCCCAAAAAGAAACTCAAACCTGAGAAGGGATTCGATTACCACCCTCTTATTGACATGTGCTTCAACAATTCAGCACATATTACCCTCGTACTCGAGGCAGGAGCACTTGCGTCAAAGTATTCGATCGCAACCATGCGACAACATGAATACAGAGGGATGCTAATCCATTCTCCTCCCAAGGAGCCTGAGGCACCCTCAATGTATATTGGAGTCAAGGGTGACCCAACAACAGACATCTCTCTCGTCCACCACTTTTACCGTCACCGAACAATGAAGCCTAAGGCTGGTGGTCCCAAGAAGCGACTGTGGGCATGCCACGGTGCGGTATGCCGCCTCACCTTTGGGTACCACAGTACCATCAAGGAGGCAAAAGAATGGGTCCACCCATATTCCGGCCAGAGGATGACGAGAGATGAGTACATGAAGATTATCGGATATGACCCTCTCAAGGGTAAAAATCCTGACAAGGATGGACCCACTGATGGCTCTTACCTCTCACCAGAGGCGTGTCTGACACTGTCGGACCTCGACCCTTCGCCGGTTCTCTGTGAATGGAACGGCCATGTCGAGGGTGATGAGCCACCAGAGGAAGACTTTGAGTCATACGCAGAGATCTTCTCACAAGAAGCATCAAACGATCTTGACGAGATGTGGTGTACAAAAGGGCCTTACAAGGTCATCACCATCGCGATCGTCCATTTCAACTCATACATGACTCATAAGGAAGAACAGAGGCGCGAACTGGTGAACGCGTTCCTCAACGAGGTTCTCCCTTTCAAACCGGATGTAATTGCGGGGGATCTCAATAATATTGCGTCGAGGCTCACCTTAAAAGGTGGAGACGTTCACCCGCGAAACGGTTTGTTTTCTCTATACCTGGAGAAGAAACTTGCAGCATTCAACAGAATAGCAGGAAGGCACTCACAAGTGCGACACCTCTGCTTGAACAACTCTGACCAGCACAGACTGGCACGTGCAGATCGTCTACCGCCGGACCCGGCGAAGAAAGTTGCTGACCTCGACTGTATCAACAGTTATATCCTTGACTGGAGTAAAACGCCGCACACGGCGTCACCTAGTCCAAGAGATGCTACACCTGCCGCCGAAAGAACATACTGGGAACGAGTCTCAGATATGTGGCAGGACATGAACAGAAACAGGGATATCGATATCCGTCTGTTTGTCTCAGTCAAGCAGTACTATTCAACTTTTTCTAACCTTGACCTGTGGTTGAGTCCCTCTGACAAAGATTGGCACAGCCCTTTGGGCTTCACGATACAACCAATCCTTACAAAAGGGAAACACAACCGGTCAGATGCCCAGGTTCAGAAGATCGCTGACAAGCGACAGGCTTACAAGCAGCGTAATGCTGAATACTGGGATTACAAAGACTCATTTATGTATTCATCTGGCAACAGCTGGTACGACAGACAGCAACCACAAGGTAGCTATCACAGATATGGAAGATTCTGGGAAAGGCCACAGCCTGAACGTCCCAGCGAGCCTGAAGGCTCTCCTCCAAGAAGGAGCCAGGCATCATCGTCCTCTTCACAACAAGATCTACCAAGATCGAGATCCAGACCTCAGAGAGCCAGTCTTGTTGACAAGCTCAACATGTCTTTAGAGGAACTGGACACACTTGAGGAACAACAAGAGGAAGAACATTTGATCCGTGAGATGGAGAGTGTTATTGAAGAGCACGAACGAGAAACATCAAACCTGATGTCGGCTCAAAGAGATGAAGACGAACAGGAGGAAGAATCTTCCAGTCGCAGAAGAAGAAGGAAGTCATCGCGACCGCCGTCTGCTCCGAGCAGCAAGGCACTCCGAACAGCTGCCACAGCAGCAGGGTTGTCGAACTGGTTCGGACACCCTAATCAAGGCGGTGCAAAGGGAGAGTCTATCAAGACTGATGAACCTTCACTTCCAAACTCACTAACCAGTGAGCAAGACTTCTCCGTCTTCAGCATCGCGTGGAATGTGTTTCTGCTGCTAATGGGCCTACACTGGATGTGGAAGCAGCTCACCAGGGCTCCCATCAGATGTATGGACCGCCAACAATCAAATGCAAAAGCAGCAGCGAAACGACCACCACCATTTCTCGAACCCGAGAATGAACCACAGACGCGTGAACCTTTAGGACCCAACAGGGTCAATTCTGGAGAAACAACGGATTTGCGACCTGTGTGGCACACTTCCCGAAGCGAAGTCTACCATCTTTCAGACAGCTGTTACCAGCTCAAGCAAGCAAAAGATGTTTCAAGGAAGGTGCTGTGTAAAACCTGCCTCCAGGCAGTACAAGTTGCGGAGATTCGCAGGAACGATCCTTTTCAAAGAGGTGATACACGATCACGTGGCACCGAAAGGGACATTGAACGGTTTCAAACCTATGACGATGCAAGTACTACTCCTCATATGAGGCAATTATTCAGTGATGCATTGCATTCACAAATGGCCGAAGAAGCCATGCAGATTACCTATACATCAATCCCTAAGGGATCCTCGGCAAGAGCCAGAGGTACATCTGCACTCGCAAGTGCCTCATCGTCGTCAGTGCCCAAGGCAATGCCACCAGTGCCTAACAAGGCAAACATGTCACCTCCACCTAAGACTCCTCCGCCAAAGGCGAAAGGAACAGTACCTTCAGATCCTCCGAGACCAAAAGGTCCTACCAGAAGAGGAGGTCAAAATCGGCGCATTCAACGAAAAGCAGCTAGAGAAGCCCATAACAGTGGACTCTGCAACCATGCAGACGCTGCACTTGGCGAAGCCAATCAAGGCCAGGCCATTAACACTATGTGCCGAAACATGGCAGTAAGACACGTCAGCTCTATCGATGCAACGGTAGAAGCAGCCGAGCAGTTTACACAACGCGTGCAACAGCACGTAGAAACATATGATGAAGAGGAACCGTGGAGCACGGAGTTTCTACCAGTCGTGGAAGTCCTATTCAGGAACTTGAGCAGCGACGAAACAACTGTCATACATGACAATCATACGGTAACTATGCCTATTGAGAAATATCTCGACCTCCTCAGAATCGCACAATCATTGCGAAACTCTATCCAGAGAGACAAGGAGGAAAGAAAGGATCATCTTGACACCATCCAAGATACTCTATCCAGAGTGGAAATCCTTCTAACAGCACTGAAGGACTCAAAAACAGTCTTCAATCAATTGGTCCATTCCTCACTAGAGATAGAGCGAAGACATAAAAACCTCAAAAATGTCCTTGAGACACTTTTTGACGACCAAAGCTCTGAGGAAGACCAGTCAGAATCTGACCATGAAGAAGTCCTAACTCCTTCTGCAGCACAGTACTGGAACAGCCTTCATGCCCACGCCTTATCTCCCTCAGGAGATGAAAGTGAAAGATCATGGGCGTCCTCAGACGGACAGCTTGAAAGAAGAAGGGCCGAACGGGCAAAGGCTAAGCAGCCACAACCGGCTAAAGCCGAGGCAACTCCAATCAGCTCACAAGCTGCACCAAAGGCCGAGCCAAAGGCGACTACATCCAACCATGGATATGACACTGCAGACGCCGCCTTCACCAGGGCTGAGAACAGATTACTCGGAATCTTTTCAAGTTCCGAAGAAGATCACTCAGACCCGGATGAACCACATCCGAACGTCTATGCTCGAGCCTATGATCCAAACCTGGATCCAAATCTGAGATAAGGAAAATCTCAGAGTTTCACAACAGTGACTCACAAGGCTCTAACAAGAGCACAGTGAAGGGCTGCATAATTCGATAGAAGAACATTACCAGACCTGATCCTGTACAGACGATCTCTCTGACCAATGTGCATGAAAGAGTTCAAAAGGAGTGATTTCAAGAGTGACTTCAACAGTGTACTTCAGTGCTATACCTAGCATAAACAATATGCTGTTTTTATCATGAGTCCAAACTCCGCAACTGTGACAGTGGGCATAATAGTATATGTGTGAATGTGCGGCCATGCTTCCGGTAAAAGAAAATTAGTGTCTGTTTGTTTGCGTAAACCTCTAAAGGGGTAGCTCTAACAGGTACCTACAGCAATGGCTGCATGCTCATACATATACATTCCGCTGCCCATTGGCTCACAGTGGTTTTACCATATTGAGACAAGACAAGCTCTCCTTGCGTAGCAAGACAAAACAACTACTGTCCGTGTGCAGGGCGCTGCCCTTTGATCCTTAGGGAATAAACTGGTCATACACCTCCTAACAAGGAGCATTTCCTTGTGGGTGTATCGGCTCACCCCCCCCTCCCCTTCCCTCCGCCCCTTCGACCCTTCAGCTTCAAAGGCTTCGAAGGCTTTGAAGCCCTCTTTGCCGAAGGGTCGCTGGATGCAGCCCCGGTCAAGCCAGCAATGGCAAGAGCTGGAGTTGGTCCGAAAATTCCCAGGATCGCTTTGCGAATTGTGGGTTTAAGTCCACTTGCCGGCGGCTGGAGCGGCGAAGCTGCAAGAGGCAAGCCGTGCCGGCACACCTGCAGCCCACTCCGCTTGTTCTCTCTCGTTAGTTTCCGAGGGACCTCTAGGGAACCTTCGGGGCCTCTGGGCCTCTCGCACACAGCACTCAGACAGAGCGGGCACGCTCCACACTTTTCACTCTGCTGTTCTTCAGCAGTCCGAGTCTTGAGCCAAGCCCGGCACGGCTTGAGGCTTCAGTACACAGCTCTCTGGACTTCAAACACTTCACAGCTCGTGAGCACTAACAGCGAACTTGGGCTTCAGCTCTCTAAACACTAGAACTGGCTCCTGATGCCTCTTAGGCATCACGCTGTAGCTCTGGCGAAAGCAAACAGGCTTGAGACTCTTCACAAACACTCCAAGCGTCCGCAAAGCTCACTCTGAGGTTCGGGCGGGACGACCGACAGGCGGACCGACCGACCGACCAACAAACCGACAAAAACAAGGTTTCGAAAACATGCGAAATGGTTTCGTTCCAAGCTTTCACCATGCCAAAACAAATCGTACTCACATGACATGCAAAATAAGACTTAGGAGGTCACACAAATCATTCGCCGGGCTGCAAGCCGTCCAAGACGAGTCTGTGAATTCGCATGCAAAGTGAAAAAGAACTTCAGTCTCTTTCGACTCTACGTCCTAGAAAGAAGCCGGCTAGCTACGTCCGCCGAATCTCAGTCATTTTCAGACGAGAGAGAAGCCCTACCAAAAACTGAACTGTACAGGTGGATCTTAAAAGTCCAGGCAGACTGCCTCAGGGTCAAACCTCAGCCACAGTAGCGAGCAAAAAGCCGGAAAGTGAGCTTTGGCGACTGGCTCAAAGCCAGTCAGGGCTGAAACCCCTGCCTTTGCAGTTTCGGCGGCTGCCATTTCCTGGCGACGTTTGGCAACGTATGCCGTGGTGAGTCGAACATGCCGAGAGGTTATCGCGTGTGACTCTATAAGCTGCTGGTTGGAGGCTGTCACTCCACATGCAAAACACCTCAAAAAGTTGTCTGAGAAGACCTAGACGTGAAGTGGTGACGGTGGAGCAGCAGATCCTTGATCCACTTGGCGAGGGGAGAGTCAGCGAGTTGGAGAAGCTCTGAAGGGAAAGGCAGGACTCGGCTCCGTCCTGAGGCAAAGCCTCCGGAGAGACAGACTCTAGAGGATTATCCGGAAGGAAGAAAACTCCGAGTAAGATCCAAAGGGCCTCAAGGCGGACCCTTCATTCTCAACAGGAGGCGAGATTGGGCCCTGAGGATGGTCCATGGCTGCTCTTTTTGCACAGTGCGGCACTACAACCTTAGCTTGGAGCGAGAGTGAGTCCATGGACTCAGCCTCGGAGTGGAAGACCACTCGCGGCCGTGAAGCGGAGCTTTCTCGGGCTTCGACATGCTCAACGGTAGGCAGGGGCACCTTCCCTTTATTGCTCTCTGCAGGGTGCATTTTGCTGCCTGGTGGAACCTTTGTTTGGGCCTAGTTGCACTCGCCAAGCAGCCTGGAACGCAGATGCTGGACAGCACGGCTAGACTTTTACCATGACTTCGGCTGTCTTGGGCGACCCAATTTGGCTTCTACCGTGCATTGCATCGGCGACACACACCGCGTTAAAACCCAAACGCGCCTTGAGGCACACTTCTAGGTTTAGTAAAAGGAGGTGCAAGCCGACTGACTGACTACGTCACGCAAGGCTACAGCAGTGAAAGCTAACAGCACTTTTACACCTTTCGTCGCAACCAACTGTTCACCACGCGCTTGTCACGCAGTGCAAGTCTTGAGCCAAAGTGAAACGGGGCGCAGACAGAGACTTCAGCACACTCACTTCCGCGGTAAGTCCTAAGGACTCCTAACGGCTTCTCTGCACTGGCAACTCTGCTACACGGCCCAGGTGTTCCCCGGACTTCGTCTAGAAGTCCGCTCTCACAGCAAACAAACTGAAAACACTCTGATGTTCATCATGCTTCAGGGAAACACCGTTGTTCGTGAAAACTCGTGAGGAAAACTCCGGTTGGACACGCTTCTGGTAATGATCACTTTCACCGCAAGGTGAGACAGGAAGCGTGAGCGCAGCGACCGACAGACAGACAACTTTTCCCTACTCCTACCGTTCACAGCTACACCTAAGGTTCTCTAAAACTCACAAAGGAGAAAACAGAAAGTGTTCCTGACCTTGGCGAGACACAGGGGCACCATTATAGGATTGAAAATCAACTCCCCCTCATGAACCTGTCGTCGAGAAAAGGTACCGGTCCAGTGGCTGCTGTTGCGTATTGGGCTCGTAGATCTTCTCACGGTCCACGATAGTTTTATGGCTCTTCCAAAAACGGCTGCGGCTGTACAAAGAGGCGTCAGCACCTACCAAGCACTCAAAGCCCTAAGAGCTGTGTGAGCAAAAGCTTCGGGGTAGTGCTGGGTGTTCTTCAGAACGAACATCTTACTATGCTCGTGGTTTCCAGGGCACTTTAATTTATCCATGCAGTGAATGAGAACATGACTGTTCGAGCACAACCTCCAAACCTTCTTCACAGGAAGTGCGTCCATTCCAACCATACCGCAGGCGCAGCCATGCACAAGAGCGGTCTCATGCGGATTGATCTTAAGGAATGACTTCGTAGCGGACCATCCCCAGTAAGCACAACGTTGCGGCCACTCAATGACCCAAGTTGCCGAATCAGATGTGTTGACTAGCTTCAAGAAGCTCTTCCAGAGCTTTCGGTGGACTGTGAAAAGTCCTTTCATCCTTTCATCATAGTGATCTGCAGATCGAGCTTGGTGATACCGCTGCCAAGGCGAACCACCGGTACAGGGCGTCGAAGCCCACACAACAACATGCATGTTCCGACGGTGCGCCGAACGAAGCGCATGCTCAATGAGCTCGATGGTCTCCGGAAGAGTCCCATCCGTTTCTTCCGTCACGGGAATAGCATGGATGCCATAGTGGCTAGCAAGCTTAGTCAACCAGGCTTCTCCAGAGGTGCAGAACTCGACCATCACAATGTAATGCGGTGTCTGCAACCGACAACGACCAACCAACACACTCCAAGGATCATCGACGCTTGCAGAAAACAGACCTTTGAACGCGGCAAACACAAGGCAACGGACCGGGGGCGCATCACCTCGAAGATAGTCACTACGGGTGAGACGTTCCTCAAGACACAACTGTCCTATATGATACCAAGTTTGCGCGACACTCAAGTTCTTTGTTTGCAAGTCGGCGACGTTATCCGTTCCTGGGACGTGTGTAACCAGGATCTCGCCGTTCTCAACCTTATCCTGCAAGTAGCAAAGACGAAGGTCCACATGACGCATCCTTCTCAGGAAGCCGGACATCATACTGACTTGGCGAGCGGAAGAGCTGTCCGTAGGCAGGTTATAAGTGATTCATCTAGGCCCGGGGGGCGTTAACCCTTGCTGCAAACGGGGTCGAAATAAAAAAAGGTTATGAACCGTTTTAGAAAAATTGCATTCGTTCTAATAGGGTTTAAACCGTTCACTCAAAAGCTGCGTTTTCCCAACCAAAAAAAACACGTCCCCTTGAAACAAAATCGGTCCTTTTCTGGTAGCACGCACAAGCCCTCGCCAGTCCAAAACCCTCCCTAACAAGGCCCATAACACATCCCTATTACCGTTCAGAAACTACACAAGCTCAGGTCCTCTTTTTCCACTGTTCCGACACTCACGCTCGGAGCACCTGGTTTCTGTAGTCCCCTGCATTCCCCTGCCTTTCTAGCCGTATACATACTACCCATGAGCCTCTTTCTTCAAGGCGGCTGGCACTGGGCGCATCGCGAAGCCTTCGCGGTAGCACCCTGAGCCTGCTGCCCTGAATGAAAAGTCTGCGGCCCGTGGCCAAAAACTGCATTGGCTGAAAAAGCTCCCCAGCAGCCAGGACGGCAACAGAAACTTCAAGGCCAAGCCTCAGGAACTGCTTCTCAGCATTGATCGTCGTCGTCATCAAAATTAAGATCCAAAAGCTCGTCAAGCTCTTCGCGGGCAGAACGCACCACCCTCAAGTCAGCGATCATCTTCGCATGCTTCTCAGCCAGAAGATTGTTTTTTTCCTCCATCACTTGCACCAGCTGCTGTGCTAACTCCGCGGCTTTGGAGTGCAGAGTTCTGTTCAGTTCCTGCAGCTCACTCACCTTCGACTGGGAGGCTTCTAGCTGTTCTTGCAAGGACTTTTCTGAGGACTTCTCAGCCACCTCATTGCGGGGTTTCGGTTTTGGGCTTGGGTCCTCGTTGATATTCACGATAGTAGGCGGCGGATACAGCTCTACCTGGGTGTCTGGAAAATCGCCTTCCCATTCCAGGCATGCATTCTTGCGCTTCAGGCCAGTCTGGTGCACTGCAGTAGAACTAGCAGCAGGCACAACCGGTGAAGCCAACGTGCGCCCCGCTGCCCAAGTCCCTGGATCAACCTGGCTGTCGAACAGCACAGAGTCGTTGTCCAGCATCACTTGGCTATCGAACAAACGTTGGCTGGACATCCTGAAAGGCACACCGCTCAACACCGAAACTGACAGAGCTTAACTTCTGCGGTTCATGAAATGCAGCAGTACAGCAAATGCTCTCCCCTGTCCCATCCTAGATGATATTAATGCATAAACCTTGGGTGGGACCTCGGGACACAGACCTCAGGACACACAACCCCGGACATGCCCCGGACATCCCGGACATGCCCCGGACATGCCCCGGACATGCCCCGGACATCCCGGACACCACCCCGGACACCACTCCGGACATCCCGGACACCCCCTCAACACAACCCCGTCCCCCCCCCCGAAACTCCTGACATAACCCCGGACACCCAGGACTCCCTACGGCCCTACGGCTTTGGCCCACAACTTTTTTGTTTGTGGGTTGTCTGAGAGCAGATTGTTCACAGGTGAATCGATACATCCCTTTGCAAGCTTCAAAAGTGAAGCTTGGCTGACAGGGAACCCGGTGACACTGTGCACAGTAACACCCTGAGAAACCCGACCTCAACAGTAAGCACGAGTGTGTACCCAAACCGCTTCTCCAGAGCCTACAGCTTCAGATACTGCTGAGGTCTGTACTTGTCCTAGTCCTAAGGCTCTGCTCTCAGACGCTGATCCCACTATTCTCCCGCACGTCTTGGTGTCAGTTGTATCTTCCCAGGGTTCGGAAAAAGGCAAGAATGGGTTAGCTGCAAAAGCAGCAGCCCACAGTGTAGCTGCCAAGCAGCACCCCTGCCAAAGGGATAGCTGCGAAGCAGCACCCTTGCCGATGGGTTAGCTGCAAAAGCAGCAGCCCACAGGATAGCACCCCTGCCGAAGGGATAGCTGCGAAGCAGCACCCCTGCCGAAAACAACTGTTAAAAACCGCACCCCGATGAGATGGGGTTGCGGGGAGCAGGCAAGTGGGTAGCCAACAGTGGCAGCCACGAAGCCAAGGTGAATGATCCATAAGGTCACAGGTTAGCAGCAGAAGCTGCAGCCTGGACGCTAAGGATGCCGCACAGTTCACCTCTCGCGGATCCACTTCAGCAGCTGGCCGGTTCTTTTGGACTCCAGTGTCGGGTCCTGTTGGACCTGCCTCTCCAGGTGAGTGAGAGCCGTCTGGAGGCTTTTGTCAGACACGATGTGAATCCTGGCTCCGTGGCAGGTCTCAGGTCCCTGCAGGCTCAGATGAACGAACAAACAATTCGTGGGCAGCACGACTCCCCTCCCAGGGCGGCATGTCACACACCAGCCATCCCGCTCAACTGCCGTGAGGAACTCTTCTGCACGCATCCGCTCCAGGTGCTGCAGCATCTCGGCCGTCGTGTTGCCGGCTAGCTTCTTCACGGGGAACCCCAAGTAGATCTCCTTGCCTTCGCAGCAGATGCGCAATTCGGGCAAGCCCCAGTCAGTGGACATCGAGAGGCGGCCGGAGTCCCCGGCCATCTGGTAAAAGTACAACTGCCAGATCTCTTGCAGCTCCTTGCTCGAGGGTCGTGCCACGGAACGCAGTGGCACCGGCAGGATCTGGTCCAGCTGCTGCAAGAAGGGCCTGGCCACATTGTCTCTGGTGACCACCGCACACGAATACTTCTGGCTGCTCCTCAGCAGCATCTGCTCCACCCACTTCTTTTGCTCGCTGTAATACTCGTGCCGGGTCACATCCCGGGTAAAGCCTTCCATCGGCGTTGGTGGGAGCAGAAGGGGCACTGTCATCTCATCCTCTGGCTCCGTTGCGCAGTTGATGATTTCATCGGGAAGCGGGTTCTCCTTGAGGTGCTTCAACAGATTGACCACCAAGGCGGGGGTCTCGGCAGCTGCCTGGCTGTTCGGATGATCAAGCTTGGCCTTCTTGTTCGAACCCCTCACTGTCGCCTTCGCGGCCAGCTTGTCCCGCTTCTTCACCTCCTTCTTGCAGTCTGAGGTGAATTCGCGGAAGTTTTTAATCTGCTGCTTCGTGTCCAACACTGCCTGGCAGTGCTTGCCAAGGTGCCACTCCTTCATGTAGGCTGCCAGATCCTTCTCCATTGACACCATGGCTTCGATGTCAAGGCTTTCGTCACCAGCCTTGGTGTTCCATTCTGCGATGGACTCCTCCATGGCAGTCTCCAGGTCCTTGATCTTGCCATTCAGCACTTTCGTCTTTTCCTCGGCTTCTCTCTTCACGGGGACGTCTGACATGCACAAAGCATTCGTCAAGTCCTTGCACAAGGTGTCTGCTGTGGCCTTCTGACGCTTCAACAGCTCGGACATCGAAGCATTTGCCTTGTGGATAGCGTTGGTGAGGCTGAGCTTTGCCACTGCCAAGGAGGGAAGCTGGGTTGCTTGCTTCTCCTTCAACTCTTTCCTCTTTTGATCAGCTTTCTCCTTGAGTGCCAAGGCTTGCTGCTGAAATTCAGCAGCTCTGTTCTCAGCAACTTCCTTCTCTTGCTCCAAATCTCGTCGCACCGCGACGGCCGGAACGTAGGCCTGCTTGCCCTGCTGCTCTGACAGAAGCCGCTCTGTTTGGAGCTTGTCAGAAGCACGTTTCATGCGAGGTCCGATTTCCTCTTCGAAACCATCAAGCTGCTCGCCATCGCCAAGGTCAGTCCGCTGCCGCACGGATGCTGCAACGGTATGGCGGTCCACGACATTTTCCAGACCTCCGTTGTTGACCCGGAGGCAGAGTTCCCCGTTGATCTCCTTGGTCACAACGTCCGGATCTGTGCAGCGCTGCTCGTAGGCTACCATAGCATCCTCCAAGGTACTGTACTGCTTCAGGATCATTTCCCGTGCGCACCAGTCGCGGGGGGTCATGTATCGTGAGCCGCTGCAATCTTCGTTCCCAGTCTGGCGAGTCTCTTCCAAGGCCCCCACTGCCGTTGCGAAGGTCCTGCGGCTTTTCTTTGACTCGGTTGCCCGCTTCCGTTTCTCTTGGCGGTACCACTGGGCACGCTCCGAGGAACCCATCTTGGCCACGCTTCCCCTCAGGGCCTCAGCGCTTTTTCGAGCTTTCTTGGCCTCCTCGCTTTCTTTGGCTTCTTCGGCAGAGCCCTTCTTCGGTGCTTTAGCCATCCGAGAGAGGCACCGGTCTGTGGACGAACAGCAGGAGCAGATCCGCCTCAAGCAGTTCCTTCCAGTTGGGTAGCTCGTCAAGATGCTTGTCTCTTCCTCACACCTGATGCACATGATGCTCTGAGGCATCTCCTGGTCCGGGGCATCTGTCATGCTTGCTGCGGGGCAGGGGAGCACGAGTGTGGGAGCTGAGGGGCTTGTGGAGCCAAACAAATCGCTGCAAGACACAAAAACAAGAACCCTGAGTTCAATGGCTGTCATCAGGGAACTACCCGGCAAGCTTACTCAGCGAACACAGAAGGGTTATCGGAAGACTGTTTTGCACTATTCTCAAGCTTGCTGTGTGCACACACACACACACACACACACACACACACATCTGCTCATCCACCTACCATCCTAGCAGGTCCTATCTACGAACAGGCAGACCGCCACCATGGCAACCGACACCGCTTAGAAGCGCTAGTCGGAATCCGAGAGGTGGATCGCTTCTTTTGGCAGGTTCAAGTGAGGTGGGAAACGCAGCTTGCGCTGAGCATTCTCTGGCATGTCTCGCCCTGAGCTAGTAGAACGCCTCCGTCTGTCGCCAACCTTGCTTCCGGAGCTTTGTGCTGGCTCAGATTCGTTCTTGGAGCTCTTGCTTGCTGGCGAGAGCCAGTTTTTGGATGAAGCTTTGGCTTTAGCCAAACACTCGAAGAGGTGTGTTGCTTTCTCACTCAGGACGAGTGGACTCTGTGGCGCAGCATCATCAACGTCCATGCCCGGATCATCATCCGAAAAAAGCTCGTCAACCAGTCGCTCAAGCTCTAGCTCCAAGTCATCGGACTGGTGACGTGGTAAGTCCTGGGTGCTGCCTTCTGGCTGGTGACGTGGTAAGTCCTGGGTGCTGCCTTCTGGCTGGTGACGTGGTAAGTCCTGGGTGCCATCTAAACCAGCTGTGCTGGTGTCACGAGGCAGAGTCTTTGGGGCTTCCTCTTCAGCTGAAGCCTCCGGCTTTGTGCTGGTGTCACGAGGCAGAGTCTTTGGGGCTTCCTCTTCAGCTGAAGCCTCCGGCTTTGTGCTGGTGTCACGGTCACGAGGCAGAGTCTTTGGGGCTTCCTCTTCAGCTGAAGCCTCTGGCTTTGTGCTGGTGTCACGAGGCAGAGTCTTTGGGGCTTCCTCTTCAGCTGAAGCCTCTGGCTTTGCGCTGGTGTCACGAGGCAGAGTCTTTGGAGCTTCCTCTTCAGTTGGAGCCCTTGGCTTTCGAACCCTGTTGGCCTTGGGGTTGCGAGTCTTTGGGGTTACCTCTTCAGTTGAAACCTTTGGCTTTGTAGCTGTTTTGGCCTTCGGGGTTCGGGTCTTTGGGCTTGCCTCTTCAGTTGAAGCCTTCGGCTTTGCACTGCTTTTGGCCCTCGGTTTTCGAGTCTTTTGTGTTGCCTCTTCAACTGCAGCCTTTGGTTTGGAACCTTTTGTGGCGCTTGGCCTCGGGGTCTTTTCAAGGATACAAGCTGCTGATGTACCCGGTGGCTTCGTGTGCGGCAGAAGCTCCACTGCGCAGGCTTTGCAACGGTTGCCTGCAGTGAGCACGCCAGAGTTGACCGCTGCCTCCACGAGCGGCGAGGCAACAGCGGCCAGCTGCACTGGCGAGAGAGCGTTCCCGATCGCATGCAGGGCATGGGTGTCTCTCGAGAACAAGGCCGCGTGGCTTGCACGCTGCCCCAGAGCGCTGCACCGCTCAGCGATGCTGAGCCACCTGTGCAGTCGCATGACCTGCCATGGCCTCGACAAGTCCTCGCAACTCAGAAGAAACAAAGGTGGCCCCGTAGTCCTCAGTGATGGGATCTTGCCCCAACCCCACTTCCCGCCGAAAGTTCTCAAGGGGTTTCGGTCGAGCTCCACAACAACCGTGTTCGAGGGCAGCGGCTTGCCTTGGGCACGATGCTCTTCGATGCACTGAGATATGGTCTGCTTGTACAATGTGAGGTTAGCAGCGTGCCCTGCACACAAACTCTGCACATCGGTCGCAGCCAAGCTCAGATCCAAAATCTCTTCCAGTGTGACTGCCGGGAGCAGATCCGTGCAGCACAGGGGGGCAGGGAGGAACGCCTGCATGGGGTCTGGCAGGCAGTCTCTCCTTAGCCCTCTGATGAAAAAACGACCTCTCTTGACTGGCAGAAACTCCGCAGCATCCTTTTTCACGGTGTCTACCAAAAAATATGGCAGTGACACTTCAAGTCTCAAGAGCATCTCATTCAGAAACTCAGCATGGTTGGCATCAGCCAAATGTGAGCTGTTTTCCAGAATGAAAAACAGAAGACAGCCACGCGAGCCTTCCTCACATATCATGCTTACAACTGATTCAAAAACATCTGTGCGGCCTTTTTCGTCCTGGGCGCCCTGCCTTAAACCTGTGGAGGCAAAAGGCTGACAAGGGGGCCCGCTTATCAAGCCTTCCGCACTTGACAGTTTTGACAGCACGACATTCCTCTCGATGTCCCCTTCTTGCAAACCCAGTTTGACTTCCGAAGTCCCCTGCAAACCCTGGTTTCGCAGAGCTCGCCAAAACGGCACCAAGTCCATGTTGAAATCGTAGGCTGCGCATGGCCTGTAAACAAGCCCTGCTTTCTGCATCCACTCTCGATAAGCAGAAATGCCTACACAGGGCTCAGCAACCACAGGTGCACGCCCGAGCTTTGAGCTCCAAGGACTCATCGCATACAGGAGCTTCGCTGCCCCAGTCTCCATCATGCTGCAACCCACTAAAAACAAAAGCTTGGCTTGAGAAAGAAAAGAAATCAGGATGATGGCTCCGGCTGTCTACGCTATTCTTGGAACTGGCTTTGCTCACTCTCAGTGACAAACTCAGGACTGATGTAAACATTTCCACCCACGGAAAAAGACAAGCAATCATGCAATGCAGTCTCTCAGTCAGGCAATTGGGTGGCACAGTCTACCCTTGCAATGCACTTGTTTCCATTTCCATGCAAGGCCTTGAGACAGGCAATCATGCAATCTCTGAGTCATGCAATTCGGCGACAGCATTCCACCGCAAACTCTTATTGTCTGCGACAGCATTCCACCGCAAACTCTTATTGTCGGCGACAGCATTCCAGCATTCCACCGCAAGCTCTTATTGCCGAAAAAAAAACCGCACTCAGATTCTGGACCCTTCCTTCCACCATTGCCACCACCAAGTGGTCCCATCATCTGTCTCCATTCGTTGACCCTTCCTTCCACCATTGCCACCACCAAATGGTCCCATCATCCGTCTCCATTCGTTTCCAGCACCACTTCCAAATGATAGTCGCAACCCTTTCCCCTCGCGGGGATCTGGATCGCTCGGATCGCTCCTGTGTGCGGCGGGTGATCACACTAGTGATCACACTGCTGCCCGCCTGCGGCTGGGTCGCATCAGTGATCACACTGCTGCCCGCCTGCGGCTGGGTCGCATCGGTCTCATGCACTGGAGAGTCACCTCGTTTGCGTTTGCCAGGCATACCCCTGGCGCTTTTTTTCTTTGCTGCTAACACAAACAAAGCCTCGAGAGAAAACGGCTGCTGTGCAAAGAGTTTAGAGGACGCAGAGGACATCATGAGACGTGGGCGGGACCGGGGCTGGGCGGAACTCGGGCGGGACAAGGGCGGGACATGGCGGGACGTGGGCGGGACATGGCGGGACATGGGCGGGACATGGCGGGACATGGGCGGGACATGGCGGGACATTGGCGGGACATGGGCGGGACACGGGCGGGACATGGGCGGGACATGGCGGGACACGGGCGGGACATGGGCGGGACATGGGCGGGACATGGCGGGACACGGGCGGGACATGGCGGGACACGGCGGGACATGGCGGGACACGGGCGGGACATGGCGGGACACGGGCGGGACATGGCGGGACATGGGCGGGACATGGCGGGACATTGGCGGGACATGGGCGGGACACCCAAAACGGCCCCAGACACCCTCGGCCCCGCCCCGGACACCTTTCCCGGGCCCCGCCCCGGACATCCCGGACACAACCCCGGACATCCCGGACACGACCCCGGACATCCCGGACACGACCCCGGACATCCCGGACACGACCCGGACACGACCCCGGACACCCCGAACACGAGACCCCCAAACAGGTGCTAAATCCCCTGCAAACGCCCTCCAGAGCCCTCCCAGTGCCCCCAAAGCCCCCCCCGAAGACCCCCAGGGCCGCCCCCTTGAGAATTCACTGTGTTTTCTGTGTTCTGTCCTCTTGTGGCCTTAAAACCCTTTATGAGTTCAACATGCCCGGCAAAAACAAAACTGAAACGCTTCAGTAGTTGTTTTGCAACAAACGCTCGACCGTGATGATTCCTGGTTGTAGTTTTTTCTGGCTGTGCACTTGACCACACGCCCCGCCAGCCTGCTGAGAACGAATCTTTTTTGGCACGACTGTGCTCGGCAGTGCTTGGTGAGTGGAACACTGGAGCTACTTCCGACTTGGCCTTTTCAGCTTCAGTTGTGCTTGGTGCCTAAGGGTTCAGGTTTCCGGCTAAAAGCTTAAAAGCTGTAGTAGCTGTATTTTGCTTGGTGCCTAAGGGTTCAGGTTTCCGGTTTCCGGCTAAAAGCTTAAAAGCTGTAGTAGCTGTAGCTTTGCTTGGGGCCTGAAGGCTTTCGTGAGCTAAGGGCGGGTGAAGGCCAGTCGGGCTCCTACCCTACGGCCTGGCTCTACGGCCTAGCTACCGCGGCCTAGCCTCCTCTGCGAGAGCCGAATCTTAGGGCTCTGGGTCCAGGATCGCACGGATCTTAGGACACCAGGCCCAGGATTCTTCCTCTCGCCCAAAAATCTTCGATGTTAGGACTACTGCTGCTGCATGTCCAGCATCTTCGTGGTGGCATCGAAAAAGGCCAGCATCATCTGGGGGATCTGAGGGCTCTGGCTCTGACCCGCCACCATGGCCCGATCCCTTGGCGATGATTTGCTGCGGCCTAGCTGCCCTGTCGGCTCCTTCCGCGAATCGCGCCCACGGCGGCCGGAGCTTGCCGCAGGCTCGCTCGCCCTGCGGCTGCGGGAGCGGCCCGAGAAGCGTCGGTCCATGTGCTCGCTGCCGCGGGAGCTCTTGCGGCTCCCTCGAGAGCTTGCCTGGCCGCCGCCTTTGCGGCTCCCCCGAGAGCTTGCCTGGCCGCCGCCTCGAGAGCTTGCCTGGCCACGGCTCTGGCGGCTCTCACCACGGCTTCTCCGCCGCCCACGGCTGCCATCATCATCTCGGCTCTCTTCACGCCGCGGGCCACGTCTGTGCGGCGGCTCCTCCACACGCCCCCTGCTCCGCAGCTGCACCGGCGGCCTGTGTTGGCTCATGCTAGCCGCCCGGTCCTCCTTTGATGGCTGCTTCTTCCGCTTATTGTGCATGGCCTGCAAGCATTCCTTAGCCTCGTCGGAGTTCGGGTGCGTGCCCAGGCAGTGCTGCAGCATGTCCCACCTGCGCATGAACTGCCGTGAGCAGTGTCTGCACTGGCACGCACCCGAGCTCGCCTGCTCTTCCGCAGGCTTTTGGCCGGCCACATTTTGGCCGGCGGCGTGGAGCCGCCACTGGCGGCAGTATTCGCTGTTCTCCAGGTGGCTTTGCAGGCCTTCTTTCTTCACACACATCCAGCAGTGCTCGCAGCGAACGACATCTGCCTCGTCCGCTGAGTGCCGGCTGCGGTTCTTCCTCGCAGGCCGCGCTGCAGGCTCGCCCTCCGCCGCCTCCGCCTCCTTGTCTTCCTTGGGCTCCTTGGCCTTGCCGCTCTCTTTCTCGTCGGCCTGGGCCTCGTGTGCCTGCTTGGCCTCCTTGGCAGCGGGGGCTGCACGGGGCTTTTCTTTCTTGCTGGAGGACTCACTGTTGCCTCCGCTGGAAGAGCTGCTCTCCTTCTTCTTCTTGCGCTTCTGAGCAGCCTCCTCCTTTTTGCCACCCTTTTCTTCTTTCTTCTTCTCCTGGTCGTGGTCCACCACCACGATATCATCCTTCCGCGACTGGGAGTCCGGCTCCTTGTCCTCGTCCTTCTTAGCCGCCTCCTCCTCCTCAGACTCCTCGTCGTCATCCTCGCTGCTTAGGTCCACCTGGCCAGGATTTTTTTTCGGCGCCGGCATTGCTGCAGCCCCCGAGGGGTTAGCAGCAACACCGCCACCTGTGGCTGCACCGTGGGCTGCACCCGTGCCAGCAAAAGGGGCCGCCGCCGCCGGCGGATGCGGCGGCAACAGCGCAGGCGGCCGGTGTGGGAGCTGCGGCTCGCCCCACTGGTTGTAGACCACCGGCACCCACCTGCGAGCAATTTTTTTTAAGGTGTTGGGGGTTTTGCTTTGCTTTTGAGAGGCTAATCTGTTCCAACAGACACCTGCAACTGCAACCTGGCTTGCTGCTACACCTATAGCGGGGACGCTAAACTGACTACTGTGCATCCTGTAGCTCCAGGGTAGCTTCGTGCAGCCCACAGACCAGGTAGCGTGCCGATCCATAGTGCAGCCTGGGAAATGGGTTAGCGTCGAAAACGCAGCCCGAAACCCAGGTGAGCACACGGTGGCCGCATCTGGCTCTGTGAGTTAGCAAGCTTCTTACTCTAGGGGCTTAAGGACTGCCTGGGTTTCAAAGCTTTGTAACTTTACAGGTTTCTCACCGCAAAGCTTTCGAGACTCGACTACACTTCTCCCTGCCGGCCTTCCGTAGTGGGAGAAATGCCAATGCATTGGCCCCTGCACAGCCCAAAGGAGCCGAAAGGGGCTGCGGGCAGTCACACATGCACGGGCAGTCACACATGCACACAGTGACCGAGGTACTCTTGCAGCAAACGGAAGCAGCACAGTCAGCCAACACGTGTCCTGCATCCAAACAATGCAACAAACTAAAAAAAACCCTCAAACGTTCACTCTGACTGCCGTGTGTTGCATCAAGCGATCCGGAGCATCATGGCATCCACCTGCTCTTCACTTGGCTTGTCCGCAATGTGAGCTTCAGCTCTGCGGTGGTGAGCTGCTCGCATTTGCCAAGCAAGCAAAAAGGCAGCAGCCCGCCTGCGGCTGCCATGATGCCGTACAAACGTGTACAAGCGGCAGCCGCTGTGTGTCTCGCAAGCAACGAATGCTCGGAGCTGACCGCTGGAGTGTGTGAAATTGTCAAAATGCACTACCTGTGTCCTACCGCCTCCCAAGTCGATTTCTAGAGGAGCGACACGTCTACCACCGCTGGCCATGCTTGGCTGCGGCTCTTCTGCTTGCATGAGCTTTTCAGGCAGCTCTTGCACAAGCTCTTCTAACTCGGCATCATCAGCCTCTGGGTCAAGCTCCAGACCTGTAGCCGCATCTCTTGTCAAGCTGCGGCCAGCAGGTCTTTTTTTCTTCTGCGCGAACCGAGCATTGATTTCCTCTGCAGAAGCATCCCGCAAGCTGCTGAGATCGTCCTGATCCACCAAGAACTCATAATACTGCTGGGGGCCTTTCAAGTAAATGCCCGACAAGTTGCCGGGCTTTCCCATATAAGCCGACTCAGCATCAAAGCTCTGAGGAAGGGGAGGCTGCAAACTAGAACGTCATCTGGAAGACGTTTCTCTCCCTGCTTGCGATGCCACGCTTCCCGGCCCAGCCCTGGCTCCCAGCCCAAGACAAACAACAAACGAATTAACTCCAACTTTGATCGGCCTGGCATCTGGCCTCGAGTCAAAGTCGTTTGGTCAAGCTCCCAAAGCAACAATGGCCGTGCCAGCACCAAGCTTGCACTGTAGGTCAACTTGCCCGTCAAGGCGACGGATACATCTGAGAACATATCAGTCTCGCAGATGACAAGACCTCGGTCACGCAAGCCTTCCAGTGCAACAGCATCGAAGTGTTCAAGGTCTGTGGCATACACAGCAGATTCAATGCCGATGGCCCTTGCTCGCAGCAACTCTTTGATAGCTTGCATTTCTCGGTCGCTACACGGAGCACCGTAGACCTGCAGCACCGCAGAGTCGTCCGCATTCTGCACGACATGGGCAGGGGGGTGCAGGATGTCGAGGGCATCTTCCACATGCGGATCCGGAGGCGGTCGACTCAACAAGCAGGCAGGATCGCTGTCTAAGACAATCTCTGGAAGTTTCTGCACTTGCGGCTCCTGCAGCAAACCTGGCTGCGTGGACTCGTCTCCCAGAGCCAAGGCCAGTTCCGCAGGCATAGCACGCCAGAGCAAACAGTTTGCACAAAAGGCTTTCAAGTTCTCTGCTGTGCACACCCGTGCCAAGTCGAGAACCTCGATCCGCACATTCGTGCACGCCACCCGCACATCTCCACCAAGGCCGTGCACGCCCTGGGAAACATCCACGTCGTGGAAACGCTGCACAACCACACAGCTGCGGCGGCCTAGCTTCGGGTCTGTGATGTGTGCAGCAGGTCGCGAAACACGAGCATCCGTTCTTGCTTCTGGCCTGGCATCCAGCACCGAGCAGAAAACCGAAGCACGATCACTTACCCGAGGGTGGACGTCGGCTCGCAGAATAGACAGCAGCACGTCGGTTCTGAAGGATGCGGCTGGGTCTTCACATCTCCGACCCCTGTCGACAAGTAGCTCAAAGACATGCGTGGACACACTGAAAAACACGCCCGTCGCCAAATGGCCTTTCAGCCAGTTCACTACCTGGTGGGAAGCACTCGGAAGCTTGAAGCTTCCGGCCAGTAACAAAGTCTGATCTCTCAAAGTTTGGCGGTAAACGGCATCAGCACGAACAGAGTCCTCGCAATCTTTGAAGTGGTCTTCCTCGCTATACCCGTACAAGCGGGAAAGCCTCTTTGGCGTGTCCATAAGTCGAACCTCTTCGTGAGTGAGCATGTGCTCCAGCAGGCTACTCCAAAGGCGCCTGCTGCGCCAATTGTTGACCAAGAAAGCGAGCTGTTTCTCATCTTCCAGCATCTCCAACACTTGATCTCTGCGCTTGCGGCTGCAGACAACTGCAGGCCCAGCCTTTGTGAGACCACGGTTTGCTGCAACCTTGACACCGACATGCTCTCTCTCCGTGTGTCGCTCGGACAAAGAAACAAAGGCATATTCCTGTACTTTCCAAAACAACGCTGGCCATCGATCAAGGGGCACGTCATCCTCCGAGTTCAGAAACTCTCGGAGCATGCGGCCTGTGTCGGTTGGTCCAAACAAAGCATGTGTAACAGAGTCTAGAGCGCCGACTTGGCCACTGGAGATCATGTTGTCAACGTTCTGAAGATGTGGCCGAAGAACCTTTTTCACTCGGCCCCAAGTCTCGCCCATATACCCCGCAAACGCTGCGGCAAACACCCATGGTACTTGCTGAGCATACGCAAGCTTTTGCTGGATAACGGCAACAAATACTTTGTTGCACGTGTCCGCCATGTGCGCCATCCGACTTGCAGTTTCACTAGAACGAGACAAGAGATGCGCAAGAACACTAATCTCGTTGTTTGTCATGGCATCTTGCAAAGCTCCCTGGAGATTACCAACCGCAAGCCAAGGCAAGCGCCTGCCTTTCCAACAACAGTTTATCTTTTCCCGGTTTTCTGGGTCTGTCAGCTGCTCCTGATGGCAGTGACAACCCTCGAAAAAGTGGGCCAGCCTGGTGGCCTCGGCAGAGAACTGATGCGTCCACACTGCCATGTCGAAATGGCACTCGTCTGCCAACGCTTCCGTCACAGCTCGAATTGTGACTGACGAGCTGTCCCCACCAAAAACAGCTGGGTTCCAATATTTCTTGAAGGTGGGATATAGAGGAACCCAAACCTTCAGCACTCTTGCGAGCGAATCCCACCTCCAGTCTAAGAGGTCATCCATCCGATGCAACAACCGTCTCTCCTCGGGGCTCGCATGCTTCATCATTCTCACAAGAATTACTTCTGAGTAACTCTTTTCTTTGCACACACGGGTGATGCTGTTCAACTGTTTCTCGAATTTTTGCCAGGTTTCAAGCTGCTTCAAGCTGAATTCCAGTGCGTTAAACACTATGTGTAGTGTTCCCGGTATGTGTAGAGCGGAATGAAAGAGCGGCAATTCACGAAAATCCTCCTGTATTGCCTCGCTCGCCAAAGCTTGAGCGCCCACAATACTCTGGACCTCAGAGCAACTGCGGACTGGAAACGATGCTATGCCTCGCTCCGTTCCTTGATCGCTTAAGAAGCCCCGAACTTCCGAACGATACGTCTCAAAGAGAGACGCACCACTCTCAACGGCAATCATATGTACCATCTTGCTTGCCTTCGAAGCTGTGCTTCCTTGTCCTCTCGCAATTGTTGTACACAACATCGAACGCCTCTGGTGTTCAAACCCTTTGAAAGGAGCTACATTTCCACCCGCATCCCTTGGAAGCTCGTCGGAACGATAGAGCAGCAACTCTTCTGTCGCACAAAAATAATCATAATTCGCTTGCGGGGAACTGTCAGGACTGATGTACCTGACAATTCGCAGCGACTTGTCTGCCCCACCACCTGGTGGGGCAAGGAACCGGCGAGACAAGGAATGCAAGGCATCAAGCTTTAGCAAGATATTCCGCACATGCCCATGCGACACTTTCATGTTGTCTGCCAGACCTAAACTATCTGGCACTAACATTCGAAGGACGGTGCGAACCACATCTTGAATGCCTACCGTTGAGCTGAGCTTGTAAGCGAGCTTTCCCAACAGGATTTCTTGCATGGCCGGCCTGCGCACTTTCTTCATCTCGCAGGAGGAAGAGGAACCACTGTCGGCACCATCACTGGGGCTTCCTTCTGCCGCAGCAGGAACGGTTCCGGGCAACTGGTGCCCCAAAGAAGTCACAAGCCCACCAGGAACCACGAACTCCTTGCCTATCTCCATCAAATGCTTCATGACAGTTGGTGGCAAGCGAACCATCCAGAAAGGACGCCCTAGGTAACGCCTCGCAGTGCCTACTTCAGGCTCCGCCGCCTGTCCGTCTGCAAAGCAAGTGTAAAGGCCCTGGCGATCTGCAACGGCTTCGAAGATGACGCTTGGCGCAGCAGCTTGAAAAACCCATTGCGCTTGCCCTGCAGGCAAAACCGCCAACCTGCCAGCCAAGGCGGGCATCGCAGGAACAGGAGTCACCGCACCCTGGTTAGCAGCTGCAGGTGCCCGGCACCAGGCACCTGCCACTGCAGCCTGGGCAGGCCCCAACTGGACAGCTGCCCTGAAACGAAAAAGAGACTTCAAACAGCACTTGAACATCTGGTTTCGGGTTGTCTGGTTCTGGAGGGACATCTGCTTAGCGGCGAAATCTCGATCGCGACGTTTCTGACGCCGAGCTCGCCAAGTATCTTGCTGCTGCAAGTGCTCTTGGGCACCCAACGGCTTGATGCATTTTCCCCCAAGCTCAGCAACACAAAACAAATAATTCCCTGCAGCAGCGGTGCCCAGAGATTCTGATTCGTCGCCACAGGTTTTCGCATACAGAAACAAAACCTCTGCACGGGAAGCATTTCGAAGTCTGTCCCTATATCGAACAGTCTTCAGGGCACCTGCAGACCTGGGAGGCCTGGGAGCTTCCTCGGCCTCTGACTCGGACTCTCTGTCCTCAAGCTCACCGTCCCCAGGATCTGGAAGCCTAAAGATGGCAGGCTCTGCCATAGCACTATGACACTACACAACGAAAAGATCTGGCTTATCTTGGCTTATCCAATGTAACACCTCAAGCAAGCTAGGCTATGCCTACTGCCTACGTCCTCTTGCAAGATTGGATGATAAGTTGTCAAGCTGTCACTGTCACGTGAGTCATGTGCCTGAACTGTGCTGCGATTCGGATTCCCAATCATAAAACAGCCGACAAAGTCAGGAAGATATGCTTGCTTGCGGTTTGCAGTTTGGGTTGGCTACATCACAAGTTGTAGGTTTGTAGCTTTCACGACGATTTTGTTCCAAAACGTGCCGCGTTTTCTTGGGAAGGGACGATACTTGTTTGGAGAGGCTGTTGTTCTTGCGCTGACTGATCGATGGAAAAATAATCAAACCCTACTACAACAAATCATTTTCAAGTCCAGGGCTTGGAACCCATGCTCCAAATGCCCTGAACCCTCTTGCGGGTCACGCCCCCCGGGCCTAGATGAATCACTTATAAGGCAGGTATAGGGGTTGCGCAACGCTTTCGAAAAGGTGGCCCAAAAGCTGCCCCAATCCTACAAGCTCGCGCGCCATCTCAACCATAGCGAAAAGCTCAGACTCCGCACTGGAGAGTGCTACGATAGGCTGGAGCCTCGAGTAAGTCTTGATACAATTCCCATTCAGGTAAATCACTCCTCCGCTGGTGCTCTTCCGTCCAGTAGAGCGCTCAGAGGCCCAATTAGCGTCGCTGAATCCAACGAGGGTTGCAGTCCCAGGTTGAGCTTTGGAGTCCTTCTGAAAGACCTGAACAAGATCGGGAACCTCCAAAAGCCAACGAAGCACTTTACGCATACAATCCTCATGCACAGCGCGCGGACAGGCTTGACCTCTAGACAGCATGGAGTGAAAATAACACAAATCCCCCCTGGTTTGCACAAGCCAGCCTAGTTTCCCTAGGGTGCTTCTAAAGCGGCTCGCGGCTTCAGGGGAGAGCTCTTCGGAGGGCTTCTCGGGGTCTTCCTTGTCAAGGATCGATCGGAGGTCTGGTGGTGCAGTGCAGGGCTTCATCTTCCTGCGGTTCTCCTGGCTCCACCCAAAAGCCTCGAAGATCGAATCGACGTATTCTTTCTTCACAGCCAACAAGATCTCATGGCCACGCTTGATTATCTCACGGCCTAGGAATCCGATCCTGCCGTCCTCATCCAAGCGTCCAGTCAACTTGACCTTAAGACGGCCCATGAGGAAGTCTAGAAGCTGTTGGTTTGCCTCTTTCGTTCTTGTGGCTAGCAAGATGTCGTCGACGTACACAAGACAAAGCACAAGGATGTCTCCCCAATACCCTTTGTACAACGTAGGTTCAATAAGAGAAGGAAACAATCCCAACTCAGCAAGAAGTCCAGCAAGATGCTTCTGCCACGAAAGGCCTGCCGATCTCAAGCCATATATGGCTTTCTCCAGGATGACGTAAACCTTAGAGCCATCAAGGTTCTGAAAGCATCCCGGCAACTCAAGCACGGTATCAAGAACCAACTTGGCATACAAGAAGGCAGTCGAAACGTCAAGTCCCCAAAGGACAAGCGTATCCTGGACAACACGACAGATGAAAGCCTTGAAGGCCTCCACAGAAGCAGTCTGGCTCGCAATGCCCAAGTCAAGCGCCGAAGGTTGATTGAAAGCAAAGTCTTTTGCAACAAGGCGCGCACGCACAATGTGCTGATCGTCAACATCAACCTTGTCAGTGAAGACAAAACGCGACTTAATGATCTTGGCACCTGTCTCCTGGCAGTGGGTCTTAATCTCATCATAGGTGCGGGCGTTGCCGACACCCAAGTTGTGCATAGCAGACACCTCTTTCTGCATGCCAACCCACGTTTTCTCAGGATCCAAAGGCAAGCCACTGACATCATCAACCACAGAAGTGGGCTTGATGACCCACACCTCCCGATCACCGAAAGGCATGGCTACCCCCTCATCGGGGTTACTGTGCTGAGCGGGTGCTTTTCTCTTAAGCTGAGCAGCAAACAAGCCGACCTCACCGTAATCAACAGGACTCAGGTGATGCTTCTGGTCCGGAATCACTGAGAACATGAACTGAGGCATGCTCGTACTGTCAAGGACATCCGGGACCTGAGCAACATCCATGGGCACAGTGTAGTCGTCCATATCAACCTGATCCATCTCAACGTCCCCACCAGGGAGATACTCCTGAGGGAGCTCAGAGTCTTGGGCTGCTTGTGAGGGTTCGGGCACCAGGTGCTGCAGATCCTCAGGAACAGGAGACCCAGGAAGACTGGGCTCGTAGTCCAAGCTCTCTTCTTCAAACTCCACAACTTCAGGGTTCGGGTTGATTTTTACTTGAGGCTTGTCAGGGGCTTGTTGCTGTTCAGGATTGTCAAGATCACCGAGCGTATCCCTGATGTAATCACGAAAGCGAACTTTGCAACGCCTAGAGTGGAAGCGTGATCTACCTAAGCATCCCGGACAACGTGCCGTTTTGTTGTTTTCAAGCCATTCAGGCGCCGGTTGCGGCAACGGGATTGCTTTCCTCGGTAGGGCCACCCCTGGTAGGCTTTCATAATCAGGCTCATCAGGATTAGCCTCGGCGATAGTGGGTAACAAATTCGACGAGAACGTCACTGGGTAGGCCATCTTGAGAGCCCGGGCGACGCATCTTTTCATAGACCCATTTGAGAGTCTGATCATGCAGTGATGCCCTTGCCCACCAATCACGGGGCCGAGATAGGCACCAATGTCGTATCGACCATCAACTTGTGATGCAAGGTGTTCTGGGGGCTGAATGTACATGATGCAAGCGAAAGGAAACAACAAGTGAGGCGTGTGACTCTCACCCAAAGCTCGCTGCAAAGGACTCAACAGTTGACCCTGTGACGTTCCGAACCGGTTGTGTGAAGCAGCCGCATGGCTGTGAAGCAATTCCATCGCTTCCTCATTTGCCAACAATTTCAAGCCACTCACGCCCTTGGCGTGAAGCTCGTTGGCCAAAGCGGTTTCTTTAAGCGTGCGGATTGCTCTCTCAGCTACCGGGGCGTGCCTGCTAGGAGAGGTTTTGGTAGAAACCGAACTCCCACCTGTAACCTCAACAACCTCGGCTGCTATGGCTGCTAAAAGCGGTTCCCCGTCATGTACAACATGAACTTCTTTGAGACCGAATGATTTGAGGAATTTGACTAGCTTCCCCACGGTGACTTTTCGGTAATCTCCTGCATAGGTAGCAGCTGTGCCTACACAATACGTCGGTACGTGTACCACAGCGATCAAACGGATGCCTCGATACCAGTATTGATCCATCTGCACCTCAAGTGGGTCGACACTTTTGCGTGTTCGGGCGGGTGAGAGCCCTTTAGATCTTACACAGCTAGGACAGCCACCCCAGTAGGGGGTATGACCCTGACGTTGGTGGCGCAATCTAGCTTCGGCACCGATGTTTTCGGGGAGAGCTTCTTCAGGGTCTACCGGGGGTTTGGTGTTGTTCGGGGTGGTTCTCTCTAACCCTTCACGGTCATCACCATCATCATCAAAAAGCTGCTCTAGCTCTTCAACACCAATGGCACCACCCACATCACCTGAATCAAGCAATGGGCGACCGACCGACATGCACGCTGAACTACCTACTGGCACGCAGGCTGCACGACCTACCTGCAAGCAAGCTAGACTACCTACCGGAACACAAGCTGGGCAACCTACCTGCACGCAAGCTAGACTACCTACCGGAACACAAGCTGGGCAACCTACCTGCACGCAAGCTGGACTACCTAGCTGAACACACGCTGGGCAACCTACCTGCAGCACTTCTCTGACAGCGGCACTCTGCAAGAGAACTTCACGAGCTCTCTCTTTTGGCTGCTGATCAAGAGCGGCTAAAGTTACAGGTCGCTGTCGCTGCTGATTGCCTCGACCTCTTCGAGGTCTACAAGCGGAGGAACCAAAGGTGCCGGTTTCGCTGCCGTTGCCAAACTGGTCGGCGGCGCCACAAATATTTCCTCTGGCGTGGGCATCTCGATGGTGTAGTGAACGCCCACCACCGCCCGTGGCTTTGGCGCATGCTTGGATGCCGGCATCAGCTTCTTTGTTATAGGCCTTGGTGTGGCTGCCGGCGGCATGAACGACGGCCTTGATGTTGGAAATGGCGCCCGGAGAGAAGGCGCTGCTGTGGGCGATGGCATCGGCGCTGAACTCGGCGCCACTGGTACTGTACTCGGCCTCGGTGCTGTGGTCGGTCGGGCCGGATAGGGCCTGTAGCGGTAATCCATGGGGATCTGCGGGGGCACGTGCATCTGCATGGGCACCGGAATCTGCATAGGAACCTGCATCTGCATGGGAAAATGTATGGGCACCTGCATCTGCATTGTTGCTGGCACCGACCTTTGAGCTGGAACTCGAGGAGGCTCCGGCGTATTCTCCACCTTGGGTGGCGCCGGCGGAGGGCTCGGCATCCTTGTCGAAGCGGCCTTTGCTTGAGCACTGGCCTTTGCTCGAGCCGCGGCCTGAGCAAAGTCCGTCACTTCTCTCTGGCCCAAGAACCCCATCCGGGCACCTTCCATGGCCGAGAAGGGCATATGCCTCGTCGGCACCACAGGATCCACCGTCGCCACCGGAGGTGTTGTTGTTGCCACCGCCTTTGCCACAGGGGCCGGCGATGTCAAAGGAGCCGGCGTTGCCACAGGAGCCGGCGTTGTCAAAGGAGCCGGCGTTGTTGTAGTCGCGCCCTTTGGCGGCTTTGGAATCGCTGCTTTCGGACCCTTCGGCGGCTTTGGAACCGCTGCTTTTGGAACCTTTGGAGCGGCAGCCTTCGGAGCGGCCCTCGGTGGAGGTGGTGCTGTCCAGATGTTGGGCGGTGCTGGCGCGGCCTTTGGCGGACTCTTTGGCGGACTCTTTGGCGGTGTGGTTGGCCCCTTTGGTGGTGTAATCGGAGACTTCGGTGGTGTGGCTGGCCCCTTTGGGGGCGTACTTGGCACCATAGCTGTTGAGCCTGGGGTCTTCGGTGGAGTCACAGGCTGCTGTGCCCCACGTATCGCGGACAACACCCCCTGCCTCCTTTCGCTGGCTCGCTGCCTGAACTGGGCTAGATCCGCAATTTTCTCCTGCATAACGGCGCCCTGGGAGCTGGCTGCGGGCGCACCCGAGCCAGGAGCAATGTTGGAGGCTGTGGTGCTCGACGTTGGTCTCCACTTGCCCCAACACTCGTCCTCGTCCGTCTCCTCCTCCTGTGCTTCCACGCTCATAGGGGCCGTGCTCGGCTCCGGCACGGGAGGCATAGGAGTCGTATCCGGCTCTGGCATGGGTGGCTTGAGAGGAGCCACTTTCCCACGCCATGCGTACACAGGAGTAGTCACGACCGGGCTGTCCGGAGAGTCTTGCCTGGCCAGTGCCTTGGCACCAGCCTTCGTAAGAGCGCCGCGGGGAGAAGTCTCCGATCCTGGCAGAATCAACGGACTCGGCGGCTCCACCGGGCTGCTTTCGAAAAGGCTCGCAAAACTCATCGGCGGACTCTCTTCCACCTCTGCTGTCGGCAAGTCCGGCTCTGTGAGGTGAGGAGACAATTCCGGGGAAGAGACCGGAGTCGGCAGCGCCACGTCGTTGGAGAGCTCCGTCTGCTCCGCCGGCAACCTTTGAACCCGGAAGGTCGAGTTCTCCATGTCCTGGTCCATCTCGTGGTCGGACCCAGCCATCGTCCCTTACAGGTTCTACTGGGCCTTCAGAGCAAGAGTGGGCTAGGTGAGACGAAGCGACCGACCGACCAACACGCGCTCCTACGGTTTCAAGCCCTACTCCTACACCTACAGGGTGAGACGGGACAACAGAACTCACGCTTCCCTTCTCAACCGACTGCACGGAACCATCAGTAAAATCAGGCTCAACGTAGGTACAAGCTTTCAGCCACGACGTGTTGGCATACAATTCTGTCTCAAAGCGCAGACCACCCGGAGGATAGGCTACGTGTAACTGAGGATCATAGTCATAATGAAAGATCCTAAAGCCTAAGGACTGCAAGATGCCTGAGCTAAGGATGCTTATCGAATTGGGAGCAATATACGCTTCCAGCTGCACTCGAATCTCTCTGTAAGTTTGGGTTCCAGAGGGCCCCGCTTCGAAACAAGGGAACCAAAGCTCTAGCAACCCATACCTAGTTATCTCCATAGTCTGGTCGTTGGCGACACTTACAAAGAGAGGCTCAACCTCAAGCTCTCGGATCAGCTTCGCAGTCACTCCAAGCATGTCTTGCGAAACAAGGTGAACACTCCCACCGCTATCAATCAAGAGATACGAGGGGTCGTCCCTAGTGACTGCAGGAAGTGCCAAAGTTGGAAAAGCAAGGCACTCTGAAGACCGATCCCGAAGCTGAGGCTGCGGCGCGGAAGCAAGGCTCAAAGCAATCACTGCTACGGCTACGCAAGCATACGTGAAACATGACTGCCGTGGGCTACTCAAGCATGCAACCAACCGACAAATCAAGCATCCTACCATGCAAAACATGAAAAACGTGAAAATCAAGGCAGTCATGGTGAAAAACTGTCCCCTCTCAGGCATTGCTTCAGAAATCTGCCCTGCCGCGGGCAACAGTGACGACATAAGGAGGGCCGCTTTGCCAATCTTCCCGGCACCCTTTGGAGCAGTGGGAGCTGGCGCCGCAGTCGAGGAAGGTGCAGGAGGGGCCACCTTGGGAGCGGCACTCTCTGTTGCCGCCGCTGCTGTCGCAGCAGCCTTCTCATCGGCAATCCTCTTCCTGCACTCGTTGGCCCAATGGCCCGGCTTGTGGCAGTAATTGCAAGTGCCCGGCTTCTTCTTTCCAGGAGCCGGCGTTGCAGATCGTGGCCTTCCGCCCTTCTTGCCACCTTTGCCTTTGTCCTTTCCCTTTCCTCCTTTGTCTTTGCCTTTGCCTTTATCACCATGCTTGCCTTGGTCTTTTCCATGACCTTTTCCTTTGGGCTCGCCACCCTTGGGCTCACCCTTTTCAGAACGGTCACCACCAAAAGCTGCAAAGCCCTTGGCGTTCGAGGCTTCCTTGTGAAAGTTCAAAACACGAAGCTGCTCATCGTAGAAAACCAAACCGCGCTCAAGCTGCTCCAAGGTTGTCAAAGACCCATGCAACAAAAGGTACTTCTTGCAATCATCATGAAGGTGCTTCAAGATGCAGCTGATAACATCAGCCTGCTGCAGTTCAAGGTCTGGGTACTTGTTGGCAACGAGCGTGCGGTAGCGAGCAAAATCAGAAATCATATGGCGAAAAATATCCAATGGCCGTCTCAAGTGCTTTGGTGGCGCGATCAAGAGAGCCTGCTCTCTGAGCGCCTGTCCCTCCACACGAGACCTAACAGACAGTTCTTTGTTCAACTCACGCCAGAGGTCGTACCCTGCAGCGGCACCGCCTTGACTCAACTCGACAAGCTTGGCTATGTCAACTCCTCGCTGAAAACCAGCGAGAGCCTGCTTCAAGGAGGTACCACAGCTTAGTGGAACGAGCGGCCTTCCCCTTTGAGAGGCTGATCTGCTGAACCTGAACACCGCTCTCCACAGCCTCTTGCAGTTCCTCCGCGTAGCGGTCGTCTAAAAGACACAGCCAGGAGGTCAGTTCTTCGCGGTAAGCGGTCCACGTGGAGATTTCCTCATGGCGCGATCTCATCTTGTCTGCTGCCAACTTTGGCAGGGACGGAATGTAGTTTTCCGCCCTGTTGCTGCGCAAGCCTGTGTCCACATCCATCTTCACAACACCATCAGAGTCAACTCTGATGGCACCCAGGCTTCCAAGAGCTTCAGCGGGCGTCCCTTGGGACGAACTTGCAGCAACAGGAGCTGCACTGGCGGCGTTTGCACTCGCACGGCAAGCGTCTTCACCATCTCGGTGAGCTGCGAAATCTGGCCCTGCTGAGCTCGGATCTGTTCATCCTGGGCTTGCAACATCTGCCTGAAAAGGTTGACAGTGTTGTCTTCTGGACTAGGCACAGATGCCTGCTCAGGATTCCCTCCTCCGTGAGGGAAAGTTGGTTGCGTTCCAAACTGAGGCTGCTGCTGCTGCTGAAAACCCTGCTGCAACGGAACCTGTTGAGGTACCTGTGGAAAAGGCACTTGAGGCACTTTGACCTGCACTCACAAGAGGTCTGGGTCTACTCACAGGCCGGTGCTGTCGGACTGTTCCGAGCAGGGAGGGACCTTCCACGAGTCCGCGAGCCAGGTGCACTCAACTCTCGAGGGGTTGAGGGAGCCAGAAGAAACTCCACTGGCACGACTAGCACTTCGCCCTGAACTCCGTCCTCTTGGGGAACGGTCGCGGCTAGGCTCGGCTCGTGGGTCCATGGCTTTGAGGAGCAACCTTCAGCTCCGCTACCACGTTAAAACCCAAACGCGCCTTGAGGCACACTTCTAGGTTTAGCAAAAGAAGATGCAGCCGACTGACTGACTACGTCACGCAAGGCTACAGCAGTGAAAGCTAACAGCACTTTTACACCTTTCGTCGCAACCAACTGTTTACCACGCGCTTGTCACGCAGTGTAAGTCTTGAGCCAAAGTGAAACGGGGCGCAGACAGAGACTTCAGTACACTCACTTCCGCGGTAAGTCCTAACAACTCCTAACGGCTTCTCTGCACTGGCAACTCTGCTATACGGCCCAGATGTTTCCCGGACTTCGTCTAGAAGTCCGCTCTCACAGCAAACAAACTGACAACACTCTGATGTTCATCATGCTTCAGGGAACACCGTTGTGAAAACTCGTGGGGAAAACTCCGGTTGGACACGCTTCTGGTAATGATCACTTTCACCGCAAGGTGAGACAGGAAGCGTGGGCGCAGCGACCGACAGACAGACAACTTTTCCCTAGCTCTAAGACGTACCTCCTATGAAACTCTAATACGACCTCGAGTTCGTTTACGACTGCATTTCGCGACGAAAATTAGCTCTAAGACCTCATATGAAACTCCGATACGACCTCGAGTTCGTTTACGACTGCATTTCGCGACGATTTCGACTCTGAAGAACTCCTCTGCGCTCTTTCGCGTCTGATTTTCGGTAAAACTTTTCGCGATTTCGACCCTGAAGAACTCGTTTCGACCTCAACGTTTTTCCGTCTCAGAGCTCGAAGAGGCCGTTTTCGATAGAACAGTCAAGGCGTTTGGTGGCTTTCAATATTGGAAGTTGCGGCGACCGCTCGCGCTTCTTCCAACGCCGGTTACTTCTCCAGCTTCTGCAAGCAGCCGCTTCACGGCCTCTTTTTTGGCGTGAATGGGCCTCGTCGACTACGGCTGAGTACTCGGTCCCTGCAAGCAAACTAATAAACTACAAAGCACAGAACTGCAAAACAGCAAGACAAAAGCGAGCTCTGCAAGCTTACGGCGCACAGGCATTGCCGGTGGTTTCAGCAAACTACGAAGCCTCAGCGATCGATCCGAAGCAACAAAGAGCCGTCGCTCTGAGCTGCCCGAAGCAGCAAGTGGAGCCAAATCCAAGCTTCGGCAGCCGTTCCAGTCTCGACAGACAACGGACAGTTCCTATGCTTTGTTTCATCAGAATCGAGCACACTGTGTCTTGTCAAGGTCAGGAACACTTTCTGTTTTGTCCTTTGTGAGTTTTAGAGAACCTTAGGTGTAGCTGTGAACGGTAGGAGTAATTTTCGTCGTGAAATGCAGTCGTAAACGAACTCGAGGTATTAGAGTTTCATAGGAGGTACGTCTTAGAGCTAATTTTCGTTTCGAATATTACATCACGAAACCGTTTTGTCATCATTGAACCTTTCCAATAAAGACTCATAATGATTCCATAATGATTCAATAATGATTCAATAATGACTCTATAATGACTCAATAATGACTCAATAATAACGTAATAATGCTGCAATGTTGCTTAAAGACTCGACAAAGACTCCACAAAGACTGCAGTCTTCACCATGAAAGACTCCACAAAGACTGAGTCTATATCCGAGTCTCGACACGGTCACTACGGTCACTACGCGGTCACTACGGTCACTACGCGGTCACTACGGTCACTACGCGGTCACTACGGTCATTGCTGCAAAATAGTTAAAGCGACGGAACGGGAAAGCCGAGCTCCATCAGTTCCGCGACGTGAGATTTATGAGCATGTTTGTATGCTTGAGGCGTATATGCGGCAAGAGCCCACATGCTTTTCAAGCATGTGATATTTCCGAGCATTGAACGAAACGGGTTTGTCATGCATGTCAACCCATGTTCCGCGCAGCAGCTTCTGACCGCTTTTCGTTTCCAGCAATGCAGTTGCTTGTCCGTTTTCATCTTCGATCCAGACTCGACCTTCCATGAAATTACCCAAAGTGATAGCGTGGTTCGCATGCCCAATCATGTTCAGGATGTCTCGATGCAGCGGCATTGACGGATTGTACAGCACAGCGATGGAAGTCCATGTTTGATTCGGAAAGCGCTCTCTGAGAAAATGGTTGACGGCGACGCACGCTTTTTTCATTTGAGAAGCTCTCGAAATGCCAAAGACACCGCCATGTCCAAAGAAGCCGAGAGTGCTGTATTTTTCATAAGCATGCGGACCGATGGCTCGAGTGCGGCCACGATGCTTCCAGCGTGTTGACCAGTTGTCGAGCAGTGCGACTAAGTTATGTTCGGATGCTCGGTTCATGACAGCCTCGCATGCGAAGTCGAGCTCGGCGTCGTCTTCTTTGCGAGACATGTTTATTCATAATGCAACATCAGTCCGAGTCGCCCTTGCGCCCCTTCTTCTTCTCGAGCTTGTCGACCCGCCTCTGCAGCTTCTTGACCACGCCCCAGAGCACCACCGAGAGCTTCTGGTAGTCGAGAGCCATCAGCTCCCGGCCGTCCAGGTTCTTGGTTTTGCACATCGTGGCGCCCAGCTTGCCGCTGGCCTGCACGTCCTGGGCCACGAAGCCGATCTGCTCCTTGCCGCCCCCTATGCGGTCGTAGATCTGCGGCTCCACGGCGTCGAAGGTTTGCTGGAGCTCCTCCTCCGGGATGGCCCGGACGTTCTCCTTGAGCGCCCGGTCGCTCAGGTTGACGAAGCCATAACCAAAAATGACCTCTCCATCGTTGCTGCCCCCGATGTTGGGCTCGATCGCCAGGTTGGCCAGGCCGTTGGTGGTGTTTAAACTTATGAACTGGAACTGCGCGTTGAGCTCGCAATTGCCGCCGGCCAGCACCTTGAGCTCCGCCACGCCCGCCTGGTTGTTGGCGTCGAGGAGCAGCTTGGCATCTCCCGTGGGCGCGGCGTTGCGCACCACGACTCCCACAGTGCCGTCCGTGGGCCCCACCGCGATCTGCTCCAGCAGTGGGCTGAGCACCTGCACGCCGCTGGTCCCCCCCGACAAGCTCAGGAAGGGCAGGCTGGCCTCGGGGCCCAGCACCCCGTTGATCCGCACGGTGTCGTCCATCAGAATGCCATTGGTGCCGCCCTGGACGGTGAGCCAGGGCGCCGCCGGATCAGAGCGCACCAGGGGCGCTTCGAGCCTGAGGTCGCTCGTGATCTCCTGCGTGGCCGTCACCGAGCTGCTGCTCGCAAAACTCCCCGTGGCTGCGGTGCTGCCGACGAAAAACTGGGCGACGTCCGCCGTGGTTGCATTCAAAGTGCGGCAAGCCGATGCTTCCGGCAGCGAAGGAGGCCACCAATGTGCCGTCTTCGGCGCGGATGGTGGTGGTGCCGTTCCGGATTTGGAGATCGGCTGCAGCGCTCTGCAGCAATGGTGTCTGCACGAAGCTTGTGGCCGTGAGGCTGTTGACGGTGAGGTCCGCCGTGGGGTCCACTCCTGGGCTGTTCTCCAGGTCGGTGACGCGCTGGCCCAACGAATTGAAGTTGGCTATCAATGGGTAGCCGGTGTCAGACTGTCCCTTGCTCCAGCAGTCGCAGCTGATTTGGAGGGTCGACCCATTCCCCAGGATGGGCTGGGCGGAGAGGGGCGATTGGCACAGGAGGTTTCTGATGATGCGAGGGGTGAACTGGGTCTGGACCAAATTGAAGATCCCACCGCCCTCTGCACCGGGGCTGTTGACGAAGTAGCGGCCGCCTCGGCCTTGGTCCAGGAGTCGCAGCGGAGCCGCAGCGTACTTTGATTGCCCAGAATTGCGTCGCCCACCAGGGGCGCCTCCAAAAGCAAATTGCGCACGATCCGCGGAGTGAACTGCTCCTGGACCAAATTGAAGATCTGTCCGGACTCCGCGCCGGGAGCGCGCACAAAGTAGCGGAGATCTGCGTCCGCCTGGGTTTGGAAGCCCGCGCCGGCGATGGCATCGTCGATCTCCGTTTGGGTGCGCCCTGACGTCCAGTATTGGGTGAGCGTGGCCGTGAGCAGGGAGTCCAGCTCCGTGCGGGGATAATACGCGAGGAGCTCGTTGGCCACGTAGCTCTGCGTCTGGGCCTGGTCGTAGTAGCCGGAGAGATCCACGTTGCCCAGGGCGTTGGCTATCTCCTGGTCTACCTCCGCCCGCGTGTAGAAGTCCAGCAGAGCAGTTATTATCTTGCTGTCGACGACCCCGCTGGGGTCATAGCTCGACAGGGCCGAGGAAATGCTTGAGCTGACGGAGGCAGACGTCGCGTAGTTGGCCAGCTCTCCCGCCACGAAGCTCGAGACCTCGGCTTGGGTCCAATAAGCCAGCAGGGCCTGGTCGATCAGGAACTGCACCCCCGCAGCGTCCTGGTACTGCCCGACGTTCAGGGCAGCGATGGCATCGGAGATGGCGGTGTTCATCTCCGAAGTGCTGCTGTAAGCTCCCAGGGCATCGGCGATGGCCGTGCCCACCTGCAGCGTCGTGCTGTAGGCGGCCAGGGCGGCCAAGATCTCGTTGCTCACCCAGGCCTCGCTGGCCAGGGGAGCCAGCAGGGCGTCCGTTTCCCCTTTCGAGTAGCTGTCCACGGAGAAGCTGAGGGTCCAGTTGTCGTTGGCCAGCTGGATGCTCAGCGGCCCCGTGGCGTGCAAGTTGCGGATCTGATTGGTCCCGGCCAGCAGGTCCCAGGTCACATTCCCGGGCCAGGCCGGAGCATTGACCAAGTTGGTTGCGCCGCCCAGAGTGGCGATCTCTGCCAGGATGGCATCGATGGATGCCTGCAGGGCCGTGATCTCGCTGGGCAGGGCGAAGGGCCCCGCGCTCTGCAGCGCCAGGATGTCGGCGTCGTGGCCGTCCAGCCGGCCGTCTCTGAGCGCCAGCGCGGCGTCCAGAGCCGCCTGCTGGACGTAGGCCAAAAGAGCGGTGGCGACTCGCTGGTCCACGTCGGCGGCTGTTTGCCGGGCCGCCAGATCGATCGCCAGCTGGTCCACCACGCTTTTAAGCGCGTAGGTTGTCGCAACAGTCGCCAGCGTGGCGTTGTTGGCCGAAGCGATGCTGCTGTTCATCGCTGCCGTCGTGGGATGGTTGCTGAGCTTGAGGTCCACCGAAGCGGGGGTGCTCTTGCCGTTGACTTCGACTTGCAGGGCGTCCAGGGCCGACTGGTTGGCTTTGGTGGCCAGGCCCTGGGTCAGGCTTGTGTTCACTGCCACCAAGCCAGAAGCGTTGGCTGCGATGGAGCCCTCGGCTGCCGCGAGGTCCGCGGCCAGGGCGTAAGGGGTCAGGTCGGGAGCTGCGGGCAGGGCGGCCACCTGGCCTTGCAGGGCGGCGATGGCTGCGGCGTTGGTGCCGATGTCCACGGTATTTTGGGTGGTGGTTTCCAGGGGGGTGTACTGGGTCAGGACGAGGGAGAGCTGCCCGGCGGAGATGCCCTGCAATTCGATGACTGGCGGGGGCGTTGTGCCGTCGTCCAGGACCCTACCGGTCAGGGTGGAGGGAAACAAACTCATTTACATCTAGTGCCCGGGCTCTGCGCCGGCGGTCTGGGCTTGCGACGTGTTCTAAGGTGCTCGAAGAGGGCAAAAAAGGCGAAACAAATCGCTCAAAACGCCAATATCATCAGTCGAGGATACTCACGCCACTGCCGCTGAGCGTACAAATTTGGAGACTTACGAGCGCTACAAAACACTGATCCACGCGGTCCGCGAGCATCGACTTGAATGTGAAGCGGCACAGGTCGCCGCTCCTCGTCGACAAACCGCTGGTGGGGTGCTTGGGCACACGCTCCGTGGGGAACGCGGCAATGAAGTGCGTGTTATCATAGTTCGGGAGGCGCATATTTCGTAGCTTTGAATCGTAGGTGCCGGCCATGATGGCGAGGAAGTGGTGGTATTCGGCGATGCTTTTGACACTGTTTCTGGGGAATTGCATGGCCCCGAGCTGCAGCTGGCCCTCCATGACCGTGGCCGCCGAGACGTTGGGGAAGGCCTCCCCAGGGTACTCGAAGTTGGAAACGTGGTTCTCGCCCGTCTTGTTGAAGTGCACAAAGGCTCCCAGCATCTTGGTAAACGCTCTCGCGACGGTGATATTGTAGCTCGTCGAGCCCGCCGGCACGGAGCTCTGTTGCACGTGGAGGCTCGGGAAGCTGAAAATCAGCGATCTGTTGGACAACAATATGCGCTCGAAGCTCTCCCGGAGGGCACTATCAAGGGTCACCTGGTCGGCCAAAAGGTGCACGTTCTCGATCTGATACGACAAACTACTGCCCACGCCGGCGCGCATGGCCTGCTGGGGTTCAGCGAACTCAATTTCAACGACGAGTCCGAGTTGACTTGGTAGCATCTTCCCGCAGTTGAACATGCCGAGGAGATGAGGCGTCATGAGCACATCGCGCTTCTGCCCGGGCTGCACGGGCTGCGCCCAGCCGCCGGCGTCCACCGGCAGGCCCTCCCAGTGCAGGTCCTTCCACCAGTCTTCGTTCTTGAGAAGGCTGTACATGAAGCACGACCGCCCGTAGTAGTTGACGTCCTCGACCCGCTGCCCGTTGGCGAAGAGCTGGATGCGCTCGATGAAACACGAGGGGTCCGGCGAGCCGCAGAGCATGTCGCTGGAGCCGTCCGTGTTCCGGAAGGTGAAGGCCAGCTTAATCGATTCAGGATCAACGAAATCGGTCCCGCTTGTGATCGGTATACGACACACCCGCGACGTGCTTTGCGAAAAAGTGCTCAAGGACGACGGAAAGTACTGCACGCTCTTGCGACTCTGAATGTAGTTGGTGTTCCCCGTCTGGAGCTTGTAGTCGAGACTGGCCACGAGCTCGTCATTGACGGCTTGCGTAACCTGCTCCATCTCTCTTTACATAGCTATGCAGCTTCCGGTTCGCTCGCCTGACGAAGGGCGTCGAAGGACGGCTGCGTTCCCAAAGGTCCCCGGTCGCCGCGGGACTGCCGGCTGACGCGGGAGCGGTCGCTGCCGGAGGACACCGGGATCGGGATGTTGTTGAGGCCAAAAGGGGTTTGGGCCTGGGCCCTGGGCCGCCGCGCCGGGCGGGCCACGATGCGTTGCTGTGCTTGGGGCCGCGGCTCGCTCTCTGAGTCCGTGTCGATCCTGAAGACCTGGGGCTGGCTGCGCTGGGCCCGCCGCTGCTCCTGGATGAAATAGTGGTCCACGGCGCCCGATTCCTGCATCCCGTTCAGCGTCGCAAGGTCCGTGGTCGCGCTCGGCCGCGACGCATCGCTGTCCGTGCCGCCTCCTGTGGCAGCACCCCAGCCCGTGAGGGTGGAGGCCGCGTTCAAGCCTCCCTCGATGGCCCAAGCCGTTCCGACCAAGGCTGCACCTGCAGCAGCCACCGCCAACCCTCCCGTCGCCGCGCCCACGGCACCAGCAGTGGCCAGGGCTCCTTCGCCCAGGAGCGCAAGAGCTCCTCCGCCCGCTTCTGCTGCGGTTGCTGCTTCGGCAGCGCCCGCCGCGGCTTCGGCTGCAGTCGCAAAGCCTTCTGAGGCCTCCGCCTCTGCCAGCTGCTGCGTCGCAAAAGCCTCGATGTCTTGCGCGGCCGCACGCTCCGCCTCCGCGGCTCTCTGGCCGGCCCGCTCTAGCAAGGGCTCCACCTCGCTGGGCCTCTCAATAATATTAGGCGGAGGGACCTCGTCCGGGGGCGGCGCCAGTCCCGGCGGCCTCCTGGGGATGCGCAGGGTTCTGTCGAGCCAGTCGCCTCCTCGGTTCAAAATGTTGAAGGTCTGGTTCTCGGCCACGCTTCGGGTCGCCGCCGCGGCGCCCGCAGCCCCTCCGGCGATGATCGCTTCCGCGGCTTGAATGCCTGATTCCCTCATGCGGCCTCCGAGGCTCGGCGGCCTCGGTGCATCGAGCCCGTCGTTGCGCAGGGCCTGCCCTGGATCCATGCCTCCGTCGTCGGAGTCTGGCAGGAAGCCCGAGTGAACTCTCTTGGCGGGCGGGGGAAGGGGACTCCGTCGTAGCCCTCGTCGGCCGTTTCAAAAGCGGCTGCGGGATTCAACTGGGTGTGGGGTATCGGTGCATCGCTGATGGGCTCCGGAGCATTGGGGTAATCGTCTAGATACCAGTGCGAGGCGGTGTAGATGCTCGCCTTGCGGTTGGGAAGGGGAATGTCGAGGGGCTCGCCCTCAGCTATACACTTATGACTTATGCACATGGCAGAGTTCGTAAAACCAAGGTACGGCTACAGCTTCCTGATGAGGTCATTCGGATACCCAAATTTGCTAATGACACCTCGCTGGACATAGAGTACATGCCATACCGGTTGATATCGGGCATCATTCACATGGGCTCGTCAGTCCACAATGGTCACTACACGACTTTCGCGCACCGTCCTGAAGGCATATGGCTTATGGATGACAATCGTAAAGGTCAGTGGATATCTCAGCTTTCGTCACAACAGCTTTCCAACATATACATGTTGTGGGCGATTCCGGACACAGCAGCTCCTCCAGGCGGATCGTGAATGGGTGCAGCGAGTGCGCTACTCAATGCTACCTTTGATGATTTCTTTCGTGAAGCTTGATCTTCCAGTGAGGCCTCGCTGACTCTGAAGCGTGTGATTGCACATGTTTCCTTCCTCCCGCATTTTGCGGTGGTTAATTAACTAGCGCCGTGGCCAGCTGCTGTAGCGTGCTTGGTCACGAGTGACGACGCTCTCCCGTACAGTGCAACCTGCTTTGCCTTTAGGGGCGGGGTTGTTTTTGCTGACGTGTGTTTGTTGGTCTTGAAGTTTGCAACGCAAACGAGCTCTAGAAGCTCCGGGTACCCTGGTTCACCCGTTCTCACCTGCCACAAGGCGGCTTCGACGCTGCTGTGCGCAAAGTACAAAAGTAGCCGAGGACCTGGCCGAAGCTGGGCTTGACGCGGAAGCCGTTGCTTCTACGCTCCTCCATCTACATGGATCTTGAGTCCTCGCTTGCCCAAGTATGATCGGTCGCTGGCCCGCTGGACGATCTCGCACAGGTAGCTCAGGACCGTCTTGGTCTCGGGGTCGAAGCGCACAAGCACCCTTTGGGGGCGGGTCCACCGCCGGGCCAGCAGCCGCAGGATCTCCTGGCCCTCCTCGTCGGCCAGCTCGTGGCGGTAGGCCAGCGGGATCTCTGCTTCCGGGCTGGAGAGCACCCGCAGGCCATCGCGCTTCGTGAGCTGCAGGTCCAGCTTCATCTCACACATAAGACCGCCATAGACCTGGGAGTCGCTCGTGTTTCTACCTGCGGCCACATCCCTTGCCATCCTGTGAACGCCCTGCCGCTCCGCCGGGGCGTAGCGCAATTGCGGGATGCGCCGGTTGACCGCTTCAGTCATTCTGCCGAGCTCGTCGGCGTAGGTCTCGCCCTCCTGCCGGAGGCGCCGGTTGGAGAGCCACTGATTGAAGGCTTGCGCCTCAAGCACCACGGCTCAAGTTTTGTTTGTAGTGTTTGGGGCGGGGTAGTCTTGCAGTTCCCTGGATCAGCGCCTGGGCGCACCCGGCTGGTTCAGGTAGCGCAGCGGGCCGACCTGCTGTGGCGTAGTGGAGGGCAGCCATAGGTATCTCCAGCATTGCTTCGCCTCTGGAGTGCCTTTTTCATACAGAGCAGTGAGTGCAGCCGTGTTCCTGGATCGTACAACACTTTCCGGCTCTGCATTCATACATGGTTTTGCCATTGCTGCTGCTTTTCAGTTTCCTGGGTGAATTTTTCTGGACTGGACAGACTGCATTGTTTTTTAACGCTGCACCCGCGCCGAGGGCGGGATGGACGAGGCTTTCAGATATCTGCAAGATTCGGAGCCACGAGAAGGGAACAGTGCGCAGGCTCTCGCCTGCACAGCCAGTGAAGATAGGCGACGCGCTACTCCAATCCTGGAGCGGCAAATCTCCGAAGCATTGGACACAGGACAACTGGCATTCTATCTCTGTTTTCGTGGAATTCCCAAATGGGCTATCACAGACATTGGAGTTCATGCATATTTTCAGCAGTACGACAACCCAGACGCTGATGCGAGACGTGCCATTATTGTGCAACTGGAACGTGCGGCTGCTGAGACAGATATGGCCGGTACGCTGGACATGTTTCGTCACTTCTTGGAGGGAGATCATCGAGAGCAGTTTTATGATGACATTTACAGGTTGGTGGCACAACACGTCCGTAGCATGCCGAGACCTATCCCACTTGCGGACTTGCTGCATCCCATGCCGGCTGACAGCGACTCTGAAGTGGAGAGCTCTGCCTCTACAGTGCTTGATACAGAATCCTGCTCATCCGACCCAGACCCATAAGAATGCCCATGAACCCCCAACCTGTGTGTGCAAGCCTGCTGGGCACTTGCGAGTGTTAGCGCGGCCGAGACGTCGAGGCCTATGTCTCAGACTCAATACAGGCTTAGAAGTGCTAACGCTGTGCTGGTTTGCCTGTCTGGGATTCCTCAGGGTTCTATGGTTTTGCAGAAGTTCGCGCAAACGGTGCGACACTCAGCGGACGCCTTATACGCTGCGCGGGAGCGCTGCTTGCGCCCTGACCCCGAGCCTTAACAGCATCAGGAGTCGCCACGGTCCCAAATCCGTGGGCAGCAGGCCGGTTTGGAGATGCATACCTGTTCGAGCTGTGCACCTCTGGTTCTTCATCATCTGCATAGCACATCATCTCATTTTGCCTGCTGTTGGTGCGAGGGTTGCTGTCGATTCCACACCGGCAGCTGGAGTCCGAGAACAAGCGGATCCAGGAAGGTTGTCGCAACAGGCGGCGAAGCCTAGTGGGATATTGGACATTCGAACCCAGCCAGTTTTTACACAAGCCAGGAAACGAGCCTACAAGCGTGCGATGGTTCGTGCGCAAACTCAGGGATACACACGTTACAGGGGACGCACCCTTAGCTTACAGCAGCTGGCCGGCATGCAAGGTCATGGAGATCCATCGGTGTCCACGTTCTCTCGCAGGCGCCGCTCTCCTATTGATCAGCAAGGTTCGGATGTCTGTCTTCTTAGCTGGAATGTAGGGGGCCTCTCAAACCCAATCCTTGATGAACTCATCATTTGGCTTTCTTTGCCACAGAATCGCAATATCAAAGTGGTTCTACTTCAGGAAACTCGGTGGCAATTCAGCTCCGAGTGGGAAAATGAGAAGTGGCTCATTGTCCACTCCGGTCACAGTAAGCAGAAGGGGTCTGGGGTCATGACGTTAATTTCTAAGGATCTCTGTTGTGCTGCTGACGTCAGATCTTGCGAAGTCGTAGCCGGTCGTGCATTACACACCCGGGTTCCGGCGCCAGGCGGTCGTAGCAACTTAGACATCATCAATGTCTATCAACATGCTTGGGACAATCGAGCAGATGCTGCGGAGCTGCGGCGAATGCGTGCCAGGATTCTTGAGAAGGTGGATGCTTGCATCCAGCAGGTGCCGTGGCGCAACCTTTGTGTATGCGCGGGGGACTGGAATGTGCAACTCGTCCCCGCGCACGGGATGGTAGGCAACAGCACTGCTCACGCTGCGGGGCAGCGTCAATCCGCACCGGAAAAGGAGGCCCTCACCGATCTCATGATTGCAAGGCACCTGGTTGCCCTCAATACATGGTCAGGTCCGAAAAGACAGGCGTTCACCTTCGAGCATCAGGGGTGTCGCACCCAGATTGATTATGTGTTTGTAAGGAGGCACCAGGTTACCAGTAGGATGAGGTTGTGCAAGCCTTTGCAGGCATTTCCCGTCACTGCGTGGCGCCATTCAGGGTTGCATAGGCCGCTTGCTGTTGCTCTTGACTACCGTTGGCAACCCCAAGCTCACACCTGTGCATGTCGAAGGGTGAATGTTGACGCCCTGGCCATTGCTGTGCAAAAGTGCTTACCCCAGCTGCAAGCCTTCAGGGAGGACGTGCAGCAGGCACTACAGCACCGAGTGATCACTAGCACTCAGGACCTACATCAAGTGCTGTATGACTGCAGTGTGCTGCACTTCCCAGCGGTTCCGGTTAGGCGTGAGTACCCTCATCAACATGAGGAGGTACAGCAGATTGTAAGCAACAGGTGGAGACACCTGCAATTGGGCAGGATGTTTCGGCGACAGGCAGCCGATAGTTTGGCAAGCGCATGGAAAGCCTGGCATCACTTTGCCAGGTTTCGGGCACTGCGGCGTGAGGCCAACCGGGCGTCGAGGCAGGCTCGCAAGCAACGATTCGAGCATCTTCTGCAGGAGGCTGAGAAACAGGCTTCCCAAAACAATACTCACAAGCTGTATGCCATTATCAGACAACTTGCACCGAAGCAGCCTTACCGCAGGGTCAAGATCTACGGGGTGGCAGGCGAAATCCTGAGCAGGGAAGCTGAAGCGGATCGGCTCCGTGAACACTTTCAGAGCATCTTCCAAGGCAGTGCTGAGCCGTGGACTCATGCCTGTGATGAGCACGTCGAGCCGCCCACACTGGAGGCCGTCCAATGGGCTCTAGAACAAACGCCACTACGGAAAGCGGTCCCGCCGCACTTCGCGCCAGGTGCGGCATGGCGTGCAGCGGCCACTATCCTAGCGCCGTATGTGCACAAGACTGTCCAGACCATCTGGAGCGGTGCGAGTGTGCCGCAGCACTGGAAGGACGGCTGGCTCGTACTACAGCGCAAGCCCAACAAGCCAGGCCGTGGCCCTGGCGATTTCCGTCCTTTGTGCCTTCAGGATCCATGCGGTAAAGCGGTTGTTAAGTTACTGGCGTGCAACATCAAAGACACGGTGAAGGCATATGCATCTAGGTGCCCGCAACATGCGTACCTTTCTCAGAGGTCCACTGAAACAGCTTTGTTGTGTGTCTTTGCCAGATGCCGCCGTATCAGACTACTCACACAGCAGGCTGGCAATAGCATTTTCGCACGCAGATCCGGACAAACTACCGCATCATTTACCGGAGGATATGTGTTGTCCCTCGACATGTCGATGGCATTCGACGCGGTACCCAGAGCTATGGTGCGTGACTCATTGTTGGCAGCGGGGGTAGGAGGACGAGATGTGCAAATAATCATGGCATGGCTTACCGAGTCCACCTATCACTTGCAACATGCTCACATTAACCTTAAAATCATGACTGAACGTGGCATCAGACAGGGATGTGTTTTATCCCCACTGATTTGCACTTGCTTCACATGTTATGTTGCGTACCAATTGGAACCATTGATTTCTCTTGAGGACCTTCAAATGTACGCTGATGATTTCCTGTTGAGCAGAATCTTTCATACGAAGCAGCAGTTCCTTGAAGCTTTGCGGACCATCCCAAAATTTCTTTCCAAACTTGCCTCTTTTGGTCTTAAGGTCAATGTGGGTAAAACTGCCCTTCTCATACGCATGGCACACCACGAAGGGCGCAGGTTGCTTGATCAGCATATGCACACAACGGCCAAAGGCACATACTTGAGCTGGCTGCAGGACACACCGCTCCATATTCCAGTCAAGAAGACACATGTGTACTTAGGCTGTGTCATTTCCCTTTACGACTTTGAAAGCCTTACGGTGAACCATCGCATGGAGTCGGCTAAGAATCAATTCTCAAGGCTGCGGAGTGTCTTGACATCCACCAGATGTCTGAGCCTCAAACGGCGTGCACGCATTTGGCGCACATGTATTTGGACCACCCTGGTCTACGGCTGGACATGTTGTGGTTGCTCCAGCTACGTGTTGTCCAAGGTGCTGGGGCTCGTGAACACGCAGCTCCGTGCGGTAGCCAGGTCCCCCAGACATATCACACAGACCAGTAATCAGGAGGTATATGCTATGCTGGGTATGCCGGACCCGGTTGAGCTCCTTAAACAGGTCCTTGACAATCTTCGGAGTCGCCTGGCCCTCGCCATTGGTACGCCAGACACTGTCATGCAGAGCCCTGCACTGCAGGAGCAGGCCGGTTGGGCGCGTGAGCAACTGCAGGATGCAACCAAAGGTTGTCGTAGGCTTGAGCGTATCCTCCCGACTGAAGGTGTTGCGTGCCCTGAGTGCGGTATTTATTTTGATTGCGAGACGTCCATGCGTAAGCATAAATCACGTAAGCACCCAGTAACTGTTACCGCTCCTCCCATAGACCTCAGCACACTCTCTCGCCATGACTTTTGCGTAGATGGGATGCCAATCTGCAGAGGATGCAACAAGAGGTTCCACCACTTCAGAACATTGCTGAAACATGTGGAATATGATAGATGCCCTGCTCTTCGTGCGCTTTTGCAGCCAAAGGCAGAGACACCTCACAGTCATGTGCAAGCGTCAGTTGAGACTGCTGCCACTGCCGTCGGTACGCCCAATCAAGTGCTGGAGCCTGAACCTGTGGCTCAAAGAGTGTCGCTACTTACAGATATCGCAGCCGGTGGGGTGCATACACTGCTCGACAATTTGCGTACGACCCCTGACCTTAGGGTCGAGCTTACCTCGCGTTGCTGCTTCTGTAGGCAATGGTTCTCAGACTCCAGACACATCAAACTCCATCTCAAGCAGTCTCATAAAGCCCTCTTCGAAGCACATCAAGAGCAAGCCTTGGCCGACTGCCGCGGCCTCACAGGTGCCATCAGTAGTCCGTGTGAGTTCTGTGAACAGCCGTTCACCAAAAAGCCGCGTCATGCTGTAGGATGCCCGGTGCTGTTTCAGGTTGCCCTTGCCTGCAGAGCACATGACGGAACTCACCAAGGAGGGGGTCGCCTCACTCTTCGGGGCTGTATTGCCAGCAGTGAGCATGAACGGGGCTCTAGCGGGCCAACTGGGAGCTCAGGCGACCCAGCTTCAGGATCGCAGGCCGCCGGCAACACCGCAGTCAGGTCGAGCACAGGGGTCACAGGATGTTTCGAAAAAGCCGGAGAGACCAGCCAAGTTCCAGAGGCAGCATGCAGGGATGGACAACGGGAAGGGCAAGGGCAAACACCAAAAGGCCAAAAGGCTGCGAGAGACCTCAGGAGTTTCTTCGGCGCCAGATCCGGAGGGCTCCCTGATACCACTCCTTGCTCAACTCTGCCTGAGACACGAGGACTCCATCAAGATTCTTCAGGTGGATCGTGCATACACCATGATTTTCAAAACCAAGGGCGAGGAGACCATGCTGGTGACCATCAACGCTCTCTCGGTCAAGTGGAAAGAGCTTCAGGCTGTGGGGCAGACGGAGTGTTCCAAGCGCATGGCTCTTTTCAAAGGGGTCCTGGAGGTGGAGGCCAAGGTGCAGTTGCTAGTGCAGTACAATTGGCTCACCAGGCCGGAGGGTCGGGAGCCAGCTTGGATGCCGTTGGTATGGAGTGTTGCACAGCAAAAGGAGATACCCTGCCCGGAAGTCGGCCCATTGTCACATTCGGATGCTATGAAGGCCATCGAGACACTGCTGGAGCTAGCCTCGGAGCAGATTGTGCAGCGTTTTCATCCCACGAGACAGCTTGCGGAGGAATACACCGGAGAGGTCTTGGAATTCAAACTGGAAACCAGTCTGAAAGGGGATGCAGCGATGAAGGTCCACGAGGCTTTGGAGCAATTATGCAGTTCAGCCATTTGGATGCTGGTGGGAGCTCGCCTACGTCCGCAAGGGTTGAAGCGGGACCCGCTTGCGCGCAAACTCCAGGAGCTGCTATCCAGAGAGTGTTGTCCTTAAAACTTTGCAATCCCGGCAATCACTGTTACCAAAACGCGTTCGTCATGTCGTGGTTGTGGTCCATTTTGCACGCATACACTCGTGAGGTCGGGGATGTCGTCGATGACCGATTAGGCCGTTGCGCCCACCTTGTGCAAGCACTATTGTCAGGAAACTGTGATCGCCTTACGAAGGTCTTCGCTTGGAGTGCTATCATGCAACAATGGCCACGCCCTCAACAACAACATGACATCGGCGAATTTGCCATGCATGCTTTGCCGAAGCTGCGTACACACATGATGCGAGGTGAGTGGTATGCCAGAGTGAGAGATGGGATTCCCGGGATCCCGGAAGGCCACGAAGTTGACAGGGGACCATTGCATCAGCCCATCACGATGTCTATACCGGAGGATGCGTGCAACCTGCAACAATGCATCGAGGCTTGGTGCCAACAAGAAGATGTTCACGGTTTGGGGTTTGCCTCGCCCTTAATCCTTGTGCAACTTGGTCGCTTCCGACAGCGATCACACCGACATGTGCATAAGCATAAAAGGGCCATTGAGCTTGATGGGGTCATTAGTGTGCCGGTTTTTGTCGATGGGCATAGCCTTACGTTAACTTGTGCACAATACCGTGTCATTGCTGGTACATTCCATATCGGCAACACCCCGGCATCAGGCCATTACCGCGCCCTCTTGAGTGAGGCAGGTGACGTGCCGGGTCAGGACAACCAAGGGGTGCCTCTGCGTGTACTCGAGAACGCATTCGAAACTGATGATGGCCGCATCCCACGCAAGCTTGAGCAAACTGAGCATCACTTGATTCTTACCAACATGTATCTCGTGTGGCTGCTCAAACAATGACACTCATTGAGCTGCAATTCTGATGATGCGTTGAAGCTAGGTTTCCTTAACTGTTTAACCAACGTTTTCACTGGCGGCATGCAGCTGTCCGCAGCGGTGCCAGGGACGCTCGCAGTCATACGTGACGGAGCATTGTCGTAGGATGAGATTGCCCTTGTTTTGGGTTCACTGTTGGTGCTCTTTGTTCTTCGGGGGCTTGGTGTGTGTTGGGGTCTTGCGGTTTTCGGCTTTGGTTTCTGCTCGCATCGTGATCTCAAACATGGGCTTTGCCACCAATCGAGTGGCCGGGATTACTCCTGCTCGCTTTAGCGCTAGCCGTCCTACCTTGAGCGGTGCGTGTGGAAAGGAAAGAAGGCTTGCGCCTCCACGAGCTGCTGGTGCCGCCGGCGCAACAGGGGATTGAGGTTATAGCTGGGATACATCTTGTGGAACTGCCGAAGCATGAAGGGTTCGTTGCGCCTCTCGAGGGGCATCATCCTTTTACAGTTCGTGCGTATTTCGTGCGAGCAGCTCCATGTACCGGTCCTGGCGGGCCATGTACCTTAGGGCCCGCTCTTGCGCAGGCGTCATCCTGACGGGCTCTGCGGGGGGCTCGGGGGCGGGAGGGGCGGGAGCCGGACCGGGGCTTTTGGCTTGTTCTTCGAACCTGGAGGTCTGCCTCTCCGCTTGGGGGCCGGGGGCTCCGCGGGCTTCGGGGGCTCCGGCGGGGGCACGGCGGCCGGAGCCGGCTCAGGCTCTGGTGCAGGCTCTGCCACAGGCTCTGCCACAGGCTCTGCCACAGGTGCGGGCTCGTCCACGGGTTCATTCTCAGTCATTTTCTTGATTAAAGATATTAATTGTCGTAATCCAGGAAAATCGCAAAAGAAACAGATGTCCCACGGGTGTTAACCGTGTTCCCGTAGACATCTGTCAATTTAAAGCGCAGAGTGCGCAGGGTAATGGGCCCGTGCAATTTGACGAAATGGCCCTCGTCTGTTCGGGTGGACATCACAAAGCCGAGGCCGGCGTTAATGATGCATTTGCATAGTATATCATTGCCCAGAGGCCCCTGGATGTCGGCTGCGGTGGCCAAGGTGGAGCAGCGCAGGAATAGCTCGCTGTAGGGATTCATGGTGACAAAGGTGAAGATCTGCAGCGCCCCATCGATGAAGCTGGGGCCTAGCAAGTGGTTGACGGAGAGCGGGCGGCTCGGCGTGGCGCCGGCGGGATAAGAACCGGTGCCGGGGAAGAGGCTCCGGATCTCGTAATCATTGAGTATGCGGCGATTTCCATCGCTTGCAACGTCTATTTCATTGGTTGATTCGACGTAGGTGGCGGAAGCGTAGTTGCTGCTGATCCAGGCGGCCAGTCGGGCGCCGGTGTAGGCCCCGATGGGGAGCACCGCCCAGTTGAGGGTTTGCAGCGCCTCATCGATCCAGTACAAGTACTGTCCCCGGTCCGTGCTGAGGAACGCATCGGCTACCCGAAACTTGAGGACCGAGAGCTTGGCCCCAGTCTGCAAATGAATGGTCTCTCCCAGATCATACTCGAAGGAGCTGTCGTCCCCCGCAGTCCGCTTCCGGGAGTCCACGTACACCGTGCAGCTCATTTTCCTTCTACGACGGAAGAAGCTGCGGCCCGTCGACTGGTCGGACTCGTTGCTGATCTGCCGGGCCCGCTCCGGGTAGGGCAGCCGCCGCGGGTCCACGACCCCCTGCGTGCTCGTGCAGCACTGCACGTGATGGCACTCACTGTCGCACACCGGGCCGCTGCCCAGCAGCTTGCCCACCACTTGGCTGAGGATCGTCCCCATTTTCGATCACGAAGCGTTCTTCGAAGCGCTTGTAGAACATCTCGCTTTTTGGCTTCAGGAAATAGATGAACCAAAACGAGTAAGGTTCGCGGGTGGCTTCCTGGTACATGGCGTGGAGCTCCTCCTTGGGCAGGAGAGCGCTGAGCTCTTCAATGACAGCCTGAATCTCCAGGGCGTTGCGGAGGCGCCAGATGCACATGAATTGAAGGTTGACCCGGATGCAGTTGCTCACCACGCGGAGCTTCTGGCAGGACAGGATGGTGCTGATTTGGAGGTGCCTCCCCCGACACAGCAGGGTGTCCAGCGCTCCCTCGCCGTTTTTCTTGTGGAGCTCCGGTTGGTCTGAGAAGTCATCCACGATGACGGCTACGCCGTACAGCTTTTTGTATCCAAGCTGCTTGGTTTTTGTCGTAAGTTTGCGCTGCTGCTCGATGATGGTCCTCAGGGCCCCCTCGTCCCAGGTGTCAAAAAGCACCTTCTCGCGCTCCATGTTAACGCCCATCTTCTCCTCGATGAACTTGATCACGGGCTTCCAGGCATCATCAATAAACACCGAAGGCGAAAAACAGTACAGCCTTTCCCAAACGGATTCACCGCTGGCCGTGCGATACTGGTCCAGCAGCAAGCTGATCAGCGCCACCGTTTTGCCCGACTTCGAGGGACCGAGCAGCATGCCAGTGCACGGCACGCGCGGGACGATTGGGTCGCGCGGCTGCTTTACCTGATACTCCGGCGTATTGAAGACTTTGATTTTGCCCATGTCTTTTTACTCCACAGTGCTTTGTAGCATTGGTACAGGCACATTTACACTCGCGGCGATCTCCTCGCACAACCGAGGCGGGATGGAGTAAAGTTGGTCCCGAGTCTGGCCGATTCGTTCTTTGCCGCCCTGGCGTTGCGCCGTCTCGTCATGGCGACCATTGCTGAAGGCCTCGCAGCGGTGACTCCTGCAGCACACGGGTCGACTGGGGTGCCAGGGAAGATTGTTCCAGATGCGGGTCGCTTTCCGATAGCGATAGCCGTACTGGCAGTAGGTCACGTCATCGAAGAGCAGGCCTTTCATGTAGCTGCGGCTCTTGAGCAGTCCGCTCCTGGGGTTTTCGATGGCCCACCACCGCGGGCGAAGGTAGCCGATGATCTCGACGGTTCGGAGCACCAGGCGGTCGCCCTCCTCCAACCGACGGGGTCGGCGAGTCATTGCTCGAGAGAACTCGGTGCACACGGGGCTGGCCCAGACGAGGTCGAAGTGGCCGGGCTCGAAGGCTCGGTAGTCCCACTCGAGGACGTCGCAGCACAAGCTTGGCTGGCTCTGAGGGTCAGAGTCGAGACTCGTAACCTGCCAGCCAAGGGCCTCGAAGGCTCGGCCGATGCTCTTCGTGCCGGAGAACAACTCCAGCAGTCTCATGTTTTTCCCAGGGCGACGACAAAAGCCACATGGCCGCGATGACGCCCACCAGTGCGATCAGCGCACAGAGGCACTCTCCCGAGGTCACGGGCGACTCGGCTCGTTCGGCGGACGACATATTTTTTATTCGGGAGAGAAAAAGAAGCATGAGCAGCGAGCCAGGCCTGGCAGTTGAGCTCGGCGATCTGTCTTTCAACAAGCAGGGAGGGAAGTTCTTCCCGTTGCGGGGCAAAGGCGGGCGTTCGACCGAGTGGACGTCTGCCGACTGGCTCAAGATCCTCTGGCACCCGAGCGGGTTCAAAGATCCTACCGCACGACGGGTGTCGCTCTGTCTCGAAACCGACGAGGCCACCAGAGCCTTCTTCCGCGACGTTGAGGAGCGCCTCGCGCGGAGCTTGGCGAGTCTGGCGGAGAAGGATACCAGGCTTTTCGGCAAGCCCCAGAGGGAGTCGGAGGTCAAGGAGCGATTCCTGTCGTGCTTGAAGACGAACGCTCGGAGCGAAGCTTTTCTGAAGACCAAGATGGACTGGGATAGGTTGCGAGTGTGGGGTCCGAAGGGCGAGGTGCTCAAGGAAGTCGGTGAGCTTGCGGGACGGGAGTGCAAGGTGAGGTGCGAGCTCCGACAGGTCTGGCTGATGACTGGGCAGTGTGGCCTCTTGGTCGAAGTTACCGATCTCATGCTGAAGGAGTCGAGCGGCGAGCGGTGTCCATTTTCGAATCTTGCCTCTGCCTGATTCTGTGCGAAAACCAGGATTGGCCCTAAAACACCATGCCGCACCCCAATTTTTCGGGATTTTGAAGCCGCCCGGCGAGGGTGCGCCCCGACGGCCCCGGGCAGCCGGCCGTTTTGCGAGCCGACCACGCGCCGGCGAGAGCCCGATTTCGGCGTGTCCCCCGCCTAGGGTTTGAGCACGATTTCGGCCGGATCGGGCCTTTCCTGTCGAATCGGTGCCGGCAAGCCCCGGAACGTGCTCGGGGAGGGTTTAGGATGGGTCGAACACAGCCACACGGAATCGCCGAGCATCACGGAACCGCCGCGCCTCCGATTCTCGGGGTGCGCCCTGCCTATGTTTCACACACCCTGCCGGGCCCGCCGGCCAAAAGCGACACAGCCAGCCTCGGGAAGGCCCGCGCATGGCCCAAAAGGCTTTGCCGGGCCGTTTCACACCAAACTGTGGCGAGAGCGCGATTTCGGTGGGTACGTCCCCTAGGTTTGGCTCAACATTTCGTGGCCTCGGGCGTTCAGTGTCGATTCGCGGCGAGCCTGTGGCCGCCGCCGACCTGATCCGTGGGGGTTTAGGATGCTCACAGATGCTGCTCGCCTTTGCTCACTGATGTTTTTTTTGATTTGTAATGTAGCTAGGCTCGCCGACTTTTGCAGTAACATTTTGCTAGAGTGCTTTCGCCGGGGTTGCTTTTGGTTTGGTTCAGGGCACCCTACCCCTTTCGGCCCCGAAGTAGGCTTTGCTCCCCGTCTGCCCTGTGAGTGCCCTGCCACCCTAACCCGTAGGTACCTCACCCGGCGTCCCTGCATTCAGGTTTTGTTTCCGCGCCGCGGTCCACCAGCTAGGGTGCACGTGGCTCGCGGGCAACACAGCACATCAGCCCAGCAGCGTGGCAGCATGCAGGTAGCACAGCAGGCAGCACAGGAGGCACAACACAGCAGGCAGCACAGCAGGCAGCACAGCGGGCAGCGCGGCATCGCGGAGGCGGCACACGTAGACATGAGAGCGAACAGCATGGATGCGCGGGTGGCAATCGAGATGTATGACGACCAGGTGATGGAGGTTGCAGTCAATGGGGCCTGGTGGAGCACACTCAACCAGCAAGAGTTTCTTGGCAACAGTAAGGCTGGGTAAGTTGGTGTCGGCAGTTGCCACGTCTCGTAGTCTTTCGGTGTCTCGAAACTTCATCTCTGAGGCAGCTCGTCTTCGCCGTCAAGTGTCAGGAGGCATATCGCAAGGCCAAGACAGAGGACTCTGCAGGCGATGGAGTGATGCAGCTCCCGATTTCCTTCTGTGATTGCCTCCCCGAGCCACTGGTGGCTGACGACGCTGCAGCAGGCGAGAACGACAAGGCCGAAGGCTCCAAGAAGAAGAAAAAGAAGAACAAACGCAAGGCGAAAGGCGAGAAGCAGGACGACGAAGCCAAGGCGTCGGCATCAAGTCTGGGCAGCCTGGACTCCATGGACTGAGTCATGCTGTGAGAGCGATAGATCTTTTGTAGACGACTTGCAGCCGCGGTTTGGTTCCTTCTCACAGCTCGCGGGCTTCTGGCTATGATCAAGCGGTATCTGTTCTCGAGGTTTTTGAAAAGGCCGATTGAACTTGAGTGCCTCTTGTTTGTGCCCCGGAGTCCCGAGCCCGAACTAACTTGGAACCCAGCTGCCTTGCGCCCTATCCCAGCGTTGATTTCTTTTGTTTCCGCGCTCGCAGGTTCAAGCTTGTAGGGCGGGGGGTAGTTGCGGGCGGTCGGGCGGGTAGGTGGGCTTGCGTCGGGACCTCAGTTTGCTTGGGTTGCTTCCGTGTTCGGTTTCCCCCTTCCCTAACCCTTTTGGTTACCCTAGGCTGCCTCTCACTGCCCTGCTTTGCCAGCGCGCCTCTCCCCTGTAAGGCCCTCCCCAACTTCCCGCATCCGCCCAGGTCCTCGTCTTCATCGATCCGCGGAGCTTCTCACTCGGAGTGATTTGCCGGGGCTTTGGTGTTGGAAGGGTTTAGGGTTTGTGGGGTGTCGTGCAAGTTTGCGTGCGCAGGAGTGCCTGTTTCTGCTCCCCCCGCCCCGTCTGTAACTAGAGTGCCCTGCAGCCCGCCTCGTCCCGGGAACCCCGGGCCCTCCTGCGACCAGGTCTTCGCCGTCAGAGCTGTCGTCACGTCCCGAGTTTCTGCGTTAACGCCGCGTAGGAGTGCAGTGCTTACGGTAGGTGCCGTGTAGGAGTGCTGCGGGCGCTGATGCACAGTTTTGGCGAGAGCTACAGTTCTCATACCGACACCGTGCTCGTAGTGACTTCATAGGTTCAAGAGCGAAAGCTAGATAACATTGCGGCCATGCTCCAACATCTCCCCGATAACGTGCTCGTCCACTTGCTGGGCTTCTTGCACTGTTCCAATTGTCCGTACTTGAAGGTCCGTGAACAGTACGTGAACTTTGTGGTCGCTTGTCGCGTGGCACTGCGCATGTCGGAGTATGGGTGCGCAGGGCATGTTTGTTTCCACAGCGCTAGAGAGGTGATTCGCATGCGATGTCTCTGCAAGTACTGGAAAGGCGAACTTGAGGGACACATCAGGGACATTAAAAACCATCTGCTAGCAATCCACGAGACATTCATCGATGAATGCCAGGGGGCGGTGACGCTCAGACAGATGGATGAGTTCACGCGCGAGGAAGATTTAAACGAGGAGACATCCGTCGAGGATTGCAAGTACGCGGTGCAGCGCAGCAGCGAGGATTCGTTCAAGCGCTGTGCAAACGCCTTTCGTGCCTTACGTGATCGAGGCAACCGGAGGTTCTTGAGCCTCTACCAAGAACGACTCTTCTTCGTGGCCTTGGCGTCGCATGAGGAAGTGCAAGACAATTTTAGGTTCCAGCATGTGCTGGAGAGCGAGAGCCAGGAGCTCGATGGAAGAGTGATTGATGTGTAGAAACTCTTGTCGATCTCCGTGCCTCAAAGTACAGGATGCTCGGAGCGACTAGGCGGCTCGCGAGGGCATCGCTTGGACAGTTTTGATGCCCTCCCCCCGTATAGTCGAGATGGCGGCAAAAGACAGAAAATGTGGCTTTGTTGTCAGTCCTTGAACACGTCTCCCTCCCGCATCTTCTTTGTAACTAGAGCGTTTGGTCCCTTCGCCCAGGTCATTATCATCCGCGATCGTCGACTTCTTCAAGGCCTGCTCCTTTTTAGCGCCAAGGCGTAGGAGGAGCGGTAGGATGTGAAGTTGCGTCGTCCTGCTATCGAGCCGGGGTTCGTTATGAAGCGATTTGAAGCTCGAAATTCGTGACCTCGTAGCTGTTGAAAGCCTGCAGCCATGCCGGAGTCAGCCAAGAGCAAGGCCTACAAGATTCGCATGCAGCTCCAGAGCAACAAGACTCGCAGGGGCCATATCCTCGGCATGAAGAAGCGTGCCGAGCTTGAAAGGCAGCAGGAGCTGATGGAGCATCACACTGCCGAGACCGATCGCAGCATCCAGGCTACCCGTTCGGATGGTCAGGAAACGCGAGATTTGATCGCATCTACGGAGGCCAGATTGCTGGATGCCATCCAGAATCCTCGCAAGAGAGCGGCGAAGAAGAAGGCGACGGGCAATGGCGAGGAGACCGTCGAGGGCCAACCCAAGAACGAAGCCGGAAAGGGCAAGCGCAAACAGACCGAGGAGCAGAAGGCGGAGAAGGAGGCGGAGCGCCAGCGTAAGAAAGACGAGAAGCTGGAGCGTCAGAGGAAGCGCGAGGAGGCCAAGGAGACGCGGGAGGCGAAAAAAGCCGCGGCGAAGGAGAAGGCGGAGGCCAAGAAAGTCGTGCTGAAGGAGATTCGCGAGAAGAAGGCCAAGAAGAAGGCTGAGATGGACATCGTGAATGCCGAGCTGAAGGCCGCGAAGGGCGAAGGCTCGAAGAAGAAAAAGCACGGTGCTGGTACGGAGGGCGAGACGAAGGAGACGGCGCGGCAGCCGGTAGCCTCCTCGAGCGTGATCGGTCGGGTGAGCCAGCTATTCGGAGGTCAACGCGACGAGGCCAGCGGTTGAGCTTCTTAATTTTGTAGGCTCTTGTACATAGCTGTGCGTGCTCGGCTGATGCTTTTTCGGAGTCGTTAGTCGGGTCATTGCTTGATCAGCCTGGCTCTGGATCCCTACGAGTGTTTGAGTCAGCGTTGACTTGTGGCGTGATTCGCCGCGTCATTTTTGAGAGTCGTCTTTCGGGCCGTGCTGGCACAGGCGTAAGACCCGACTTTGCCCTTAGGCTTAAACAACAGTTCTTAGTCAAACTTCTTAGAAAGCGAGTCCTTTGAGCCTAAGACTACAGTACTAGCAAGGCGCCGTACAGCGGGCGCGCTGCTACAGACCGTGATCCTCTCGATCCGCCAAGAGAATGAATCAGACTGCTTGCCTTTCTTTCGGTTTCGCTGTGGAGCTGCTGCTGCTAAGCACCTCGCGAGTTCTCTGCATTCCCTGATGCGCAGGTGTTACGTCGACCTTCTTCGAAGCCATCGTCAGATCCAGGCCTCTGTCGTCGTTGCTGCGCCGCCATTGACTTGTCGAGTGAGTGCTTTAGCTCTGAGCGGCGCGCTTGCTTTCATGTTCGCTTTGCGCCGACCCAAGCTTTCTTCAGGATGACTGTCGAGCGATTTGTGATGACGCAAGCTAGTGGTGTTCTCGATGCTTTCAGCGAACCTTGAGTCGAAGCCGGATGGTCGTGTAATTTTGTCATTCGCATAGGAAACATTCTTAATAATCATGGCGGAAGCCTTCTTGCTGCTCATGAACCGCCAGAGGGCGGTGCCTCTCGACGAGCCTCGAGCTGCTGTGGCTCAACCTGCTGCGGCCAGGGTTCGAAGCTTGAATCCTCAGCGCAACACCTTCTGGTTGCGCCAGATCTCCTTGGACGCTCCGCCTGGACAGTACTTGAGCGTGGAGAGCCTGAGGTTGGCGCAGGAGTCGATGCAAGACCTCCTGACCGTGCAGCTCCCGTTCATGGTGAAGATCGTCATGCGCGTGCGCCTTTCGGAGGAGATCGTGGATCCGGAGAGCGGCGAGCGGGAGATTGTCTACAGCGAGCGCCGCATTGCCACGGTGCCCTCGTTGGTCCGGCCGCTCGCAAACCCCGACGAGAGGCTTCGTCGCTACATCGTGTCGATGGCTCAGAGGACTCTCGAAGATCGCCTGGAGCATGCTAGGTTCCACAACTCGCTCCAGAAGTTCGAGGGCATCATCGACATGCAGATCTACACGACTCCGAGCCGGGAGCTCGCTCAGCTTCCTGCGGCTCCTGGCGCAAACTTCGCCGGAGGCTGCTGGAAGGAGTTGCCGGAGCTCTTGAAGCACGGCAAGAAGGGGCTCTGGTCCCCCAAGAACGCCGACAACAAGTGCTTCCGCTACTGCGTGATGGCCGAGCTCCTGGGTTGTCGCGACTGGGGCAATGAGTATCGCAAAAAGGTCTCCGAGTGCAGAGGGCGACCTTTCTACGACCTCCCGAACGGACGCCCTAGCAAGAGGATGCGACTTTCGGATCCTGTCGGTGTTTATGTCAACGAGCAAGCCATCGACTTCAGCATGCTCCCGGAAGAAAGCGCGGTCGCCTTCGAGGACATCGAGAAGTTTGAGCTCGGGAACGCTGGCTTGGTGGAGATCTTTGTGTACCAGTGGTCGCGAGTGCCGTGGGTCAACGACGACTTCCACTTCCTCATGCCGGTGCGTTCCCCCTCGCTGGAAACCCAGGCCGCGCGTTCGATACTACTCCTGCATCACGACAACCACTACGTGCTCATCTACGACTGACTTCAACCAGCTTTCGAGCACTCGCAGTCTCTCGTTTCCGGAGAGTCAGCGGGCAAGCACACACCACTCCTGGAACCGTTGCCATCGTTGCATGGGCAACTTCAATAGCCCAGAAGCGCTCGGGCGACACTTGGCTGGGAGGGTGTGTTCTGAGGATCCCGGCAAGCGCCAGGTGGATAGGATGCTAATGCCGGAGAGAAGCGCCGCCACGCTCCACTACAAGGCCGGCCCTTCAGCTGCCATGCATCCCTGTGTTTGCTACGCCGACTTTGAGACCTTCAACGCCAAGGCGCCCCAGCAACTTGCCGGTCAGAGCGTTCTAGCCAAGCAGGATCGAGTCGCATCCTTTGCGTACATGGCGGTCGGGCGTTGCGGCTTCCAGGTCCCCTCGTTACATCGACTTCGGCTGGAGCGGGCGACCGAGGAGTCTGGCGAGTTCGGCATCGTGGAGCTCTTCCTCCGCAGTCTTCTCGAGCTGGCCAAACGCTACCGAGAGTGGCGTCTGCGCACAAACAAGCCCTGCCGTATGACTCAGGCCGACCAACGTCGCTTCAACCGCGCCGAGACCTGCGAGATCTGCGGCGGGGGCTTCGAGCAAGGGAATCCTAAAGTGGCGCATCATGAACATGGGACGGGCAAGTTCCTGAGTGCGGCTTGCAACAAGTGCAACTTGCTCATCCGCCTGCCGACGAGCCTGCCCTGCTACTTCCACAACGGCGCCTCCTACGACTTCCACTACCTGCTCCGCTTCCTGGCCCATGAGAAGGGTTATGAGCGTCATGAGGACTACATCGCCACGCTCCTCGGCGAGACTGCGGAGTCCGACGGCGACGATGACGACGAGGGCGAGGGGGACGATGACAGGTACGATCCGTGGCGCTGCGACCTTTCCAAGATCAAGCTGGGTGCTCTGGTGAAAAGCGGGGAGAAGTGCTTGATGCTGTCTTTCGGGCCTCTGCGCTTCCTCGACTCCTTGAACGTTTTCCCGACCAGCTTGGCCTCCTTGATCGAAGACTGCAAGGCGAGCTGCTTGAATCCCAGCGAGGCCTTTCCCCTGCTGACACGGCGCCATCCCATCTTCGCGGAGGCGGAGCTGGGCGCGCGCGAGCGTCGGGCCAAGGTTTGGGAGTTGCTGCTCAAGAAGATCCCGATGCCGTTTGACGCTCTTTGTGATCCGGCTTGCTGGTCGTGGCCGGCTTTGCTTCCTCGCGAGGCCTACGACAACACGCTCACCGGCGAGGCGTGCTCCGAGGAGAAATACGAGACCGTCAAGCAGATCGTCGAGTTCTTCGACTTCGAGAGCTTCGGCGCATTTCATGACACGTATTTGCGCACAGACCTCGCACTGGGAGATGTGATGGAGCGCTATCGAGACACGTTTTGGGACAACTTCCACCTCGACCCCTGCCAGTACATCACGCACGCATCGGCGAGTCATGACGCCATGCTACGCAAGTGCTGTCCTCGTCGGGATCTCGGTCTCGGGCTCATGACCGATCGGAGGGTGTACGAGCTGACCAAGGCGAACATCAGAGGAGGCCTCGGGCACATCGCTCAGCCGTTTGCGGCGGCCAACAACCCCATGTTGCCCGACTTCGATCCCGCTCGAGAGCAGTCGTGGATTCTGTTCTACGACGTGAACAGCATGTACCCTTCCATCATGGAGAAGCCGATGCCTACCGACGGCGGTCAGTGGGTCGAGATGCCCGCGTCCAGGAAGGAGAGGCTGTGCTACCTCAACGCGCTCTTCGAGCGGGTGGACTACGAACGGGACGATGAGGAGGTTTGCTTCATGATCGAGGCGAGCTTCGATGTGCCGTGGTTTCGCCACTCTTGCGTGGATTGGGCTCCCGTTTGCAAGATGTCGGTGACGAGGTCGCAACTCAGCCCTTACACCCAGTCCCTCATCCAGGACGGTCAAGTTGTTTCGGCGACGCCTAAGCTTGTACCTTACTTGGGGTTGCATCTGAAAGAAGCCGTCGACCTTCGGTACCTCAAGTTCATCGTGGAGCACCTCGGCGTTCGGGTCTATGACGCTCACAGCTGCGTGTCCTTCCGCTGCCATACCTGGATGAAGAGCTTCGTTCGCCAAACCGTGGAGACTCGCCGCGAGTACAAGAAGAGCGGTCGCAAACTCCAAGCGGAAGTTCAGAAGCTTACGGGCAACGTCCAGTACGGCAAGATGGTGCAGAACCAGGAGAACTTCAGGGCCACTCGCGTCTACGCGGACGGCTTGAAGTTCCAAGCGGCGGCATCCAAGCCCAACATGCTGGACATCCATCCGCAAATCATGGAGGAGCGCGCGTTCTTGGCCTTCGTCGACGTTCAGAAGGCCGGCAAGGCGAATGTCTTGAGATCCTTTCTCCAAGGCGGCTGGAAGGTGCTGGAGGAGTCGCGCTTGCTGATGATGAAGGCGCACTACCGGATCCGCCTCGTCTTCGACGGCGATCTTCTCAAGAGCGTCGACCCGGCGGACGACCCGAGCGACTTGAAGCCCGAGCAGAGCCGCGTGAGATGGCTGGGAGGCGACACTGACAGCAGCGTCCTGCAGATCTTCAGCGACCAAGACCCGAAGATCGCCCTGGCGAAGGCCAACTTGCGAGGCGCCGCTCCTTTCTTCGATGTGGCTGGCGATGCGAAGGACGCCGCCCTGAAGGAGCACCTGGCTCCGCTGTGCGAGGAAAGCCGAGAGCTCGCACTTCGCCGCGCTGGCGAGCTCGGCAACTTCTCGGACGAGTTGGCTCCTCACTACGGCGTCGAGTGGGTCGGCTTGGCGCCGAAGATGTACTCGCTTAGCAAGACAGAGGGCGAGAGCAAGGAGCGGGCCAAGGGCGTTCCGAAGAGCGAGCGCAAGAAGCTGGACCACGAGCTCTACCGGGCCATCTTGGAGAGCGGAGGCGAGCACAAGGTGGAGTTCCGCCGCCTGGGCTGCCGTCATCATGTGAACGAGGTCGTGGAGATCCACAAGCGCGGCCTCACGGCGTTGAACACGAAGGCATGGCAGCTCGATGCGCATCGCTCCAGGCCGCTCGGGCACTTCAAGAACAACGAGGTCTGGGCCGCGTGCTGGGCGGCGCTGCAGAGAGGGGCGCGTGGCTTCGAGGAGCGGTCCGATGTGGCGGCCTTCCACCTGATGAACCACATCCTCGGCTTCGCGTATGGCGAGGTCGGCTTCTTGCATCGCGAGAGGGCGAGCAATGGGCAGTTCGTGGGCAAGCTGTTCAACACCAGTTACCTCCGGTCGTGCTGAAGAGTTTTTTAGTTGTACAGTACAGGAGTTTCCGAGCAGTCGTCGGAGAACTCACCGCGCAGCACAGGGTTCGAGCGGGTGAGGCTTTTTTGCGAGCTCTTCCCTCTAGGATAGATGTCATAGGCTTTTGTTTATGAAGCTAACTTCGGTGCTCGATTAAGCTTGCACTCGCACGAATGATGCGCCGGGACTTCCACATCTGCTGCTAGGGCGGGATGTGCTACAGAAACAACCCTCCAGAAGGGGATCGCTGAGAGGAGGTGTGAAAATCTTTGCTTTGATCGATGGCGAGCGGCTAAGCCCAGGACCGCACTTGACTGCAGCTTGAGTGGACTGTCATCGTGCGCCTTCTTTTCTGTGAGCTAGGGTAGAGTGCTTTCGCATCGGCAGGTGTTCTCGACTTCTTGCGCATCGCTTTGAGGCTCGGCGCTGAGTTTGCAATCAGGGTGGAGCGATAGGACCTGGGGCAGGTAGTCTGCGGTTTTGGGCTGCTTGTCTTCCGCGCTGCTCTCTCGACTGCATGGGGAATCTGCGTCTTTGATCCTCGGAGTCCACCTTCCTCAGGTCTCGTCGCACGAGCTTATCTCCGGTCCAGCCCTCGAGGAAGAAGTAGGGTCCGCCGGCTGTGTTTTCGATTCTGGCGACTGTGTAGACACGTTCGCTCCAGGCTACTTCCGTAACTCTGTAAGTGCCCCTACTCTCGATAGGTTTAACCCTAACCCGAACTAAATCTCCCACCGCTATTTGAGGCCTCGCTCCGGCATTCATCCTGACGTTGCGCGCTTCATCCTGGTCAAGGCCTTGTCTGCGGTTTCATGATCGTCATACACTTTGTCTGGAGCGAAGCCTGTGGTTGAGTGGGGGTTTTCGTTGTACTGCGCTAGGATGTCGGGTAGCAGTAGATGCCATTGATTCCTTCTCCCCACTCCTTCTGAAAGCCTGCGGATGAGTGCTTCTTTGAGGGTCCTGATGGCTCGTTCGGCCACCGTGGCGTGGCCCCTAGTCACCACTTTGTCGATGTCGAAGTAGTCCAGCTTCTGTTTGAATTCACGCTTAAACTCGCTGCCGTCGTCGCTGTAAACCGTTAGCGGTATGCCGAGATCCTTGACAACTTTATCCCATGCTCTGGATGCAGTAGCGGCATCTTTGTTGGCCATTGGTACTGCTGTTAGCTTCTTGCTGAAAGTGTCGATCGCTACGAGCATGTACTTGTACGGCCCTTGGGCGAAAGCTGTCATGTCAGCCAGGTCCACTTGCAGCTGGAACATCGGCTCTGGAGGGACAAAACCGTTGTGCCCTCTTTCAGGTCTGTCTTGACGAACGATGAGGCTGTTAAGAAACAGGCGCACGTCACCACGGTTGATTGTTTGATCGCGAGCTCTAGCCTGCCTCAGAGTTTGATCTAGGTTGCCGAAGCCTGTCCTAGGGTTCGTGTAGACCTGTCTGATGATTTCACGTCTTCTATCGGCTTCAGCCATTGTTTTTTAAGAACTGTTTCTTTTTTGTGTGTCGCCCTGTGGCGACCTTGTGGCGACCTTGTGGCGACCTTGTGGCGACCTTGTGGCGACCTTGTGGCGAGGCTGTTTTCGGCTATATTTCGGGACAAAATAAGCCTGAAGAACTCCTTTGTCGCAACAGATTTTTTCGACCGAGATCGCCAAAAGAGGCTGCTTTTGCGGACTTAAAACACGTCAAACAAGCTTGTAGAGACTCGGATAGAGACTCAGTCTTTGCGGAGTCTTTCCTGGTGAAGACTACAGTCTTTGTGGAGTCTTTGTCGAGTCTTGGGGTAGAGACTCGGATAGACTCATAGCAGCATTATAACATCATTATTGAATCATTATTGAATCATTCTTGAATCATTATTGAATCATTGTTGAAACATTCTTGAATCATTATTGAATCATTGTTGAAACCGTTATTGCATTTTGTGATGAAAAAAGACGAAAACGTAACTCGATGTGAAATTCATGAGCAAAGTCGGAATTCCGACCTTGATCGAAGAGGCTGTTTTCGAAGAAACGTAACACGATTTCGATCCTGAAGAACTCCTTCCTCTGTTTCGTTTTTCCATAGAACTCGAAGAGGCCGTTTTCGATGAAACGTATCGCGATTTCGACCCTGAAGAACTCCTTTCGGCCTCGAAGTTTTTCCGCCTCAGAGCTCGAAGACGCCGTTTTCGATGAAACGTTTCGCGAAAATCGACCTTGAAAAAACCCCCCCCATAAGCCCCCTTTCGCTATTATTACCCATGTCTTGTGAGCGCTCCTGGTCAAGCGCCCACAAATCTCAAATCTATATGCATGCTGCTGTTCGCGAAAATGCCGCCCTTCAGGCGGCATGGTTGCAAAACTCTTGAGCTAAGCTACGGAAAAACCTGGTAAGCAGAGCGGAGGCTTAGGCTTGGAGCGGAACTTTGAAGCCTGGGTGCCTCGAGGGGGTGAAGTCCAAAAACCTCAACCGAAGTGAGAGCAGCAGCAGGTGAGTACCAAGGTTGGAGGGGATCTTAGCGAAAAATCCGCGAACTGAGGGGAGCGTACGGCGCGACAAGCTTTTTTGGCGCAGCTCCCATACGGAGAGTTGGCACTGGCTACACTTCCAAACCGGCCCCTTGGCGCACAAGGGAGTGCGTGGAGTGGGTCGCGAAAGGGCACAGAACCGCGCCGTACGGCACGGAAAGGAGATAAGACGCTCAAAGGGGGTCGACCTGGTGCTGAGAGAGCGAACACTTAAGGCACATGTTAAAACTTTTGTCCCTAGACGTGCGAGACCAGACGTACCCTCCAGGTTGAGGGGGTTCGTCGAAGTAAGGCCTGCAACCTCTGCCTCTTGTTGGGCGAGGGAGATGCGGAGGCGTGAAGGGCGGAAAGAAAGCGGTTCTTCCGCGGGACAAAGTCCTCCTTCTCCGCCTGGGCAAGTATCGCGGCACCGCAACGTCCCAAGTACTTACAGAGGAGAGAGGTACTATCAACCTCTTTTTGAGCGGCAAGGCAGTGAGGGGTTTGAACCTTCTCTCTCCTGCCAGCTTGTCGGCGAGGACATTCAACTCATGACGCCACAGCGCATCAGCTCCGAATTCCAAACAGAAATCTGGGACACTGAGGTCGGAACGGGCCTGTGATCCCACGCCTTGGACCAGACAAGCGGGGTGCGCTTGGTGAAGGGGCCTTGGAGAATGCGGAGGGCGGGCCGGCAATCGCAAGTGAGGTCAAAAGTGCCACGGAAGAGAGGAGAGCCTGGGCGATTGCCTCACTCTCGCCCTCCGGCACGGTGGCGGGCGCGGCAAAAGCCCCGACATAGTGCCGAGGACTGTCAAGTCGCCCCGCTGCCTGCTCGCGACAACAATGGCCCAGCCGACCGACCGAAGGCGACTGTCCTTCGTGGCTGGTCCGCCCGAAGCGTCCGTAGCGACGAAGAGCCCTGTCAAGTCAGGAGTTTCTTGGAGGAAGAGGCCGGTACGATGGACCTCAGCCTCGTGGGCGAGGGGGACGCGAGGCGTGAGAGACCGCATCCCTCGCAGCCACAGACATTCGGCTGGATGGCGCCGCTTAAAGGAGAGCAACCAGCCGGAAGGCATGAGGGCGCCAGGCACACGCTCGCACTCATAGAGGAGGTAGTGCAGTGTGTTGGACTGCCCACAGAATTTGCACTGTCCTTGCCGCCGTTGCCGGAGTGAAGGATTGTGCCTTGAAAGACGGCCCTGAGGCCGTGCCTCCAGGGTTTAGTCCGAGGACTGGCTAAGAGGCGGCACGGCACGGTCCAGTCGATGCCAGAGGAGGCGCCTACGGCGGTGGAGACGGCGCCGATGCGGGACCAGCGCTCAAGCTGGATGACCTGCCGGAGGAAGGCGGAGGCCTCGAAGACCGCACCCGGCTCTTGGAAACGAAAGTGGAAAGTTCTCACGGTGTGTCCAAGTGTCCGGGGTGGGAGCCGACACCCGCAAATCCAGGAAGTACTGGATGAGAGCCGAAACGGGGCCATTAACGATGTTCCACCCGTCGCGGAGGCTTGCCTGGACCAGGAGGAGGTCCACGTGCGGCGGAGAAGGTTTACGCCTTCCGGCGAGGCGGCAGAAGCGAGGCGTCCTAGCGCCTGGAGCTGCTCAACAACCACAAGCTGAGGTCGAGGATGGTGTCGGCGGAGCCGTGTTCAAAACGGCCGGCTTCGCGAGCGACAGCGGCCCGCAGAAACTTGAGGCGTTTGGGGGTGGTAACCGTAAAGGCCAGCCTTAAGGGCAGAAGCCTGGATCAAGCGGCCGCGAACCCACCTTCGGCGGATGCGGAGGCGGCGCATGTGCCGAACACGACCTACCCTGAGTCTGCTGTTTACCTAATTTTACACTTTGGCTTGATTTACTGTAAACGAAGGATTTAGTGTAAAATGACCAAATTTACGTAAATTTTCTGGTGAGCTAAAAACATGACAAAACACATAAAAACATTATGCAAACACAAACATGGAACTCATATTTGCGGCTGCAAACTTAGACACCACATGTAAAGGATTTAAAAAAATCACCGGCATGAGTTTGTTTTGCTCTGCAATCGCAGACACCACATGTAAAGGATCCACAGCAGAAGTAAGGACTTTTCCGAAAATTCGCAGGCCCAAAGCCATAAACTAACCAAAGAGAATCCATGCAGATTGCTTATAAGATCCACACCAGTATATACGACAACTGTGATTCAAAAGCCCAAACAAAAGACCAGGAGCACCACATATAGCAGAGAGACACTCTTTTTTTTCGCGACAGAAAAGAAAGAAGCTCTCACGATCGCCCAACTTTGCCCCGCAGAAACAAAAGGTGCCTCTCTTTGAGGGCAGCCTTTTTGGAAGCATGCCAGTGCTTCACCCCTGCCAAACAACTCTTCCATAGAATCTGCAGGCGATGCATCGTCGTCTCTCCCTTGTAGCACCAGACCATCGACGGATGAATAAAACTGCTGAGTAGGAGACTATGCAAAACGAAGTGGGTCTTACTTGTGAGATTGAAGAGCTTCTCCCCCGTCCCTTTGTAGTGGGCTTGCAGGCTGCTGTGGAGCTGTGCCATTTGGCAACCGAGCTTGAAAGCCAGGTTTGCTTGCTCCTCAGGTAAAGCCAAGAAGCCGTACCGTGGCCCATAAGCTTCCAATATTTCAGCCAGCTGCAGGTTCAACCGCAAAAAGAGCCGGATTTGCTTGTGTTGATAGATACCCTCGTCCATTTGCTCTTCGAATAGAGCAAGAATTGCACTGTCCAAAGATTGAATATCGGAAGCTCTTCCTCTCATCTTGGGGAATCCTTTTTTTGGTTGTATCATTGTAAGTTTCAGAAGTCGCTGGCGGAATGTGTATCTGGTTTCGTTGTCTCGCTGGTACTTCTTGATGAAGGAGTCGCAGTATTTCAAATTCGCCAAGATACTCCCACCCAAACAATCGTGGACCACGATGCTGAGCACGGAGCCATAAAAAAACTGTATCCACCCCAAAAACATACAATGCATATAGTCCATCGTGATACAAAGTCCCGAAAAGCCAGGTAAAGAATACAGCTGGCATGATGGATTCCAGTGGGATCTCCAGTTGGTGGTGGTGAGGCACGAGGCTTGCCACGGCGAATTTGCACGATTGTCCATCCATGTTAGTGGTCCTTTGAAGGCGGCCCGACAAAGAGCACAAGGTTTGCTGTGATTGCTCCATCGTGGAACCTCCAGCCATTTCGCATAATAATCCAAGTCGCCAGCCATTTGAACCAGGACACCATAATATCCTCCGCATAGGTCGGTTCCCGCTCGTTCGCCCTCCTTTGTACTGGCCCCATACCTCTGTGCCGTGTAACAAACATTTTCTTACTTGTGAGACAGGTTCATATATATCTACATATATATATCTACATGTGGTGAGAGGGTTTTTTACGTATACTGTGTGGTGATTTTTCTCACATCCGGTTCGTGCTGCTTTGGGATTCCACGGGTCCGTGGTTTTGTGGCTTATATATGTTTATACGATATTATATACTGTGTATATATATATATATATATCATCACCATCAAGGAAGCTGTTGGGTTAGGGTTGGATTTGAGAACAGGGCTCTCATACATAGGGTGTGTATGTATATAGTCACATATCTAAAACAGGACCCACATCATAAAAAATCAAGAAAGACAAAAAGGCTTACAGCTTATAGGGTTCCCACAGGGTCCTAAAATGTAAGGGTTTCCAGATTTCTGGCACATGTGTACATATACAACAACACACCAGGCTGCTTCTTGCCTTGCCAATCCCGAGCAGGCCATTTACCGGTGTAAAGAATGTTGAAAGACCAATACATCACTTGCCAAAAAGTTTCCATTGTCCCAGCCCCCTCGCCGCCAGCCGGAATAATGAACTTCTCAAAAACGCCCCAAATGTAGAGGTTGCAATCGGCAGCAGATCGGCCGGCCGCTGTGGCCATCAGCGATACCCATGAAAAAGCCAAAACACTGCGAGCCCATATCTTGCCCACTCCAAAAACAGGAACTTCGTCGCCGTGTATGCAAAGGGGAATAGCCCTTTGCATCCAATTAGCTCGCGATTTTACCGCATGATTTGACATGCAAGGGTGTCCATTGAACGATCTCCAAAACCGAGGCAAAGCCTCCGCATCAGGCAACACAGAAGTAATCCATCCAGTCGTCGTCTTCCAAAGGTGGTGCATAATCTCGTGCGGAAGCAATATCATGGAAGTCGCCGTGCCTTCGACTTGTCCTGCTAAGGGGATATTAAATTCTGTCGGCATCGGAAGATTGGACTGCTGGGCCAAGTGGTTGTCAATAGAAGATTGCAAATTTTTTCCATGCTTCACCTTGCTGAGCCTGTCCAAATCAGGAAGAATTTTCCCGTCCCTTGCATTTCTAATATCGGCAGCCGCTGCAACTGCAATTGCATGAATCATAGAGGCCGACAGGAGGCCTTGTGCCAAATACGTCATCAGCAAATCGTGCAAAGAACTTGAGGTGGACTTCTCACTCACCGCCTGGCCCAATCTCTGTTGGACCCCACCCTTTCGTCGCTTTCGCTCGGGCCCTGCATCCTCCATGGTACCTTCTCTCCATATATAAATAAACAGAACAGCACCTTTATGCAAAGTTGGTGTTTGTTGCCAGCTGAACTTTTGTGCCTTATTTCATACAGTGGTTTGTTCGCTATAGCCATAAAACATTTTATAAGGACGGGACACACATGGTCAGACACACCGAGCATTGAGGCTGAGGCTTGTGAGCAAGTTATACATATATGTGTGGGCACCAAATATACTATACAAACAACAACAGAAAGCTTTTGCCCCAACCCCGCAAAACCCAAACCCCCTAAACCACACGGTCCACTGCCCCTCAATCTGGACGAAACAAATCTTGTGAGGGTTTATATATAAGGTTCAGGATTTAAGGGTTTATAGAGGGTTCAGGGTTTGGGGTTACGAAGGTTGTGTTGTGAGCTTCACAGGGTTTTGGAGGTATGGACTTTCATGGTTGATTCAATGCTTGAGGTTCGGAGGTATAGCTTTACACATGTGTGCACTCACACATGCAAAGCAGGCTACAACAACACCATCGGTGTTATATATACTCTAAAATTGAAGCTGAAAGTCACGAAGACCAACACCCCAACATGATTCAAAAGGTTATAGTTATACACGTCGTTGCTCACATGTAAAAATCACCAGAAAAGCGCCAAATCTCAAGCTCTCATCATCGCCGTTGCTTTTTTCTCTCATCGCCAAAACTCAGAATCGCCGTTTGCACCACATAGAGGCGACAGCTCCGGAACTGCACACATTCAAAATCTGTCTAGCATCCTTTTTTGGCTCGGACAGTCAACTTGGCTTTCACGGCTGCCATTTGTTCTTCGAGATGAGTTGCTACTCGCCCGGACTCTCTCATGGTCTTGGAATATGATGAGATCGTGATCGGCCCGTCCTCATTCTCATCCTCGTACTCGTGCCACGAGAGAAGGTGCTCAAGTCCCTGCTTCGATTTTGTTGCTTGTTGGACGATGCTCTTCCTTACAGCTGTGGGGTCTCACACAGGTTTCGGTGTTCGGGCACTGGGTTTACTTGCGAGAGAAAGCACAACACTTTGGTTACATGCGACTGTTGTTGAAGAGACTACTTTTACGAGTTAAAGTTTGTGCTTTACTTGCGAAGACAAAGGTTGAAGCCTCCATGTATTTACTTACGAGTTAAATTGGTGACTTTACTTGCGAGGATAAAAAAGTTGAAGCTTTTGGCAAGGTTGTTTCAGGAATACAAAACCAGTCCAAGTCGCACACTCTGGTACATGTCCTTGTCCTGCTTCTCATCCACGGAAGCAACCAACTTTCTGCCCTCGACAAGGATCTTATTGTAGGCCGCGATCGCCTTTGTAAGCTGCCCATCTGCTGCCTTCCACAGCTTCTCCGTCATGTTCCTGCTGGCGGCCACGGTACCATCGCAGATTGCGAGCTGCTCTGAGTCATTTGTCAGAGCTCTCTGGGGCTTTGCTTTGCCCTCGCTCTTCTCCTCAAACAAACCAATCCTCCAATCCTTGGACTGCTTCTCGAAGAACTTGGCCTCGCCATCCTTCGCTTTGGCATCGGAGCCCATGGAAAACTTCTTCTCCTTCCCTGAAGTGGAGTTGTGCACATCCTCGGACCACATGTAACGATCGGGTCCGTTCTTGGAACGGACAGCGATGATCTCGCCACTCTCGAGTGCGGCTTCGAACTGCTCATTGCTAAGATTGAATTTCCCCTGAAGCAAGATTTTGCCCAGGGTTTTCTTCTTGTTGGTCGCCTCGGACTTCGTGTAGTTCTCCTCGCTCCACCCACAGAAGAAAAGACAAGCCGAAGGGGTTTAGGGTTCAAGCTTAAGGGTTTGAGGCTTGAAGGTTTTAGGGTTCAGGGCTTCGTCGTTTGAGGCTTTGGGGTTTGGGGTTATATATATAATATATATATATATATATATATATATATATATAGGTGCACAGGTTCAGGGTTTAAGGTTTGGGGTGCACGAAGGGTTGTGGTCATCATTATTATACGTATAGTATAGCAATTATATATAATATATATTGTATGGGAATGCATTTATAGAGTGTTTTTAGATATGCATATATGGTATAATAAAAATAAATGTAGTAGAGCCCTCTATAAACAGTTAGAACTACAAAACAAAAGCCGGTGGGGTCCAGAGTTCAAGGTGTATGGGGTTGAAGGTTTTAAATTTTCTAAAGGTGTAAGGCTTATGCAGGCTTTAGGGTTCATGGCTTCGTAGTTTACATATAAGGTTTAAGGGTTGTGGTGTATTAGGGTTTCAAGGTTTTGCTCATTGTAAAACTATAGCTATAAGCTGGACCTATATATACTATAGATACTTTATACACTCCCCGACTTCGCCTTCGGCTTCGAAGTGCCTCTCCACTTAAGGAAGCGAGCACACCTTGAAATCACCCCCGATACCCATCTTTTCGTCGTCACCTGCATGGAGTGGAACATTGGTTTGGCAAAGTTGAGAACCAGGCTGGTGTCAACACCGGATCGTCGGTCGATAGCATTGTTGATAAGCTCCCGCTGTCTCTGCCGCTTGCCCGTTTTCATCTTCTGGGACTTCTCCCATGCATCTTCGAGCCATTCTGGCAATGACCCGTCCTTTAGCAGGCTCATGAACTTGTGCTGCTTGCTGCGGTCCATCTTCCCCGAGTCCTTCGCCGGGTCTTCCATGGCCAGCACCTCGTCGTCTGTGGGTGTCTCCTCCTCTGGCTGCTCTTCGGCGGCATCCTCCACCTCCTCGAATCCATCAGCCCAGTTGTCCTCCAGCTTCCGCTTCTTGTTGTTGTCATTCTGCTTGGGAGTGTTTTTGCTGCTGCTGCTGCTACTGGGCTTGCTTCCTTTCTCTTGCTCCTTGCCCTTGTTCTCCTTCTTGTTCTCGTTCTTGTTCTTCTTCTCCTTGGCTGGGGCCTTTGCTTCGGCCTTTGCTTTGCCCTTTGCTTTGGCCTTTGGGGTGCTCTTTGGGTTGGCCTTCGGAGTGGGCTTTTGATTGGGCTTGCTCTTTGCTGCTGTTGCTTTCGTTGTTCCTTCTGCTGCAGGCTTTTTCAAAATCCCGGTCCCGGGCTCTTTCTTTATCGTGATCTTCGCCGCCGGCTTCTTCATGGGCACCTCCTGCTCTTCTTCTTCTGCCTGCTCGTCCTGGGGCTCTTCCTCGGCCTTCGTATACATATATATATAACACTCTGGTTTTACAAAACACAAAAACCAAAAAGCGCCTCCGGAGCTTGGCTGTCTTCAGCCATCGCAGGGAAAACACGAACAGTAAAGATGATATACTGTCCTCACAAAAAAGGCACCCCTCGCTGAAGTGCTCACAGCTGCAGATAGAAGTAAACATAATTGTCATCGCAGTGTAAGTTCTCTCTGACATGCAGACAACACCGAATGTGTTTCGTCACAGTCATAGTATAGCTTGAATCACACAAGTATATATAATTTTCTCGCCAGCTCTGGTGTAAAGACACATGCAAGCTTCTGTGTGGGGTCTGGCACACAGGTTTGAGGTTGAAGGGTTTCGGGGTTCTGTATATAAGGTATATAGTTTAGGGTTCAGGGTTTATATGACATCAGTTGTTGGGTTCTCGGGCTTTTATAGGCAGTCTCCTGGAGTCGGCCCGGCTCATTGTTTTGCTTCACACTTGCAGGCACGATAAAGTATAGAAGTTACTGCTGTGCAGAAAAACAGCTGCTCTTATATCTAGCTCCGTCTGCAAAAGCAACGAGACAATTTAATTATGTACATGCACTTCTGTACAACGTGCTGGCAAGTCGTAGCTCACTGGTCTTGCTGCTCAGCTGCTGCTTCGCTCCACCAGACCCAGTACCAGACCCTTGGGGATTATGTATAATATTCAAAAGCCAAATTACTCTCCTAAACAAAACCTATACAATAGATCTAATGCAACCAAGTTGCTGTCGTCCATGATGGACACAGGTCCGCCAAGCCCATTTCCACACTCGTTTGGGCGACCGGCTCCGGCTTCGGCTTCGGCTCCTGTCTTCCTGGAACACGAGAATATAGCTATTCCCTTTCTGCATTCAGAAAAGTGACTATGTGGTTCGTCTGAAAAACAAAAGAACAACACAGGTCTCCTGTCGTGGCATCTTCGAAGAGAGGCTTTGTTCTGTCTAGTCAGGGAGGGAGAAGGACAGACTTTTTTGGAGCCGAAAAGCTATACAATATACGATTGATCCTCGCAGAGCACCGTATATAGTGTTGGATGTGGGGCGGTGGGTTGGGGGGGGTGGGGGTGGGGGGTGTGGGGGTGGGGGGTGGGGGGTGGGGGTGGGGGTGGGGGGTGGGGGGTGTGGGGGTGGGGGGTGGGAGATGGGGGGTGGGGGGTGTGAGTGTGGGGGGTGGGGGGTGTGGGGAGTGTGGTGGGGGGTGGGGGGTGGGTGGGTGGTTGGGGGGTGGGGGGTGGGGGATGGGGGTGGGGGGTGGGGTGGTGGGTGGGTGGGGGGGAGGTGGGGGCTGGTGGGGTGGGCTGGGGAGGTTGTCAATGGATTTTAAGCAGATTTTACAAAAAAATCAACAGGTTTTCCAAAAAATCTCGATGCAGTTTCGATGCAGTTTGTATGCAGTTTCGATGCTGTTTCGATGCGGTTTTAAAACTACATACAAACTGCATCGCGAAATGCTGTAAAAGCTATGCAGTTTTTATGTAGTTTTAAAACCGCATCGAAACAGCATCGAAACTGCATATAAACTGCATCGAAACTGCATCGAGATTTTTTGGAAAACCTCTTGATTTTTTTGTAAAATCTGCTGAAATTTTTGTAAAATCTATGGAAAATTTGGGGGAGATTGTTGCAAAACCTGCCCACCGGTGACTTTCCGGTGTGTTGTTCGAGTCTCGCATGTAAGGTCTAAGCCGCATCTCATCGGATCCCCACAAGTGGTTTCCCAGCTTCAAGCGCTACGCTTCGTGTGTGGGGACCGGCACACTGTGTGTCTAAACCCGAAACCCTAAACGCCTAAACCCCGAGACCCCTGAGCCCCTAAGCCCTCTCTCTATATATAGATGCATGAATACAGGTTCTGCAATCTACATGTTCGGTTTGGGGATTCAGGGCTTCATGTGTGCTGTATGCAGTATCTTCATAAATGGTTTAGGGTTCGGGCCGGGCTGTTTTTTGTCCTATCGTGTGACTTGATAGGCCCTTCAAGCAACCCAGGCATGTTCACATGTGTTCTCTATACACTCTATAGACATGTGCACGTGTGTATGTAGCCACCACCACAATCTCTGCGACTACAACTCTTTCCAATCGCCCGCTTCACTTGCTTTTCGGAGTCTCGCACAGCTTCGCAATTATCCGGATGTGCAGACGACCTTCTGAGGATCCTCGAGGTTTTGTTGCCTGGGCACATATAATGTAGTGTGGTGTAAGTTCGACTATGTATATACATATATGTATATATAGATATATTTATAAAGAAACATATACATATACATATGCACACATACGTGCTTATTTGTAGACTATGCATCTACAATTTTATACTACATCCATGGGGTCGCTGCACATTGTGCTTAATTGTGAGAAAAATGAGTGGCTCGGCCTGTCTCATCGTCTCTCGTGCAGTACTGTGCTGTTGCCATCGCCGTTACTGTTGTGTAAAGCTTTATCCCTCTAGACTATATGCTATAGACACAAAAACAGCACAGGGGTTTAAGGGTTTAGGGTTTTAAGGGTTTATAGGGCACTGCATTATATTCAACGGCGGTAGTAACGACGATGGTATCGGCCGCGACTGTCGCCTCTGTACCTGCGGTAGCTACGACTGTCACTCCTGTGCCGACGACCGTAGCTACGTCTGCGACCATGGTAGCTCCTTCGCCTTTGGCTCCGGTAGCTACGAGCACGACTCCTACTGGCCCGCCTAGAGTAGCTACGAGCCCGCCTAGAGTAGCTACGAGCCCGCCCCGAGCTACGAGCCCGCCCCGAGCTACGAGCCCGCCCCGAGCTCCGAGCCCTGTTCTCTTCAACATCTTCACCTTCACCCTCGGAAGTCGGGCTGGGCTCCTTTTGGGGTGGGGTCGGCTCCTTTTTTGCCTTCTTGGCTTTGGGCTCTTTTTTCTTTTTCTTCTTCTTCTTCTTCTCTTTCTCTTCTTCATCTACACTGCTGGGCGGCTCATTGGCTTGCTCAGCTTCGATCTGCCGCTTCAGCCGCGGGTCCACGGGCGGCTCCACGGCCGGGGCCACGGCCGGGGCCACTTTCCTCGCAGACGGCTTCGGCTTGGCGATCGGCGGCTCCGGTGGGAAGCCAGTGCCAAACTCTTCCTCGGTTTTGTGTTGTCTATATATCGAAGAAACACACACTCTTCTTCTTCGCAAGTAAAAATACACACGGACTCGGGCAGAAATTAGGGTTGACAAAAAAGTCTACACTCCTAAACATAAGGCTGTGGGCTCATAGAACACTTTATTTTTGAGAGAAACCCTAAAAACCCTAAACCCTACACCGGCTCTATTGGTTTGGTGCCGGTTTATAAAGCGGCTTTTTTGAGGTTGCTGCTATCGCAGAAAAAGGCTCTGGAATTGGTCCCGTGTAAGCGTCGCCAGAGTGAAGAAGAGCCCAGTCATATTGCTCTTGGGCCTGTGGGGATAGAGCTTGGAGTTGGGAGGATTCACTGGATATAGCTTTTGGTTTCAAAAAACACAAAGTTTGGGTGGGAATCGTTGTCTGGGTTTAGGGTTAGGGTTTAGGTTTTAGGGGTTTAGGGTTCAAGGTTTAGGGTTGAAGGTTCTGGAAAAGTAAGGTTTTTATAGAGCCACAGCCAACCGAGCAGCCGTCATCTCATTCCAGGGCTTAACGTCGACGACGGGGGCTTTCTCGGCCACAGCTTCCTTTCACTATATATATAGTATATATAAGCAACCGAAGCAACCGTTTGCTGTGTATAGGTTTGTGGAGTTCCGATTTAGGGCCTTCTTTTACTTGCAGGGTGAGGGCTTAAATGATTCGGCCCGGGTACTGCACCGTCATCCACCACCGAGTTTGGTCCAGCCGGCTCCAGCGGCAGCTGCTTGTTGTCCTTTTTTGTGGGAGCTCTACTTCATTGTGTGGCTCTGGAGTTTGTTCTTCTTCGCACAAGTAAGGGTACACACACCCACAGGCCTCGGTCTTGGTGTTCGAATCGAAGGCTCCTTCTGCAAGCGGGGCAGCAGCATCCTCCTGGGGCTGGTGTTGTAGTCGGAATATGAAACTATGAATCTTTTAGGGCGGGTCGTTTGGGGTTCTCACATGATGCCATATAGCATTCTTAGATTTGGCCCCCCTAGCTGCCCTATAGCTCTTTGTACACATGTTGATTATATATACATATATATAAAAACACATGCAGATCTGTGTAACAAAACATGTTGTTGAACTATGCAATGCAAGATTCTTTGGGTCGTGGACCACCATGTACCCAGAGCTCCCAGGCTTGCGGCTTCACCGTCTCCAAACCGTAAAGTTGCTCAGGTGGAACCTGTGGGTGTGGTGGTGCAAGGTGTTGCGGCGGTGGGTACGGGGGCTGGGTCGGCATCGCTTTGGCTTTTGGTGGGAGTGCTGGTTCTGGGACATTGGGCTCTGGTGGGCTTTGGGATGGCGGTGGTGCCTGGCCCAGTGGAGGGGGGTGGGCGGAGGGCCTTTCCAAGGCGGCTGTTCTGGTGGTGGTGCCCACTTGCCCCACGACTCGTCTTCCTTCGAAGCTTTCGAAGGGGGCGGCTTCGCCAGCTCTGCCACCAGGTACTTGTTCGTCGCCATTTTCCCATGCCCTTGCCCGTCGAGCGAAGCCCGGGCAAGCTGAGCGGCATCTGGCGAGTCCTTTGGTTTAGGGTTTGGGGGTTAGGGGTTTGGGGTTGATAGGGTTTAGGGTTTAGGGTTTATATAGGGGTCGCAAGTAATATAAAAAAACCAAGTTGCGAACTCCAAGAAGATGCTGCAGTGATCTGGCCGCTGCAGCTTCTTCTCCGAGTACCGTTCCCTCACCACCTGGATGTTCCGGCAATCCAGCACCCCAAGCTCTTCGATCGCCGCCCGGATCGCCTCGGCTCTCTCTCATGTAACTACATATATGTATGCCTGTCTATATGTGTACCAACCTCACCCTTTGTATATATGTGTAGATATAAGCAGATATAATTAGACACAAAAGAAAAGTAATGAGTGTCAGATTGTGGCCAATAGACGTGTATTGAGTTTATCTATATCTACATATTGTGTACATATAAAGTATATATGTTAAACCCTAAACCCTAAACCCAACGCTACTTTTCTTTCGAGTGGCCCACTTCGTCGCACTGTACGTGACATTCTTCACGTAGACACGGTAGCAGTCGACAGTTGCCATGGCCGCGAAGCAAAACTTGCTATATATGTTAGAACACCCAAAGTGAACAGCCTTTATTCTTTGTGGATAAAAATGTGCCTAGAGCCTAGCCCCGGCGCCGAAAGCCTGACACCCGAAACTCGGTAATGGCTTTGGGTTGTATGCTTTAAAAGTCCAGAGCCTCTATGCGAAGCTATCTACAATCCAAACCTTCTACAAATACTGTGAGGATAAGCCGCATCGGCACATGGTGGTGACATCGTGTCGAACACATCGTGTATAGGAGATACTACGTCGCAAAACTAGAGTCTCTCCTGCTGTAAAGGAAACAGCGACCACGGCCACAAGTTTCGGCTCCAACATCATCTCGCAAAAAAGCCTCTATAAACCTCTTCAGCCGGCATTCTCTGCACTCAAGCAATTCCAACTCGAAAGTGTTAGACATTGGAGAATGTTTTTTTGGGGGCTCACAAGGAATCCGGGCTGTCGGTTTGCGGTTTAAGTTTGGGGAGTCGGGTTGGGGGTTTCGGGTTTTGGGGTTTATATAGGGTTTATGGGTTTAAAATTAGTTTTGGGTTTTAGGGCTTAGTGAGGGTTTAGGGTTTTTGTGAAATACTGCTTTAAAGGCAAGACACACTCGCAGGTAGATCTCGCAAGTAACACAAAGCTCCCCATCGCATGTAAAGCTGCACAAGGAAAATCTCGCAAGTAACACAAAGCTCCCCATCGCATGTAAAGGTGCACACAAGGAAAATCTCTCAAGTAATATACAAAGCTCCCCATCGCATGTAAAGGTGCACACAAGGAAAATCTCGCAAGTAATATACAAAGCTCCTCACATCGCATGTAAAAGGAAACACTCGCACAGGTAAAAAGCAGAACTCATCGCAAGTAAATATACAAAAATCACCGTCGCAAGTAAACCTGCTTTGAGGCTTTAGGCTATTGGTGGTTTCGGGGTTACAAAGGCTTATATATACAGTATATGATAGGGATCAAATACATATATCACACAGAACAGGAAGCACTCAACCTCACACACACACACAAATGCAAGAAACATTTTTTCTCGCATTCATTGCCCCTCTGCTGCCGGAAGGTTCACCCTTTTTGTGCTTCTCACTAAAAGGGCCAAAGATGCATTATGCTAGATGGCATTGTGGCAGATGTAGTGCTCTACATGTAAACGAAAGACATATAGAAACACACCGTGACTAGCACCCATGGGTTTTCTCGGAGTTGTGGGAAAACAAACCACGTTTATATACAACATATATATGCTTGAAACTCAGATTGTTATATAGTCTACAAAGTTCAGAAAACACAGGGTGCACATCACATCCCGCACTGAACACATTTTGGTTTTCAAACCCCCAGCGACTTCATGACGTCCTTTCGCAGCTTGTAGAGCTCCAAGAGCGGGATGCCCTGCTCGACGTAGGGAATCATCTTCTCGATCACCTCATGATGCTTCGGACAGCAACTGGAAATGATGCTCCTAAGCTTGCCGCCGTTATCGTAGTTGCGGATGTAGGATTTCTCAGAGTAGAACTCTACCTTGCAAGATCCGTACTTTTCGGCGGACAGCCATTTGTTAGACGGCGAAGTCGCCGCCGCCGGCTTCGGCTTCGCCGCCGGCTTCGGCTTCGCCGCCAGCTTCGCCACCTTAGTCTTCGCCGCCGACTTCGCCTTCGCTGTGGCTTTGGGCTTGGGGCTCTTCTCTTTCGGCTTGCCGGTGGCTTTGGGCTTCGAAGCACCCTTCTTTTTGGCCACAGCCACAGACACCGGCGGCATGAAAGCCATGGCATTTTTGAGGATGTCCAAGTCGCACTCATCCGTGGAAGAGATCACTTCCACATCCTTGGCCGGCTCAGCCCCGGCACCAGTCTTGATTTTTGCCTTTCCTGCCTTTTTGTTCTTTGCCTTTGTGGCCTTCTTCTTCAGGGTGCCCTTCTTCATAACGATCTTCTTCGGCTTGCTGCTATTATGGATGTGCACAAACTTCTCCGCAAACTTCTTCGGCTCGCTGCTCTTCAAGGTGTCCGGAAACTTGGTCGGGCTGCTGTTCTTAAAGATTTCCGGCAACTCCGGGAACTCAAAATCCTGCAAAGGAGTAAGCTTCTCGTCACCACGAAAAGGAACAGGCTTCTCATCCTCGTTCACGGGAACAAGGGCCGTGCTGGGGGAATCAAGAGGCTTCGGGGCAAACTCCTGCACCTGCACCCTTTCCAGGCAAAGGTCAAGCTTCCTGATTGTATGTTTCCACAGACTTATAGGTAAAAAAAAGTTTGCAACACTGCTTTGTTCCGTCACACGAATTATATATACAGCGAAAAAACACGAAAAACATATATGTGCAGCCACTGCACACTTGATCCTCGTGCGACAGGGACCTGTAGACTTTCCGCTTGAAGCTCTCCTTATGCTTCATCGCACGGAGGTGGCTAAGAAGAAGACGGATGGCGGTGTCCATCTTGTCCACAAGGTCCTCTGCCTTGTAGTCTTTGTGGCCTTCGAGCAGCATGTTCTTTTGCTCGTGAAGGATCCAAAAGCTTCGGGTAACCCGCTGCGACAACAACTTCGTGTTCGGGGCGAGGCGAAGAAGGTCAAACAGCAGCCCAGCTGTCTTTGCCAACCACGGACCGTGGACGGCAGTGTGCCAAGTGTAGCTTATTGGCCTGCCCGGAGGGGGGCACAGTAAAGGCCACAGGTCCTTCGTCTTCTTGAACTCGAGAAAGCCCAACACCACCTTCGCCAGCTCCGTTGCTGTAATAAGCGGATCGGCACCCACTCGGTCCTTGGCATTTTTGCCCGTTGCAGCGGAAGCGCCCTCCGCCAGCTTGACCGAAGCTGCAGCTGCTAAGGAAGCCATGCTCGCAAGACTGTATATACTGTGTATGTATAGGATTTATGATTACTCAAAAAAATGGAATGCATTTGTCTCTGTCTCCATCCAGCCTCGCACTTACCTCTGGGTCTCGTCTGGACCAAACACACAGCTGCAACGTCCGAAAATTTTTCTCACTCTCGGATCTCAGAAAAGTATATATATATATATATATATAAGTAGATCTCTCGCATGTAACATACAAGAGTCTCGCACAGGTAAAGGTGGACTCCTCGCAGGTATAAACTATATTGTGATGACTCTCGCAAATGTACATGTACCGATTTCTCGCATGTAAAAAGCACACATCGCAAGCAATCCGCCGGCTCGACCCAGCACAGAATCAAACGGAGCTGCGATTTCAACATGGAAAACCATGGCTTAACAAGTATGCTTGCAACACAATTCTCATAATTTTATCTTCACACCTGACCATGCCGCACTGTACAGTCGCAGGAAAATCTCATGCAATCAACAAGCAGAAACATGATAAAAGAAACAAAACCAACCAAAATTAGCTTGCATTTCACTTCTTCAAATTCGGGAATGTGTAACCTAAAAACATGTATTTTGCAGTGTAAAAAAATTTACATTGCAGTGTAAATTTTTTACTATACAAAGTAAATTAATTTACACTTTTTTTTACGTAAATTTTTTCGTAAATTTGAAGTGTAAACCAAGCTTTGTTTAGTAAATTGCTCGCCACCTAAAATTAGGTAAACAGCAGGGTCAGGGTAGTTTTGTCAGTTGCGAACTCCAGAGGCTGAAAAGCAGCGCTTGGAAGACGAGCGACGTAGAAGACAGGAGGACTGGGATAGCCCGCTCTTGTCTTCAAGTGGTTTACAGATACTGTTGACTTGGGGAAGAATTTGGTCGGGTAGATCGCTCATAACCAGTTCCGCCATGCCGAGACTGTGATCTTGCAAGACTGCCTTCTTTTTGTTGCAACTCTGTGTCCCAACGACGAGGAGGCGGACATGGCGATTCGCCGGGAGGAGGAGCGCCGTTTGGAGGAGGAGCTGCTGGCTGCAAGGAGGCCAGCAGAGCTGCCGTCTTTTAGGTGGGCCATCAGCCCCTGGAGCCAAACATAGAAGGCCTGAGTTGTATGGAGGGAGGGATGTGCTGGCTGCGAACTCGAAGTCGCATCTGATTGCAAGAAACTCCAAGTAGAAGTAAGATGTTAAGCTGGCATGGCCAGGAAAACAGGCTTTCTCGTTTCTGACACTGGGCCTAAACGGCCTAGGCCTAGACATCGTCCCAAAGCAATGTCGTCTTCCTCGCGCAGGTGTTCGATAGTGCAGCATGATCACGGTTAGCATGGTGTCATGGTTCTTGCCACTCCGGGCTGCCACTGCCGTAGAGGCAGGTTTTCCGAAGCCTTCCTCTCTGCCCGAAATCAGGCGCTTCCCTAAGCCCTGAAGCCCCATCCTCAGCTTCATTCGCACGCATTGGCCAACTGAACTCCCCAAGTGGCAAAAATACGCGATACTAGAGCATGGCGCGATGCGACAACTGCGAAGACCAGGGATTGTGGGAGATCGTGGAATGCTGCGATGGAAAACAGCATGCTTGAGCAAGGTATCCGGCAGAAAGAGCGATATTCCCAACGCAAGAGTTCAGACGTTGCTTCTTCGTTTTCCCGGTCATCGCAGCCTACCGTCGGCAGGCGAGCAGAGGAGGAAGCACGGCTTGCAGAAGAGAGAGTTGAGGAGCACAGAGGGTGACTCAGAGTTGAGGGTGTCGAAGGTCGGGCTTTCAGATTTCGATTCGCAGGAGCAGCGGCGACAAGCTGAGAAGCGCAGACAGCTCCAGGCTGCCGGCCTATGCCAGCCTCCCCTCGAGCTCCTCCTTTCTTGAGCTCATGTCGCGGGAGGAAATGGAGCAGAAGGCGCGAGCATCTGCTGCAGAGGCGCCAAAATCTGCCAAGTGAAAGCGGGACCCCGCAACAAAGAAGAGACACCCTATCCTATCGGTCTATCGGTTGCCAGGCCAAGCGAGAAAGAGAGCTCCGGGAAAAGGCGAAGGCCTTCCTGGCGGCTGAAGGCGTCTCGAAAGAAAAAAAAGCTTCGATGCTTCGGAGACTTTCAGCCTCTCCTCTGCTGAAGGATACCGACACGTGCGCGCAGCACACAAGTGGTCTCCTGCGGCGGCCTCAACATGCCCGCGAAGGAAGCACCCCCCAAGAATCCCAGAGAGAGCTTTGAGTTCTGGTAGGTGGCCTCCTATCCGCTGCATCGGGCCGTGCAATGCAACGACCCGGAGATGGTTAGGCGATGAGAAATAGCAGAGCCAGCGTTTCTTATGGGAAGGGCTCTTGATCTGGCCACGGTCAGGCTTCTCCTCTGGATGGGAGCTGATGCCACCAAGTGCAATACCTTCGGGTGCGCCGGTTGCAGGGAAACTCCGGGCCCATGCTTGTTTCAACAGCAAAAGCAAGCACTGCAAAGCTGAGACTCTTCAGGCAGACCCCGATGGGGCTGGCGAAGTGGCTAAATCGACGTGAATCACACGCTGAGGCCGTTCACTTGCACGAAGTGAAAATGGGAGTTGCCGAAAATTAGGGGTACTTTTTTTGGGTCCTATTCAGGTTACTACATTAGGCTCCCCTATTATGGGAAACCCCCAAATCGGAAGCCAGAGGGAGCTGCAATTGCCTTCGTGTACAAAGGTGGTGGCCGTGCTGCAAGCACAGCAAGCACAGTGAGCCTGTGGCTGGCACAGAGAAAGTTTGTACAGAAAAGCTCATCTCACCCGGTTTTACAGTTGCAAAGAGACAACTGAAGATGCCTTATTGGTTGCCGCGGCGCAGCAAAGCGCAAAGCAATTCAGTTGCCGAAGGTCTGCGCGCCAAATGAGCGATGCGGTGTAGGATTGTTCGTTTTATGTGACCCACAGTCCGAAAGGGCTGGTTCAGTGATCCTTCTGTAGAAATGTAGAGAACAGAAGGTGCCCAGCAAGCTCGAAGCGGCTGTGTAAAGTCGTAATTCATGCACGTCTCTTGAGCCGGGGCTTCTTTATTCATGCCTGACGGCTTGAGCCTTCATTGACGCTAAAGATGCAGAGTGGTCCACCTTGGAGCGGATGGATTTACCCCGAGCCTGAAAGATCAGACGAGACCTGCGCAGCTCCCAGGTACTGCAAGAATCGAATGTCCGAGGCCGTAGTGAGTTTCTGGAGCGATTGCTCCCATTCGATGTCCTATACTTGTGCTGAGGACCCGTGCCTTCCACAGTTGGGGTGACGAGCTCAGCGACTTGCGATTTCGGCCGCCGAGAGGTCGCAAAGCGTGCGCAAGCGTGCGCCGAGGTTCTTGGACCAGTTTGCGCTGGATCTGAAGAGCCAGCGAGCCAGGCAGCCACCCGGCGGCCCGGTGCCCTGCACCACTGCAGACGTCTGCATCTCAGCGTACCAGAAGGCCTCTGCCTCAGACAGGCAGGGCGGTAGCCCGGTAGCCCTTCATGTCAGGTGCTGTCGCACCTCCAGGAGCAGATGCTTCAGGCGGACAAGGCCACCTTCCAGCGATTTTGTAGCGGAGCTGGCTGGCAGATATTGCGGGTAAATCCTGGCCACTGTAGCTGCGTCAACCTTCGGTCTAGGTCGCGCAGGACTCGACTGTCGGCGCACAAATGAATCGAGTATGTCGGGCTCCACAACTTTCATGTTACTCGAAATTTCTTGAGTAGTAGAGGAGTATCGACATGATATAGCTGGATATAGGCAACTCATGTTACTTTTGCTACCATTCTGGCTCTTGTGGCGACGACGGGGCAGAGACGACGACGAAGATCATGTTCCACATTCTGCGGTGTGGAACTGTAGAGCCCGTTTGTTCGCTGTAACAAGCCTTCGCAACCAGAACCGCCCGGTTCCGAGGAGCTGCACACGCCTGAATGTCCGAGAGCGATTCGAATTTTCGCTTTTCCCACCTCTCCCATCCGGAAGTCCAAGAGAAGGGCTAGCTCCTTGGCGCTTGGCGGCTTTCCTGTGAAGCATTGTCCAACTTGAGAGTGCATCAAGCTGAGCTCGGGACAGTTTGCCACCATCACAAAAGGTTCGTCTGTGCATGCCTGCACTTTTCAGTTCCGTGGAGTTTGAGTGTCATGATCAGCATGGAATGGTTGTTAGTCTCTTGTGTCTCCATGCAGAAGAATGCACTGGCGAGGCCACCTGCTACTACAGCTCCCGTGACGAGCGCGGTGAGGACCTGTAGCCCTGCATGGTCTTGTTTTGCAATCGGGGTTTCAGGATTCAGAGAGCCTCGGTGTGCATCATTTTGTCCCGAATCATCTGGGAAACAGTGCATTGCGGCGCTTCCCGCACGTAGCCAACAAAAAAGAGCTCTGCTCAAGTCATCTCCCAGCCGGCAGAGGCCAACTACGTTTTCCGGCTGTGACAACAGGATGTGTGGCTTTCCATTCCGTCACCTGGGCTCGTGGACCACGCATGGCCGGTACCTCAGTTTTCGCAATTGTTCGGGCAAATTGCAGATCGGCTCCGCAGGTTTCAAAGCCACCTTGAGTACCCGGTGCTGATGGCCCTGGGCAGCTTGGTGCTGCTGACGCTTCTTCTCGGCTGCCTTGCCGTCGAGGCCTTCCCGCCGCTGCGTTTCAAGTCACCGCAACTAAGACGGGATCGAGAGCTGTTCTGCTCTGTGGAAGCTTGCGTGATCACGTTCGGGCAGGGGGCCGAGCTGTACTTTTCCGGCATCGTGTGAGATTCTGCAGAAAAGGGAGGACAGGGAGTGTCGGCCATGCCAAGCCTTGCAGAGCTTGTTTCACCACCTTGAGCACATCTGCTTCCCTGACCTTCTTGCTCACAGCTCGCTTTGAGCGACTCGTCTCACCTTCTTGGGCCTAGTGAGTTCGAAGGGGCCATGCATCTCGCAACAGATCTCCTCGGCCCCTCTACTAGGTTTTTCTAGAAAAGCCCCTGAGACTCCAGAAGCCAACTCGGCCGTGGATGCTAAGCTCATCGACGCTCATACCCGGACCGGCTCTGCAAGGGCCCCCAGCCCTGCGATGAAGCACGAACCCAGCACCACACCACCGTACCGCTGGTTGACTGTAGTGCTTTGCTCGGCTCTTGTCACCATGCCCTGAACCAGCGATGAAGGCCGCGGCGGCCGAGTTTTGCCGTAGCCACACTTCCGCTTCTGCACCGTATGAGAAGGGGCGGCCGAGCCCTAGTCCCAGCGCTGGGATGCTGCTGAGCCCCAAGTTGCGATGAGCTCTCTGCGCCCCTGGTGACAGTGCCCGAGCCCAGAGGCCACCAGTTAGTCCGTCCATGCGGAAGACTCAGCCCAACTTCGGCTGGGGGCCTTGTCACTTGATCCCTGCTCTCGGGACCCTGCCCGTGATTTTGCTTCGCAGGTCTCGCCAAGTCGACCAGTGAGCCCTCCGTGAGCAGTCTGTCCAGGAGCCGTTGAGATCCATCGCTGTGGCTGACAGAGCAAACAGTTCTGAGCAGCGGCAGCCGCAATTGCCCTAACTGAGAATTCCTGCTCGAAAGGACGTTGCCCGCAACCGTGAAGGGCTCATTCCTTCCGCGCCAGATGGGCCATCCAACGATTGCTGCCCGTCAGCGGCTGATCATCTGTTTCATCTTGGGATGATGAAAAGCCGATAGCTGCGTTGCAGCCGTGTCTCTCTTCTTTGGGACCCTTTCAGGTCGAAACCTCGCGCAGCAGAGGAAGGCCTTCCTGGCTTTGGCTTCCAAGAGTTGCTCTCTCTCTCTCTCTCTCTCTCTTTCTCTCTCTCTCTCTCTCTCCCTCTCTCTCTCTCTCAGCCTGAGCCTGCGCTTCCCTGCGGTTCTGCGGGTCGCCGCTTTGAAGGCGCTGATCAAGGAGACGCGCGACCTGGAAGACTGCAGCTTCTGGGGTGCCCAGGTGTGCGGCTGCGTATGGCTGTGTAATTACTCTTGGTGCCTATATGTAGGGCCTAGAACCAGTTTGTGGAGAGGGCATTCCTGGCTTTGCGGCCCACTTGAAATCGCGCTTTGGCTCCATCTTAGCTGCTTGGCTGCGCTGAGCGGCTGAGCGGTTGGCGCGACTTTGTGTGATCCTACAAAGGCTGGATGGCGCCTGCTCGACTCGGACAAGAAAGGGCGCCTGTCCTTCCATCCGCTCCCTGGCGAAGGAGCCGTGACACCACTGTGACATCAGGGAAGTACCCATGCAAGGTTTTGCAAGGCAGCGCGGAAATGGGGCTACCATGGCAACGTGAAGAAGCTGGGCTCCAAGACGAAGGGTCTCTGTGCGATCAGCGTCTGAGCACACTTTGGGAATGCTGTGCTGGCAAGGCTCTGGACGGAGCTCGACGTGACCAGCAAGGGCTTCGTCACCCTAGCCGAATCCGGGCCGATCAATCTTCCCCCAAGACCCCCAACCCACTGCAGTCCCGATTTGTCACAGAGATGGCGCTAGCTTCTCTTTTTTCTGCACGGGTTGCCACTGTCTGGCCCAGGACGTTGATCCGGATGCAGCGGCCTCGTACCTGCTCCATTCAGCTCCACTGTGTTGTGGCTCAGACAAGCGACAGAAGAGTGTTGGGACAGGTCTGGAACATGGTTAGCTCTTTCAAAATCGCACTCATGCAAAGGTGCCCTTTCCGATTTTGCCAAGCGAAGCACTGTCACTGACCCGCCTTGTGCCAGGTACGGAGACATGTTGGTCGCGTGGCAAGACTGCATCGACGTGAATGGCGCAGGCATGGGGTCGAACCTTCCTTGAAGGAGGGAAAACACGACCTCCTCCCGCAGAGCAGCTCAGCTCCCAAAGCGAGTCTGCAGGCAAAGTGTCCGAGAGTGAGATTGCAGACAGCCTCCGGGAGCTTGGTCGGCGCCTTAAGGCCTTCGAGTGAAAGGCGAACACAGGAGCGAGGCGGCCTACTTCGCATCAAGGAAAAGCATCTTCTGGACAAAGTGTGCCAAAATTGCTGCCATGCAGCGGGGAAAGTCTTCTCAGCCATGACACAACGCCGCGAATTGACACAGCTCGTAGTCTGAAACGCACATCAAGCGAAGCCAAGACTTTAAGATGCTGGAAGTTTCCAGCTGAGGTCTGGAAATGGATGCCAGACAGCAGTAGCCTGAGCTACAATCAAGACCCAGACTGCGACGTTTCAGGTCATCTAAGCCTTGTGACGTGTCGTTGAGGTTGCTCAAAATGTTCATAAGTATGCCGGGGGCGCCGGGGGCTGAGTTGAAGCCATGCGCCACGTAGGGAGATGCCGTCTAAGCCTTGAAAGGACGCACATCACCCTCAAGGACTTTGACCCCAGGGCTTACGTTAGGCGGGATGCCACACTCTGAAACGGCCGCGACTGCTATCCGCTCCAGAGATCATCTGGACAAGACGACAAGTGAAAGCCATGCTGCAGACAGGGGATCGTGCAACAAACTGTGGTGCTTGCAGGTGGCAGACTTCTGAACTTCCCACTCTCTCCAAAGGACACATGTGTGACTTGTTTCACCATGAGCTTAGCAGGTGTTGCTGGCTCTGCCAAACGGTCTCAACAGAAGTTGACAGCTGCAAGTCGAGTAAAACCACTAGCCTTAACTTGTCCGCTGACTTAAATCAGTTCGATGCCGCGGGCAGGAGACGATGCTGAGGAAGGAGCCAACACGCCGAAGGCCACCGAAGAGCACTCAAAATCCTGAAAGACCGGTTAGGTCAGCGAGCCCGAAGCCTGCTCACTACGGTATGTCGTACCGTGACGCCCGCAGATCACCAGATGCTTAAGTGATCTTAAGTGCAACTTGTCCAATGCAATCCATGTATGACTGCTCTGCCATCGTTCCTTTAAATTGCAGCCGCAAACTGGAAACATTGAGTACATGCCCTCCTGACATCCTGAGCAAAACACTCAAAACACTCCTGTTGAAAGGCAACATGTGCCCGCACGTCATGATGCCTAGACACTCGCAGAGTCTGGCTGCAGTCTGCAGCCACACCTTGAAAGCCGAGCCTCCCCTCATCAACGAAACTCCACGCAGGTCCGCGTGGGCACAGATCGGGGGCGCCTCGGGTCTGCCGGCAATCTTGACTTGGGGTTGCTGTAGGCAGTGATATGTGTTGACATATAGATCGCAGGCATCCAAAAACACATCTGCTGTTGCAGCTTGTGCTAGTAAAACAGCCCCTGGTGGTTCTTGCTTTCATCTGTCTTGTGTGGATGGCACGAAGCAGCATGTGTTTGTCGGGCTTTTCTGATGTCCATCGGGCTGTGCCCCTTGCCTGCCACAGGGCTGTGCGATTCATCCTCACAAGGACAAGGTCAAGTCCCCGTACAA